>CAEMYA010000117.1:3432044-3471809 GCA_903131615.1 Diplodus sargus
ATATATATAAACATTAGTTATTTGTCATTATTTATGAGCCCTCACTGAAATAAACAGAGGAACATATATTATAGGGTTTGTGGCGTTCTAAACAGGAGTGTTGTCAACAGGGATGTTGTAAAGCAGGGGGGCACAAGCTATTTTCAAAATGATCTACCTATATAAAAAAAAAATAAACATCGATTTATCTATACATACACTGAGTATGCTTTATATAACACAAGGCATAACTGATATTGAGAGAGTAATGTAACCCTTGGTATTGCACATAAAAACTGACAACAGTAACGCTCATAGGGGACAAACAGCCATCAATACTGCTCACAGTTTACACACCGGGAGCTGGTGGTTTTCTGCATAAAGTTTTTGAATTACTGAAAAATGACCCCCCCATGCGTGCGTTCTTTTATAGGCAGTAATTTTAATAGCTCCTCTTTTGCTCATATCTGTAAACACCATCCGAATAAAAATGCGCATCTGGACTGTATTTCTGGTGTTTGCAGTCTGCGTTGTCTCTCCGAAGCTGCTGTGTTAAATCCTCGGCCATTATTTCACAGCGCTGCGTAACTGTACCATGACCATCGAACATCACCGCGAGCCGGGGGAGACCACAGCAGCAGAGGAGAGCGACATTGGAGCCAGGCGGTGAATAACCCTGAGGTTGTGTTATTGTTGGGCTGTTGATTCGGTGCGAACAAGGAATAACAGTTTGAAGAGCGAACTTGAGCTTTCCGTGGACTTAAGTCATATGTTATCATTTTGTTGATAAATATTAGAGCAAAACAAGCTTAACCAAAATATCATACAAGTCCGACTGTTCAACAATATATGACTATATAACCAAAACTGTTACTGAAAAAAGTTACAAAGTGTACCTTTTAAGAAGTATGCCAAGCAACTAACAATTATAGTCAATTAGTCTGTCACTAACTTTCTCGATTAATTGATCAGTTGTAGAAAAAATGTCGAGTGGTATTTCCCAAAGCCCAGGATTTTCCTTGAATGTGTATAAAAGTGAACAGCCCAAAGATATTCAATTAATTGATTTTCTTTAAAACCCTACCCACTAACAATTATTTATCAATAATGAAAAAAGTTAGATTAATTCAATAGTAGATAACTAGTTGATTAACTGCTACAACGCTAATAAGAAGCTAACCTGCTCCATCTTTGATTCTTCTGCTGCGACACATCAGTCCAGTTAATAACACTAATGCATATTGTCATAATTTTACACATTACTAACAGATTATATTTGTCACGTAGACTTGTTCTTCTTCCAGCCTTTACACAAAGCACTGTGACTCCCTCTCTCTCTCCCTGTCTCTCGCTCTCTCTATTGGTCAATCGAGGTTATGTAAACAGTGAAATGTGAGCTTTCTTTCCCCGCAGGAGGAGGCGTGGCGGGATACCAGAACTGTGGTACTGTGGCAAAGGTGAATGTGTGTGTGTGTGTGAGCGCCATCATACGTTGCCAGGCAGTCCTCTGCTGCACATCACTGCTGTCACCGCCTTCTCCTCCTGCCTCCTCCCCCACCTCGCTCCACTGCCCCTCCCCCAGGCCCTGTAGCAATGTGGGTTAGTGTGTATAGCCATGTGAGACAGGGCTCTCACCTTCCACCCTGTGTATGTGTGTGTGCATGTGTTTGAGTGATCTGTGAAGGATTAGCCCACACCACCGGCATGGCTTTAAAGAGGTCTTTGGGTTCACAGGCTTGTTTTGAAGCAGCCCCCTCCCCTTATTGTCACTGATTTTCTCTGATTCCTGGTTTCATGTACACTCGTTGACGGTTTCATTTCACCTGTTAGACGGTTTTCTATCCTTGCGTTAATTTTCATTTTTCCCTTTCTTTAGCATTTTTTTTTGGGGGGGGTCTTTTTTAACCCGTGGCTCCTGTTTTCGATGCCTCCCGCTCACCTTTTTCCCTTCCACTTTTCATTTGTCTTGGGTATGTACTCCGTATTTCCCCTTCATTCTACTTACCATCCCCAGCATTGATGGTTTTCGCCTTTTACGTGTTGCTGAAATTCACTGTCTGTGGCAAATTATGGTGTTTATGAAGTGTTTATTGCTGTTTACGACGTGCGATACCTTCTCGCGAAGCCAAACTTTATTTTTTTTGCCGCGTGCGCTGACCAGAAAGTAGTAGCACATGACTTGATTCATCCCTGCTCCGTATTCGTTTCTCTTCTTTTCATCCTCCTCTCACTCCTCATTTAATTTTCTTGTTTTCCCTCCTTCTCCAGTTGTAGTTTTCCTCTCTCTCCTTCCTTCCTGTCCATTTCTGATTGCCTCATTCCCCCACAGGGATAATCATCGAAAGGCCCGAATGATGATTGAATGATCGTAATAACATGTTGGCACCGTAGTGTCAGCTGCATACTATGAACAAGTCACATCAGTTGGTGTGCCTGCTGAGGGAAAATGATCCTTTCTTAAATAATTTTGACTATAATATTTGTTCTAACAGAAATTTTGATGTTTGTGCAAAATTTGAAGATGACCAAAATAACAATGAGATTTTAAAATGTATATGACATAGGTTCAATCATGAGGTAGGTTTAGTCATTGATTTCAAATGTTTTACTTCCTAGATAGTTTGAAATGGCCGAGACTTGGTATGAGAAACCCTAAGTACTTGCAAGATATTTTATTTTTCTGTCCTGTCATGACAAATGATAGTGATAATTATTGGGATTTGTATTTTTAATGACAAATATAGTCCAACATAAATGATTTTGGCTGGTCCTTCTGTGTTTGTCCTCCACATGCCATAAAATCTTGATTTTCCTCCTGTCATATTTCAGACACTGTCACAGAATCTAATTTCATTTAAAATGTTTGTCTTTTATTTGGAGTTGTGATCTTCGAAAAGATTCTGGTGAAATGATCACAGATCAGCAACACCACAGATTGCAAACAAACACTCCAGATTATCCTTTTGCGTCCCTGCACTCGACCTCTCCCCCCGCCTCCTCCTCCTCTATACATCTCTTCCTGGTCGAACCCCATTACCCCTGTTACCTAAGGCTGCCTCTATGGAGTGGGCGTGGCTTTGTGACATCACACTTGCTCCTGTGTCAGTTGGCTGGGGGAGGGGAGAATGAGAGGGAGGAGAAGCAACACGAGCGGGGGGTTTCCTACACACGGCAGGCCGGGGCAGCTTTCAAGCGACTCATTGTTTTGTAATTGTCCCCATGGCCTTCTGTCCTCACTGGAGCACCGGTAAAGCTGCGAGACGAGACTAGATGTTCAGAGCCTCGCACACACACTCTCACACACACATTGACACAGTTTAGACAGGACATTGAGGGAAGTGTTTTGCCAGCAGTATGAAGGAGGAATACACACCGGCTGGAGTGCGTTTAGAGTGAAAGTGGAGAGGAGGCATGGATCTCTCAGCAAAGAAGTAGGAGACAAAAAAAAACAAACTTTCAACCACATGACATGGGTGAGTAGCTGAACATTTCTTGTTAGCTGACCGGTTCGGTGCTTCTTTGTTATCACACATTTGTGTCTTCTCTTCCCTGCGTTAGTCCTCATGTCTCTCCTGCTGTCTGTCTACTTATCAGTGTATGTATGCAGACAGAAGGGAGCTTTCTATCTTACTGACCTACATGTGCTGCAGTGCCAAGTCTGTGGCCGGGGCCACTCGGGCAGAGCGGAGCTCAGAGCTTTCATAAGGCATGTTGTGAAATAGATGGAATGGTTGTCCTTGTGCCTAAAAACAAATCTTGGTCTCAATTCACAAGGGTTATAATCAATTCATTTGGATAAAAGTTATGCCTATTTGTTTGTAGAAGAATCTTGAATGAAGCATACGCTTTTCCTTCAGTTTTTGTAAATCAAAGTCGCTTCAGTCTTGGAGTAATGAGCCATTTAATCCAGCGTGAGGGTTCCTGTAAGTTTTCATAACTGTGCCCCCAGGTCTGTGAAAATACTAACACACTGGATGAATTAACTGTGCAAATTAGACAAATTTGCTTCGGGACACGCTGTACTCTCTTTTGATGGTCGTAAAGTTTCCAGCGTGCTGTTTTACTTCATGTTGATGATACATAGCACAGCAGAGTTTCACGTGGGAGTTTTTAAAAGGAGGAATGTCGAAGAAGTTCTTTCTTCTTATAATTACACATTTTGTGAAGGTAGTCTGGTGCTAAAGTAGTGCTGATGTGGACATGGTATCTGAGGTTTTCTGAAGTACTTCATCAGTATTATTCTGTCTCCTGTCATTACCTGTGTTCATGTTGGGGTTGATCTTATTTTGTAATAAGTGGAGAAACAACTGTTTTGCTTTTCAGAAGCCACATTTTAGCTCGCCACATCCACAGCAAATATTAGTGTAAATGAATTGTTTGCTCAATATGATCAAGGTTATCGCAATCCTCTGTATGGATTGTGTAACTTTTTAGACTCTATTTTTAGTGTTTAGGTGTTTCAGGGACCTTGACACAGATTTCAGCAGCCATGTTACTCCCCTGTGTCCTTGATTATGTTGCACAGACATACAAACTGTCTGTCTGGGTCACCAGGGCTCCAGCTCTAATGTATACAAGCACTTAAGTCCGTGTTTCCTACTGGAAGAAGTGTGTTTGTAAAGTCCATTATTCAAGATTCAGTACTTTATCGCCATAACAACATGATTGATTACAGGTTGTTTTAGCAGGGCTAATTGAAATTGAACAGAAAAAGAGAGAAATAGTAAAAACACTCACTCTTAACGGTTTAATGTGTAAGACTTTTAGTTTAAAACATTCATAAAATTGACTAAAAGCAGATTAGATGTGTGCGAGCTGCAAGTTTGCTTTGGCCAAAAAGCCGTACGGCTTTTTTAGTCTCTAGCCACAAATAAATTAAACTCACATACTGTCAAAAAATTAAATAACTTTATACCTTTTTTAAAACAGAAAAATACAACCCTCTGAATTTAAGTTTCTCTCTTTTGCAAATTTGAAGATGAGCTCATTTGCCTTATTAGCTTATCATCAAACACACTTGCCTCAAACCCGAAAGAGATGAGGCCATATTGTACATATTGCAGCTTTAAAGCATATAAATGTTAAGCTTCTTAACCCTAAAGGTTAAAGTATTTCCTTAATTTTCATGAAACAAGACTTTGTTTTGGAAGCTATTTGTGGTCTGCATGGTTTTATAATAACCATCCCAATGTATCTACATTCATTATGTGAAGTAGTTTTTCATTGTTAATTGCAGGTATGCTATCCTCGCGCTGGACTGATTTTCCGTTGGCTGATCAGTTTGAAATGTTGCATATGTTTTGGGCTTCACTATTACACATAAGGGAAAAACTCTAGATATGTTTTCATAATTAATGCTAAAGTACCTATCTTGAGCACAGTGTACTGGTGCTCGGCAGAGTTCTCAATGGGCCTGAAAATTACAACCCGACCTGACATGGCCCGCAGGTTTTTAAGCCCGAGCCCGACACACCAGCATGAATTGTCTATTATATATTATTATATATTAAATTAAATCTTCACTTTTTATAAAAAAGGTAGCCCGAGGCCCGAGGCCCGGCCCGACCCGTTGAGAACTCTAGTGCTCGGTATAGTTGGGATCTGGACAGTAATTCAAAATATATATTGGAGATATGCTCGGGCTAACAACCATTAGGCGAAATCCAACCCATGCAATAATGATAAAAGTACAAAACAAATCGATAAAATAAAATGGTTCAGTCACACATAAAATACTGTCTGATGCAGTTGTGTCACTTCTTTGTATTGTTTTGAAGCACTTTTCTGTTCAAGTGACAAAGGTGTTGATCGGAGCTGGACGTCTTTCCAGAGCCATGTTTTTTTTTTTTTCCTTTTCTGACTGACAAACACAAAAACAGGCAGCATGAATGTGTGGGTGGCTGCTTCCGTACATGCTCTGTGTGTTTTGGAGGAGTGTTTTTTCTTTTTTGAAAAGGCGGGAGGGGGTGGAGGGAATGACTGAGGATCAGCCGTACGAGTCCCCCCTCAGCGGGGCCCCGGCTCCAGCATGAAGGGTTATGTAAGTTTTTCAGCTGCCAGCCCTCCTGCCTGCCTCTGCCTCACATTCACAGTGCTAGTGACTAGAGAGGCGCACACCGAGCAGACGGCCAGTAGTCAGTGAGTCAGTCAGTCACTGAGGCAGTAGATTAAAGAGCAGCTGTGTGTAAAACAAAAGGCTGAGAGCAGGCGAGGAATACATCTCCTGTTCACTTCCCTTCACTTGAAAGAGGAGGCAGTTTTGAGAGTTTGACAGGGAGTGCAAGAGATAAGAGAGGAGAGGACGAAGGACAGCAGAGAAGACCAGATCTTCTTGAGAAACGATAACCATGCTGCTCCTGGATGAATCAGAGTCTTTCGCAGGTAGGTGACATCATCACTCTGACCTTTTTGAGGAAGGGATGAATCCCCTGACATTGAGGAAAAGGGATGGAAAGTTTGCAGTAGGAAGAGAGGTGGAAGAGGGAGCACACAGGTTTGAGAAGAGAGAGAGTTGCTGCACAGAAAAGCTGCAGAGATCCTCAGCAGTTCATCTCTCGATGACGAGATTGTTGTAAATTGAGCCAGAGAGGAAAGGGGGGTCGGTAAAAATAGGACTCGATGAGCAGAAAACCTTCCCAGACATGTCGAGAATGAGCCGCAGCTGATTGACGCTTGTGAAGTTACTTAACGTTGTTGTGTAACACCGGCTCCGTGCCTACTTAAACATGCACGGTGGATCTGTCTTCCCCTCTCTTCTTCTCCTCTCTCTGAACTTCCATCGAGCTCTTCATTTTTCTCGACTTTCGCTCACAATCGTCATTTTCTCTCCTTTTTCTCAGTCAGACTCTCTCCACCTCTCTGCCGGTCTTTTTCCCCCCCGTGCAGTGCAGGCTGCCTCGCTCTCGTGTTGTGGTCTCAGGCCCGCCCTCCCATTGGCTGTTTCTACGGTTACCTAAACCAATGCCGGTGCCTGATTGGTGGGTCGGTGTGGGATTGAGCCATGCTGGAAGTGTGAGCATGTGGAGGCAGGAAAACATATGGTTCATCAGACCAGTGGGTTAGGGGGGTAAAGGCGTGAGGCGGCAGGCGGCAGGCGGGGACAGAGCGCCGCCGCTGCTCGTCTGGGTGAACGGAGGAAATCTGTGACAAGATGTTTTTTTTATTTTTTTAAGTATAATGTGATTTATTTTTTCATATGGCAAGGCAAGAAGTGAGAGAGTTTGAAAGAGTTGGTTTACCAAAAAAGAAGGGAGATAACAGTATTTTTAGCAGTTCATGTTGGATTCAGGGATTTGTGTCTTGAATTTACACCACTACGGTTCATTTCATTTTTTTTTTCATCAAATAAGCCTTTTATCACCCCATTACAAGTCAGTTAAATAGTCCTCGTGGTGTTGAAAGTGCAATATACAACAAACCAGAACTGCCAGATAATGTTTTGGACACCTCCAGTGTGTAAATGGTAGGACAGTGATATTCTGTGTGCTGTCTCTGCACATTGGATTTGAAATGAAAATACGAGTACAGTTTAAATGCTGGTGGTTTAAATGGTTCGGAGGTGTTTACGTCCCCCTCAGGTGAACGAGACAAGAATTGTTTATGTGTTTATCTACAAAGCCTTGCAATTTTAGGGATCTTGACTGAATGTAAAAAACAAGTGATTATAAAAGAAAATTAGATTATGATAGGTGCTTGCTTTTGGCTGTCGGACACCACTAGGTTTCAGTTTTGTCTCACCAAAGGAAAACATTTTGGGCACCCCTGCTTTAGTCTGTTGAAAATTGACCGTCTGGTGTCTCAGACTCACAAATGAAGACATTCAGAAGGTGAATGACATCACTAGGTCTGTTAAGGTTATGTGATTCACTTTGCTAGTAAACATTTTTTTAAGGCCTGTCCTGTTAAAAACTCTTTCCTCACTATGTCTTTATGTAGAGTATTGTTTTCTCGTTGCAAATGTCCCTCAGTGTTCATCCAGCCGACGTGAACAGTCTCAAATTAAAGCTCTTAGTCAACATCACAGTCATTTTCATTTCAAATCCAGAGCGCCGAGACAAAACAATGAAAAACGTATCATTTTCCCGACTGCCTGCAGTCTCCACTGTGCTGTCTGCCTGTGTCTGCCATTAGAAAAATATAGATTTTGTCAGCATGAATGTGACTAAAAAAGTTATAGTTAATTTACAGCTATAGATGTGACTTTAAAAGAACAGCTATTGAATACTTCAAGTTTCAGAATTTGCGAATCTTGTGTGAAAAGTTCATCTGTTCATTATTCAGCACCTCTGAGCTGATCAGTTGAGGATCTTGCAAAAAAACAAAACAAAACACCATTCCATTATTTGTTCATCATGAGTCATCATTCCTTGTGGTTTTGCTCAGGGTGCATCGTGTTCTCCTGCCGCCGCCTCTCACTGTGTTGGCATTTATCGCGACGCATATTCACAGGGGTCGTTTATTCAGAACCAACTAACATCTACGCGCCCGTAATTCCTGGGATTGCTCCGGGTGTTCGCTGTGCAAAGACACACTAGGTGCCTTGTCGTGGCTGCAAATGTGGCATGTCGAGTAGTGATAAAGGCTAAAAGAACACGCTGTTCTCCCTCGATGCACTATGAAGGGTGTGTGTGCGTGAGCGTGTTTTTATGACCGTCTTCCTGCGAGTACAGTCTGTCCGTCCGTGATGAAATGTTGATTGTGAAAAGACGCACATTGTCTTCACTGCATGACGCAGTCTGGAGGATGTTCCAGGACATCCCCCGTAGACGTCACGGATGGGAGAACGATTCCAGTGGGTCAATCCCAGAAACATGGTGGTAGGTCTGGGAACTAAGACGGAATGTGAGCCCACCTTCCCCTCCTTGTCGAGTGCTGACACGTCTCCCGCAACTGAGACAGCAACTTGTATGCTCACTTTGAGGCTGTCAAGAGGCAAAAATGGCTGAAGCAGAGGTTAGTGGGCCGGTGGGTGCACCGATCACACCTTTCTACCTTTCTGAGTGTGACATCAGGAGGGCTTTAAAGCATTTGAACACCAAGATTACATGTGACAAATACTCTTAATGGTTTTGGATGATTGATTGAAAAAGGGGAGTTAGTCAGCAGCAGTAACAACACCTCCATGGCCCAACAAAACAGGATGGAGCCATTTGTCCTGATTCCTATTTTCCTTTGTGCAGCGCAGCACGCTCTGCTCGGTTTGCGATTGTCCTCGGCACGCCAGGCAGGAACAACGTGTCCAGTTTAGACCGGCTCCGGGGTCGGGGCCAACGCCAGGAGCACGTGTAGTCTGGCTGTTTTCATAACGCCACAGCTCATAGAGAGGATGTCGGCTTCGCCGGACCAGCCACATGGCTCTCGTTCCCACTTCCCCTAACGTCGCCTTTGTTAAACGTCTGGGCTTTTTGATCTCTCTCCTTCCTCCCGTCGGATGATATAGCCGCTCTCTTTGTTCTCATTTCAATGTAAATTTCCCCTTTTAAGGTTCTCTTTGTTGGCAGATTTTTTTTTTCTTTTTATCTCGCTGCTGCACAATGCCAGCCACTTTGTTCCCTCCTGCATTTTCTCTCTCTGCTTCTCTTTCTTCTCTTTTTTCCTTGTATTTTTCGGCACAGATTTCATCCCTCCCTCCTTCCTTCACATGAACAAACTGCTGTTGTCTCTGTCCTGCCTCAGTCAACCCTTTCTCTCTCTCACTAAATGGCCGCAGTGCTGTATAGTGTTACATTACAGCAGCCTCGTGATCAGAGAGTGAATTTCATGACGGCGGCGTCTGTCCCAAAGCACCACCAGTCACATTGTAGGCACCTTCATGTAAAGCCTTCGGAGCGTTTATTTGTGTAACATCTGACTAATTTAGAAACATAAAGCAGCAGTATATAAGAATTAGCAGCTAGCGGTCCAGAACAACAGCTCGGAGCAGAGTGTTGGGGTTTATGTGGATTATATGATGGCATACGGCTAGAACAGTCTGATGAACCATGATAGTTTATAGAGGTGTGAAGGTTTTGCTGTACTGGTTTTGTGTAGGAGAGATTTCTCAGAGGTTGACCAGCACTGTGGTGATGCGTGGCAGCATCCAGGCTTGTATGTGCGTCCTCTCACTCCTCCTCCTCCTCCTCTTCTTCCTCCTCCCCCCTCCTCTTCCTCCTCTTCCTCCTCTCCCTCCCTCCTCTGCTGCATTGACACACTGGCCTACAAACAGAACACAGCGTACCACCTCGCCTCACCTCTCTCTTTCTTTCTCTTTCTTTGCCACACAGTCATTGTTTCTTCTTTCTCCGTCTCTCTTCATTCTTTGTCGTGTTTGTCTCTCAGCGGCCCTGGCTGCTCTGACACGCAGCCACACACACACATGCAGCCAGCGGGAGGGTTTCATAACTCACCTGCCTCGCTCTAATAAAGCAGCCTTAATAACTCATTCAGGGCAGTCGGTTATGTAAAAGAGGCGTCTGTGTGTGTGTGTCTGTGTGTGTGTGTCTGTGTGTCTGCTGTCATGTTGCAAGCTGCATTAGTTTTTTCTGATATGTTTTCCTTTTATTTAGTCTTTCTCAAAGCAAGTTATGTAATCCTGATAGATCTTGATTTGTCCTGGGTAGGAAACCACAAGTATTTTTTTTTTTTTTAGTTTTGGCTTCTTTTGCTCTAGATCTGATGTGAGATGTATCCTCTGTTCGCCCCTGTAGACACAGTGATGGGTTGAAACAAAAAGTGCAGAAGTGAAATAAGAATTTTGTGGACAAAACATCAGTTTCTTTAAAGGTGCTCTTTAGAGTTTTTGAGCATTTTTTTTTTCACATGCTTTCAGACACAAAAAAAATTACTTTTCAGTAGAAATTGCTGATCGTAAACTGAAACTTATTTACAATAAAACAGCAGAGGTCACCTTTAAGTGTTTTTCCATTGGCTAAATGACATTTGTGGTCCCAACTCATCAGTGTTGGTGACCAAACATGATGACGGTCAAACAAAGTAAACTTTGTTTTAGTGCCGTAACTTGGCAACCACCTGACCAAGGAGCAGCTTCTTTCCTCTGGCTGTGAGACTCCTTGCGTCATCCTCCAAACTCATTTAGAAGAGCTATTTATATGTTAAGGAATATCCAGTCTTCTGGCTGATGGTCTTGTCTGGAGGTCATACAGAGGGCTCATACAGTTTCATAACTAGTTAAAAGTTCCTTGGAGTACATCGAAAGATAAAAATCAACAGAGAGTTTAGAACAACAAACATCCGTGCAATCAGTGAAAGCAGTGAACGATAAATGCGGCATTTATCAAGAATCTGGTTGCTTAATGCGTCAGTCTGGACCGTGTATGACTTCCAGCGAGTATCTGGCAGGAATATCAGAGTTTAATTCTTCAATCTGCCTCCTTCTCGATTGATTTATTGATGTGTTTATCTGAAGGTTTTGTGTTTGTCCTCTTAATTATGTTCTCATCAGCCCCAACCTGCATCACACTTTGACATTTTTATTGTTGCCCCGATTTTGGAAAGCAGTCATAAAAGTGAGAAAACAGTATGAACGCTGCTAAACAGCAGGAAAGAGGCAGAAAATAACAGCATTGGCAACACACACGCACACACACACAGGGGCAGACATACTCATCGTGGCATATGTGCAGCTGTGAGTCCAATAATTTAATGTGTTCCTAAAAGTCTAGATGTTCTTGAAATGCCACCATATTCGCCAGGGTCTGCAAGCTCTTGTGAGTGTGCGTGACGTGGTACAGCTTTGTGTGCGTGCGTGTGTGCGTGCAGGACGTGAGGTTCTTGTGAACATGCTGGTTGTGTAACAGCCAGAGGCAGCGGTTATATAAGCGTCCCCCCTTGTCCGACCAGCCTCAGCGTCGGTGGCCTGTCTGTCTGTTACAGAGCAACTTTCTGTCTGACTGAGACTGAGACTATGTGTGTGTGTGTGTGTGTGAGCAAATTAGACTCTTAATAAAGCAGGTCGTCTCATCGAGTGCAGCAGCCTGGTACTGGTTTTGTGTGTTGACCTCGACTCGTCACCCACTGACCTCGTTAACACCTTCACATTCATCCCCGACCCGTTTCCATTTTCTGTCGCGTCGACATTTTGACCCCCTCCTGACATTTTAATGCAAACACAGACGCGTCGCTGATTCGGAGGCTGCTGGTAGCTGTCAGATAAAATCTGGCTTCCTGTTTCTTGACGTCTGTGTTTTGTGTTTTTCCATCACATCTCGGCTTTCAAGGAGGTTTTTCCTTCTTGTCTTCATGTACATGTGTTTTGCCTTGTCAGCCTGTTTGATGGACTTCTCAAGAACAGGACGGAATAGATTTCCATGTAATCAGGTGGATGGTTTGGCGACAAGTCAAGGCTGGATCGGGTTATTGTATTTATTTATGAAATGAGAGGAAATCCAGATTTGATTAGAGGAAAGGATGCGTCTCTTGGATGAAGTTAGAGAATTGATCTTTTGCTTGGAGTGCCTAGTTGTTCCGATAAGTTATAGCTAAAATAAATCATGTCAAACTCTCATTGGAAATGGGATGAAATGGGATTTTTCTCATCATGTGCTTCAATCCTTCTGAGTACTTGTTTTTCTCAAGTTTTGCTCAAACGTCGTAGTATTTCCACTCTAGTAATACAGCACCACTCAATGCCTCCTATTTGTTTTTTGTCCTGTTGTGTTTGTTGTTATAATGAGCTGATTAAACGTAAAAACATATACATTTCGAGTTAAATTTGCTGAAAAAAAAGGACAACATTAATTTTACTCAGTCAGTGGCGGACTCAGGATGTTTGAGGGTCAGGGGCAAAAAAATAAAAAGGGCACCAGCTGCATAGGATGGAGCGCAGGCTCTCAAGAGGGCAAAGAAGTCAGCAAACATTCATATTTAACAAGCTGAAATCAGAGCACTCTGACTTATTTTCCCACAAACACAAACTCTGCAGTGCGAGTTGATCAAACTTCATCAGAACATGTGATGTGAGGTCAAAATGCCACTTGTCGTCTTTGTCAGTCAGACTGATGTAATTACACGTTATAATGACGTCTGCAGGTCTTTCTGCCCAGTGAGGCTTTCTCCTCCTGTTTTATAACAAAACATCTGCGAGAAGAGTTTATGTAACAAGGAGGACACAGCGACCCTGCGAGCGCGCTCAAACATATAACTGAACAAGAGGATCGGGGAAGAGAGAGGTAAGATGGGAGAATAGAGGTGAAGGACAATGAGGAGAGATAACAGGTACAAGACATCCAGAGGAGAGGAGTGAGAGGATGGGGAGAAGTTAGCAGAGGAAGCGACAAATGGATAGAGAGGAGAGGTGTGAAGGACAGAATAACAGGGAAAAGTACTGCCAGGTAATGAAGGTGTATGATGAGATGGAAAAGTGAAAATGAGGCACACAATGGGGAGGATAGGATCATCCCAAACAGTAAATCTCCACCATGTTTGTTCTCACTTCAGGACGGTGTAAAGAAAGTACAAGAGCCCCGTCCATAGCAACATGATTACCATTTCAAGCTTTAAGTTAAGTTTTCCAAAACATGTTAAATAACTGACAGAGTAGGTATATTTATAATTCCTAGCAGAGAGGGAACAAGTGTTCTCAGCAGAACCATCCAGATAAGAGCTTATGACAGTGTCTGATGTAAATGATTAGATGAATTAAGTCAGTGTTCTGCTATTATGAACTCTGTATCCCCTTCATTTCCTGTTCACTTCCTGTAACCTCCTGTCTGCGTTGGATAACCAGACAGCTTGTGTTTGTGAAATGCGTGACGTAGAGGATCCTCTGCCGCGCTGTAGTAAATGTAGTATCTGAGGTCATCTGTAATCTGCTTACATAGACAGAAGGGCAGGACCCAGACAGACTGTCCACCCCGCTCACTTTATTTAATAATTTTTCCAGTGTGACGGTCAATGGCGCATAGGGAGCGGAACAGGAGCAGAGACGACTTAGACTTAAGGAGTTTGTGTTGGAAGTCGCCTAAAACAAACACACACACACACACCTGAAAACAGTGGATCCTTATTTCCCCCAGTGTGGTATGTCTCCTTTTTGTTGTGTTTGGGTAAGTGACAGAGGTGGATCTGGTATGTAGGTCAAGCACTCAGGACCTCATACTTCCCGTGTGACTACATGGGCGCGGGTTCAGTTATTTGAATTCCTGATTTACGGATGCAAATAAATCTCCTGCAGGTACAAAAGCATGAACCTGAATCCCAGTCTGTGCACGTGGTTTAAAAAAAAAATTTAGGGCCTTTAAAGTGACATTTCCCCTAAAAGTGGCGAGCGAGCTTCGACTTGAAGTGGTTGTGAAAAGCTTTTAATTAGCATCTTTGCAGACGGCATCGGCTGTGGCTTGTTGAAATCGGCGTCTGATTTAAGCCCCTAATCCCAAGTTTGTCATAAAAAAACTTCTCGGAACACCGCACTACACACAGGCACATGCATTACAAATGTGTTTCCATTGGTCAGATCCTTGCTCACTAATTGGCTACTCCTGATTATCCCGGGTCTGACTCATTTTCTGCCACCACCAGATGACAATTTCTCTTTTTACTGTATTTAAAGGTCCAGTGTGTAGGATTTAGAATATAGTATAATATTCATAATTATGATTTCTTATCGAATTGCTGTGTTTTTTGTTTTTTGCATTTTTCGCAGCCTTACATAGGGAAGGGTGAAACGAGGAGTGTTCAGTTGGTTACAATCTGCAACCACATGGCTAGGTGTCACTAAATCCTTCACGGCTGGTCCTTTAAAGTTTGCGGTCGACCAAAATGTACAAAAAAAAGTAGCTGTTATGCCACTCATTCCCTGTACCAGTAATGTCATTTGCCTTAAACTAGTCCATAGTAGAGTGCATTTGTGAAAGTTTGTTTGTGCATGACTTCTGATTGGACACACACAACAAACCCCCCTTTTTTCCCCTGTAGATATTTTCAGGATGTTGTGAGTTAAAGGTCTCAGTGCTGCGACTGCTGTTCCTAGAAACCAGACTGCAGAATGGAGGTCACAGTCAATGCTGTTCCAGTCATTAATAATGTCATTCGACGACAGATCATGATCTCGACTCATGTTTCCAGCTCAAGGGCAGACGTTTACCGATTTGTTCCGGAAAAGTATTTTTTTTTCTTTCTTCTTCTTGTCTCTGAAGAGCAGCCACTGACAGCTCACATGAAAACCTTACTCACTGCAGTCTGAAGCTGTCTCTGTCACTGTCGGGTAACAACTTTGTATCACTAACACTTTTCTCACAGCCAAGTAAACAGCTTATGCAATTTTGAATTTATCCAGTGAGGGCTGGAAGGGTTTTCACACACACATTTGTCAGACCACTGAGGAGCTGCTGGGAAAACCCACCGTGTGTGGAATATAGAAGCTTTTATATACTGTACACATTCAGTCTGTGGATACAGTTCTTCATATGGTGTTTGCTTTCTCTTTCTTCTCCTGTAGTTTTAATCTTGCTTGTGGACTCATTATCTCTTTGTCTCCCGCTTGAACACTGACACACTTAAGGGAATGCCGCGCACACACACACACACACACACACACACACACAGTGCTGTTACATGGTCAGGGTGTTATGTTCGTCAGCGCAGTGCGAGGAGTTATATAAACACTTAACATATACGTATGTGGTTACATAACCTTGTGGTTGCAGAAGACATTTCCCCACTCCAACCCCCCGCTGAGACAGACACAAACACACACATACGCACTAGTCGTGATTTAGTTGCCGTTGGCCTCACATTCTTTGGAGCCGCACATCTCCCAAGTACATGTTGTGTTGTTTTTGTGGGGAGCAGCAAGTCTTTATCCCACGGGGAGTGTCCAACAGAACAAATTAATGGCTTAGAAATTTTGCTGCGGATGCTATTTACTCCGGCACTTACCAACTGCCGATGATTCAGCATTTCATCAACGCGCTTTGGCGGCACTCTCACTCTCTCTGCTCGGTGTTTGTCAGTGTTAGTGATGGAGTCCCGGGGTTCAAATGCATTCGTACCTTGTGTATCGTCTCATGTGTCCTACGAATCATCAGGACTCTCTTGCCTTCTCCTCCACGCTCAAAGCCACATAGTTTGAGACTTAGTCGCTTAGCAACACGGGCTCTCCAAACACTAATTTTCACCTTAAGAAAACACCTCCATTGGATTCGGGAACAAGGGAGTGTTTCTTAATGAGCTGGGGAGGTCTCTGAAGCTCAGTGTGGACCAGAATTAAAACCCCCGTGTGGTTACGCAGTCGAACTGTGACGAGCTGCAACACGCTTTAGAATTCTGATAAAGACGAAGATCAGTTCTGTCAACTTATTGGTTTCTCTCAGTGACAGTAAAACAAGAAGGCTCCGTCTAAAGTCACCTTTATATGACAAGTAAAATTATACTATCATTAGAGTATCACCCATAGCTAGTGATGGAATGTAACTAAGTACATTTACTCAAATACTGTACTTGTGCACAATTTTGAGGTATTTGTGCTTTACTTGAGTATTTCTATGTATGTAAAAGATGTAGCATATATCAGTATGTCTATATATTCCATCTATTTCTGCTTCTTTTGCTTTCACTCAAACATATTTTGGAGGCAAATGAACATTTCTCTCTATTACATTGATTTGATAAAATTAGTTTTTCAGTTACTATGCAGATTGCTTTGTCGGAACCATAGGACAACAGTGGTAAAAAGTTGGTCAACAATCGACTCATAGAATAGAATTTATACTGCATATACATGTAATTATATGCACAATTTACTTTTACTTACTTATTTACTGTAAATAACTTGGTCATGATGTCATTTACGTGAATACAAAAAGTATCCTGCTCCATATAGAGTGTATGGAAAGTTTACTTTATTCATTCATCTAACTTTGCCTTCCTTTGAGGTTTGTAAATGCCACCGTCAGTGGTTGGAGTTGACTGGTAGTGGTGGTGCTGCAGGCTCAATCAAGCAGTTTGAACAGAGGCATTGATTTCTTTTTAATGCAGTTCTGATTAGTGTTGTATAATGTAGTGTCTCTGTGTGTCTGACATCATGCAGCCAATCGCACGGCTTTTATCTTGCCTGGATATTTTGATTGGAGGGCTGCCATTCTTGTGTCATAGAGTCATTTCCTTCCAAAGCACCCAAAACTTCTCTGTGTGTGTGTATTTGTGTAGCACGATTCCAGAGAGGTTTTCAGTTTCCATGGCCCTCAGTTGGAAGTATGGAATGATTCATTAGTTATATAATGTGTTCTGTGCATCTGAGTGTGTGTAAGTTGCATAACCCGTCCCTACTTTCTGGTGACGATGGAGTAAGACTGCCCCCAAGGCGTTTGAATGTGTACATCTATCTGTATCATTGCGAATATTGCGGTATGTGTGAGTGTGTGTGAGAGACAGAGAGAAAGAGAAAGACTTCACCTTGACAGCTTCACATTGCTCTGCGATAACAAAGCTACAGCTGCTCATTTGACGTGACTGTCAAAGTTTATTCCTGAGGCTGGGGAGTCATAGAAAGGTGATAGTAGATAGTATGTCTTTGAGGTTATAAAACTTGTTTTTCTATGTTTTATCCTGTGCGATGTCTCTTTAAAAGTATGTGTTTGTAATGCATAACAGAAACAACTGATGAATACAAGCTGGTATTCAGCCAAAGTGACAAGTTACATAAGAGACTGACTGTCAGTGTTTGATATAACACTTCACAAGAAAGGAAATAGCAGAAGTTCCAGATCCTAATTCATATTTTCAGTACCAGTTCCTTTGTTTAGTTATTCATTTACTGGATGTATTGGCTTTAAAAAAACGCCCAAAAAAACATAATATCCACCAGACATGAGATTGTTTTTTCATCCAGCTGCTCGCGCAGCCGACCGGAAGTCCTTATCTTTTGTAGAACTGATAAGTTATTCTGGTAAAACCACTGAAGTTGTGATCTGGTCTGCTAACAGCCCGTTCCACTGAATACCACTCTCGTTTTCCATCAATCTGTCAAGAATTATTTGTCCATAAGAGAAAACACGTGTTTCTCCTGCATTTTTATTTGGTTTATTTGGTCAGGCATTTTTCAAGTAAACTAAAACTATTTTCTTTATATCCACCCAGATCAGGGCTTCGTGACAAAACAAAAGGCAGCGGTCTTGTCAGGCTGCTGGTTGTAAATAAAAACAAACAGTGATGAAGACATGAGCAGACAATTCTACTTTGTTGCTCTGTGCTAGATTTTAAACCATTTGCACTAAAACATCTTTGAACCACTAACTCATCTTGAAATCAGGTGTTGCATACAGGTGTGAACACTTAAGTAAGCAACTTATAAAATCATATTTCATAACATATTTCATAAAAGCCCTGCCGGCATCTCTCTCTCTCTTTCTGCTGTGAATAATTCCTGGACATGTTGTTCTCTTGACCCTACAGAGGAAACGGTCCTACTTCCCAGAATCTACGTCTGTGTGTGCTATTTGTGTGTCGCCACAAAGATTTGTGTGTGTGTGTGTGTGTGTGTGTTTCCACCCCCCTCTTACTCTGAAGTACATCTCTCTTTTTCTCTTTGAATGATGACCTCGCTTTCATCTCTCTCCCCTGTCCTCTTTCCTTTCCTGTCTGCCCCCTCAGTGTCTCTCTTGAGTGTTGTGTGTGTGTGCGTGCACGTGTGTGCATGTGTGCCTGATGTTGAAGCTCTGTGCATTTCAGGAATCCTTATATAACTGTTCTGTCAGGTAGGGTTGGAGGGTACAACAGGAAGATGGGGTAAATTGAGTGAATGTGTAATTGAAATCTGGAACATGGTCATGTTCTGCTGCTCTTATCTCTGATAACAAGTATAATAATCATTAAACCGTGTCCATTTTTGTGAAAGCTTTCACATTTACTGCTCCAGACAAACAATGTCTGGGAGCTCATTCATGGAAAAAAAAAGTCATGTGGTGCACAGGACATTACGTGTTTTAATGTTTCCTGTTTTTTTGATTGAAATACATGGAAGGACGAGGACGGGTTCGTTAGCATGAGCAATAAACTCTAAACAGAGGAAAGATATCACAGTGCGGCACACATTTTACTATTGACAAGAACTCAGTATCTGTGCTTTTGTTTTGACTACTTATCATCTGGAAATTATTTCTCGTCTAAAACTTTTAAAGCCTTTAAAACATTTTTTAATCATTGACAAATTTTGGCCTACCTGGAACTCGTTGCCTGAAGAAAAAAATAAACCCTTTCTCAAACTATCCACCTCACCCTCTCCTTACCCACTTTTAGTCAGTTTGCCCATCCTCAGGCAGGGTCCGTCACATTAAGGACCGTCCCAAACCAATTAAACGAGGAGTGGGTGTCGGTCATAAAACCCTCCAACAGCAAGTCTGCATCGATGCTGACTTTGCACTGTGTTGTGTTCATCGTGGACGACTATGAAGTTCTGTGTGATTACCCGTACAAATAGGTCCAACAGTCCCTCCAGTGTTGTCGGTTAAGACCAGCTTGGTGGTCTCCGGTCCAGGTCTTGGTTTACTATGAGCTGAGTGATCGAGTGAAGTCCTCTAATGTAGCATGACTGTCACTGGATGTATTTTGGTGCTGATCCCAGTGCAGACAGAACATGTCGGCGTACAAAAAATAGAGGATTGTGCAGCCTGCGCGGAGGTATGAGAGTCGTAAATGTTCTCCAACACATTTGTGGTCTAATGGATTTTAATTTGTTTACTCTCTTCTCTTCTCAGGCAGTAACTAATTTGATATCACAATGAATGCAAATGAATTGTTTGAAAATGCTGTTCCGAGACACATAAGTATAACACACACACACACACAGATTCAGTACTGTGACTGGCTCGTGTCATTAGCAGCCACATCAAGAAGTTTGTTATCACGTCTCGGACTGAAGGGGCGTTTTACGTAAGTTGTTTTTAAACTCGCACTGAGCTCATCACCAGCCTCCATGCGCCATTATTTTAGGGGTGTGTGTGTGTGTGTGTGTGTGTGTGTGTGTGTGTGTGTGTTTTCATAATGTGGGAAACTGAAACGCAGGTTTGCCAGGTGTCATGCCGTGAACATGTCTTGTTAGCATTTCTTTGTGTGTGTGTTGAAACTGAAAATCATGTGTGTGTTGGCAGTGTGTCCTTGTTTGTTCACTCTCATCCCAGGCAGATCCTTGGCCGGACTGGCCCACACATTTGTGTGTCTGTGAGTGTGTGTGTGTCTGTGAGTGTGTGCGTGTGTGTCCGTGTTTTGATTTATATTGTTTTGTGAACACTTGTCCACTGGAATGTGTGTGTGTGTGTGTGTGTGTGTCAGTGTTTGTGTGTGTCAGTGTTTGTGTCCTGTCTTGTGTTTCATAAGTCGTCCATATTTATGATCCAGCTCTTACATAAGCCTCAGATCTGGTTCAGTGTGTCTCTGCCAGAACAACTGAGAGAGGGAGAGGAGGAGGAGGAGGGAAGAAGAAGAAAGGTGAAAGTGAAATACAGGCAGATTGAGAGTAGAAGAAACGGAGAAAACTACAGTGAAGAATAGAAATGAGACAAACTGAAGAGGGTTAAAGGTGCCAAACGGTGACGTTTTCTCCATTTTGTGTTTAAGCATGCTTCAGAGGCTGAGAGGAGTCCTCGTGGTGTTTAGTTAAGTTGAGTGTTAATTTGAATCGATTTGAAAACTTACAGGCTCCGGCTGCCCGAATGAGTCGAACCTTTTTGATGAAGGCGTCATTGGAAAGATGTCAGCAGCCTGAAAAACAAGTCTCGATGAATAAGACATGCTGCAAGATGTTTGAATAGATTGACATTTTACCATTTCAGAAAAATGTAATTGAATGATTCCTTTGGTTAATCTTTAAACTTATATACACAAACACTCGTGACGGTGATCAGAGAGTCTCTTGAAAAAGAACGATTGTGATTTTACCCCAGGATTGATGAATTGCACTTTTGTTAAAAGAGGAATTAAAGTAGATATTTGCTTGTACGTGGCTACTGTTGGTCCATCTGTTGAAGCGCACGTGCTTAAAAGTAATTTCCCTGTCTTATTTTAATGGATGAGGGAAATCTCATCACACAGCTGCCTGAACGCAGACAAATGTGCTAGCCAGCAGACAAACGTACAGTGAATGACATCATAATGGAAGCAGACAGTGCTGATGCATTAAAAGTGTCTGCGTGCTTGATGGAGGGATTTGCATGTTTGACCTGGGTTGTTCAAATTACACAATAAGTCATGTATCTGATTTATATCTCCCTGTTGTACGTACAATTATAAGTTAAAGGTGTGTGCTGGGAGCACATACAGGTGGTGAGGCGTTACTGGACGCCCAGAGGGCCCTACTGTACTCATCTAATGACACAACCGCCCGAGCTTTAAAGGGAGGGGTGTCCTGGTTGTGGTAGTTGGGAATATTTTGTCATGGTTTTAATTGCTGCTCATTTGTGAACACCTGAAACAGGCTCCTCAGTTGTGGAAGCAATCGAAAGTGTATTATACAATAGTGGATTTTTTAAGAAAAACCCTCACACAGTATGTAGGTTATCAGTTTATAATACAAACAGCAGAATTTGTGCTCTGCTAGAGGTGGGAATTACATTCATAATCGATTCCTGAAACTTTATTTATTAACTTTATTTTTGTGTGCTGAAATTGTTACCATTGATCTGAGGGCAACATTCTCCTTTGCAGTAGATGGCTGGTAACATGTTTCAAATGTTTCCCCATATAATGTCTGTAAAACGCGCACTACCACACTTAGATTGAGACATTCTTGAAGATCAGTTAGCATCCACTGAACATTGGATTTTATAGCATATTAAGCAAAGAGACACTGTACATTTTTAACTGAGCGGATTTGTAAATTGATTCAGTATCGTAACATCGCTCAGTATTTCTACTTTTACAACTCTTTCAGTAGCCATTCCTTTCTTTTCTTTCTCGCACAGACCAGCCCCACGGCGCCCCCTTCAGCTCCGAGAATGAGGCTCAGGGAGGTGACTCGGATGCCTGGCAGTGCACCCCTCCCCCATCTACCTCACCCTCGGGGGAGACGCCGGCCCACCCTCCTCCCTCCCAGCCCGCGTCCAGAGCCCGCTCCAGGCCGGCCAGCCAAAGCCCTTCCCCTCCCTCCGCCCTGACAGGAACCAAGAAGAGGGGCTCCAAACCAGCACACATGAGACGCAACATCAGGTACTGAACTCAACTCATTCACTTCCACCTGAGAGAAGAGTTCCGACTGTACGCCTGCATGTGTATTCTGCAGAGATTTCTTATTAAAGCTTGAGATGAAGAGGGGAGCTTACCATGTTTAAGATTCCTATACCTAAAAAGGTATTGTTGCCATGACATTACAACACAGGTTACTGTGAAATACAAAAATGCGTTACAGCTTGAGCGGACCGTAACGGTTGGTGTAGAGATATACACATTACATGAGAAGACATCATTCAGAGGTCTTTATGGTAGGATAAATGAAATGGATCAGGGAGAAGGCAACTAATGCAAAGTAGTAAAACTCAGAGGAGTGAGAGGATTAGACATTCATGGGGCTTTTTATTGGATACATACATGCCTTTGTCCAGATGTTGCTCAATGCCCCGGCTTTCATCAGTAGGTCCTGGACATCTGGTGTTGTCGCCGATGACGTGGACAGAAACAAAAAAATGACGCAAATTGAACACCGCTTCAACACTGTGCCAGAGAATAACACAATAAAACATTATTATAACAAACACAATCGATTGGACAAGAAGTTGCTTTCTGTTATATTTAAACCAGATTTTCATAAAATGACTCAATGCTTGGCAAGCAGTAACCGGTCAACCCTGAGATGAAACGGATTACAACACAATCCCCTCAGTGCGTTTCTGCTGAGATGCAGCGTAAACTAACACTCACTCACTCAGCTTACTCAACACTTACTGTATTTCTAACAACCTTCATTGTTGGCTGAATAATAGGATTTATCACCTCTCCGCTGCATCTCTTTCTATTTACTTTCACTCCCATTTTGAAGAACTAAAGCACTTGCCAATTACAGATGAAATCTGTTGATGATTATTGTCAAAAACGCTCTGTTTGCAGATTCATTCCTCTGACTGTCAATAACCATGATGTGGTCCGACCACAAGTATGCTGCTGCTTTTATATAACGGGTGAAAGTAACATCAAACATGTGTCAGAGAAGCAGACTCTGGCTTCAGTGGAGTCATTTACGTTTCGTACAATCTGATAGTGTAGAATTTCAACAATGAGTCATTTGTTTTGTAAAATTCTCTCTCAAATAATGGAATACAGCTGTCAAAACACTGACCATTATTTTTCTGTTTCTGGAGAGACTGGCTGAGTGAAGTGTCAGCTGAGGCCAGTGGCAGAATGAAAGTCATAGAAGTCGAAAAATGAATCGTAATACTAAAAATTAAGACAGCTGATTGCTTGAGGTAGCTTTTATTTTGAAACTCCAGTTGGTATCTCACAAATAATACCCTGCAAATCCACAACGTGTGTCATTACAAAAACTTAATAAACATAATCATATAATATCGCATAGCTGTACTGTATTCAGCAGCAGCAGAACTCAAAAACACGGACATACCGTCATGACGCTCTGGCTAACACTCTCACACCTCCAGCAACATTTATTTGGAGTCGTGTTTCTGTCCTATGTGTCTCCTACGCAGGTAAATGTTTGTAACTAGTAGCTTACTTTGTCCATGTGCCGTTAGCTTGCCAGTTAGTGTAGCCTACAGCGGCTTTGTCAGAGGTTTTTAGCTGGAAATGGCTGCGTGCTGCATCGTCAAACCAAAACATTTAGCTAGCTCGTAGACCTCATATTCATATGATATACTCAGCCTTGTAGGATTGATCAATTTTTGGCCATTGGGGGCAGCAGAATGCAAAAACAAGCTAATGGACAAACCACCATGACACAGCCCTTCTTGCTAATGCATTAGTAAACTCTCTCACACCTCCAGCAAACATAAGCTTTTATTTGGAGTGGTATTCCTGTCCAGTGGTGCATGTAGGTACAGTATTCACTCTTTTTTGCACTGGTTTTGTTTCCACCAACTCCTGAGTGGCTCCTGAACAGGAAAATGTTTGTAGCTAGTCACTAACTTTGTCCATGTGGCGTTAGCTTGGCCGGCAGTGTAGCCGACGATGGGTCTGTCAGAGTTTTTTGGTTGAAAACTGCCGCACACTGCATTGTTAAACCAAAAAAATGTAGCTAGAATGAACTCGGAGGGATAATTCTCTAGATGAGTCAACTCTCTGTTACAGCGTAATTTATCTTCATGGTCATAATAAATAAATAGTGATTTAATGCAGCTGTGAAGAAATCGCTCTGTGGAATGACTTTCATAATTAATTCATCATCACATGAATATGTATACAAAGAACACAGAGTGTCTCCCAGCTTTTAACAGATACAGTGACAGTTTGCAAAATTGTATTACTATATTTATGCTTATTTTTGTCTCTGTCTGTGTAGGAAGTTACTGAGGGAGCATCAGTTGGAGGCAGTGACCAAAGTCGCCCAGCAGGAAGAGCTGGAGAGGAGGCAACGTCTGGAGGAGCAGAGAAAGCAGGATTTCCCCGTACCACTGCTGCCTGAATACACAACTGGTGAGAGCATACAACCCCACAACAAATGCTTCCTTTGAAAATAACAGCCTCTGCTAATTCTATAACCTATACGCACCCCAGGTTCTTTTTTAAGAAAAAAAAAAAAGTACAAGTACTTGCTAGCATCTGATCAGCATACTTTATTTGACATTCAGTTCTTTCCCTTCTTTTTTTTTTTTTTTTTTTAAAACTCTGTTAATCATTCCTGTGCCTTTCTCCAGGCGATGTGACAAACCATGCGTCTGCATCATTGGCATCACAGCCAGAAGTGGCGTCGGCCAGACAGAAAGTGATCTGCCTGGACTCCAGCAGCACAGCCGTCAGCAAGGATGACAGCAAGACTAACATACCCATCTCCGCCACCACAGAGCACGCACACAAAACAGGTGAGACACATGCACATAAACGAAAATTACCTAAATACTTCACTACTGCAAAAATATCAAATTTGAGGAAATTGAGTACAAAAAGCAAACGGAGCGAAGGCTTTGTTTCTGTTGATTTTCAGGCCTCGGGCCTCATTACCTTGAAACAAATTGAGTGTTTTATTTTGAGTTACATGATTTAATCCTGGAGCATTTTATTGAAAACAAGTGTCTTTAAAAAAAAAAAGAGTTAAGAGTTAAATGAAAGGTAGCAGTGTAGGATCAGATTAAGCTTCTGGACAAACATAATGATAATTTAGCAAGCAGGCATGATTATGTGCTTAGCCAACCATGTTTGAACACAATAATCTGACTCAGTCGCTGACCTGTAGTATATTTACAAAATAATTGATAAAATAGTGAAATGAAAAGAGCAAGTCAGACCCCAAGTTCAGCGCTTTCTCACCTTAACTGGGTTGTATATCTATCAGTGAATAACGACAGGCGAGAGCACTCGCCTGAATTGTGGGTAAAAAACACATTGAGGGTCTCCAGCCTTGATCGCCCCTTTTGACCCTTCATTGTGTAAGTGGGCTAGTAGCTCATGAAAGCAGATAGGGACACTGAGCTGTGAAGTTTATTTATTACTCGTCTTCCAGTTGTATATTCTGAGCTGTCCACATAGCTCGGTGAAGCCCTAAATACACCAGCTGCTGATTTTTAAGATGCCTTTAACAGCACGGTGTGAGCTTTGGTACAACGTGTGAAGATTTCTTTCAGATGTCAAGTTACACCAACTTTTAGGCTCCAGTTCTAGAAATGAAAGGGCAGATTCACTGTTTTTGAACTGGGATTTACAGCAATCTTGTTCACTCCTTTTTTAATCGTCATGCTTATTACAGATTTATAAAGAGCTTCAGTGTTCAAAAACCATGACGGGTTGCAGTTTCAAACAGCAAAAGCTCTCAGGAATGTCAGAGGTCTACACAGTGTGTTCCTAACAAAATCATGTCACAAGTGTACTTTACTTCAGATTTGACTGACTTCTGACCGTAGCAGGAGCATGTTTTATGGTCCTGTTTCTCACCACAACATATAAAGATGTGCGTTTTTATGCTGCGAGTTTTGAAAGAAAGGTTGAAGTTCCCTTGAGACATAAGTTCTGTAATTATTCTCATTTAATTTATTTAATATAGCCATGTTTTTACAGTTCTCTATCACAGGTTTCAGTTAATGACATGCATTAAATCTCTGATGGAAATGTAGACAATGTGATCTTTAAAGGTTTCCTCATTCACTGTAGTCTGTACTTTTTTTTTCATTGCGCATATAAAAAGTATTAAACAGCTGGTGCGTCTATGTTACGCGCCAGATTGCTGGTTTACTCAAAGGTGAAACTGTTGTGTACAGCTGCCAGCACATTTATGACGTGTTTAATGTCGGTGTTTGAATCATTCAATCCTGGTTTTCAAAGGTGTTCTCAATTAGTTCAGACTGTGTTTCATTCAAGTGAACTGTTGCAGATTGTGGTGTAGCTACAAAATTAACAATTTAAAAATTATGAAAAAACAATTTAGATACAGCCTGGATTGAGAAAAAATGGAGCTGCGTTGCTGAAATTTAAACTAACCCTGGGACAATTTGTGGCGTTTGCATGTGTTTCACTCTGATTACAGTGGTTTAACTTTTTGTGTTGGAAAGGTTTTTAGGCCACAGCTGTGTTTTTAATTGCGAACATTCAACCACCCAGTTCAACCACAGGACATAAAGCTGATCCTCCGGAGCGCTTTAAGGATACACGGTGTCTGGTGGAAACCTCACATCTCTAAAAGCATCCGTCTCTCGGAGATTAAGCAAAGCAGCCTTAATAGCCTCATGACAGCCGTGCGTTTATTAAATAAATCACACACTCTGTTTCAAATTGCTTTTCGGAGCCTATGGGTCTGGAAAGTTGCTTTAAAAGGCTGCATCAGCTTGAATTTCCCAGGAAGAAAAAAAAAAAAAAAAAACAAGCCAAAAAATTGAATGAGGTAAAACATGGCAGATATCTGGGCCGGCGTTATCTGAGATCAGCTCAGAGGCGGAGAAACAGTTAAGTGTTAAAAAGAAGAGGTCCTGCTGGTTCTCTGATGTGACTTCAGTGCTTATTTCTGCTCTTGGTTAAAATAATATAAAAGAAAAAAAGTCAAACTTGGCATTCATTTGGTTTTCTATAACTTACTTTAAAGTTGAACACACTCCGCAGCTTTTTTGGACACATCTTAACTTACTGGAAGTCTCCCTGCGCACATTTAAACCAGCGAGGTCAAAAATCTCCTCAGTTCCTGGGTGTGCGTGCGTGTCTGTGTGTGTGGTTCAGCTAGATTAGCTGCCCTGTGCATCAGAATATTTAAAACCTTCACAGGGTACATCATGTACCGTTCCCTTATTGCCCGAGTGCGCAGACACACACACACACCCTGACACACACACGCACACACTCCCTGACACACATTCACAGAGCCACTCACACAGTCAAGGATAAAGACACAGTTTTAACACACACACAGTTGAAGATAAACACACATACAAGACAGAGGCAAACCAGAGACACACACTCACCTGCAACACACACACACACAAAGAGAGTGAGGGAGAGAGAGCGATGGGATGAACAAATGAACAAAGACAGTTCAGATGTAGATTTGGGAGCAGAGAGAGGCAAAAGAAAAGAAGAGAACAAAACGGAGGGAGGAGAGATGAAAAGGAGCGAGCGTCTGTAGGGCAGATCAGAGTGGGTCTGTGGAGCAATAAAGCTGGCTAATCCTGGTTATGAGCCAGAACACACACATAACGAACACACACACACACACACACGCTCGCAGTGGCACAGTGACATTTCTAGTTGGGGTTGCATAACCAGTCTCCCCCTCCACTCTAATCCTACTTGTATAACCAGCCATTCACTGCAGTTATATAAGCGCTCTCTCTCTTTCACACACACTAACATACTGACACACACACACGCACCTCTCCCCTTTCCACCATGCCCTCGCAGATTGCCGGCTTGTGTAACTTTCACCACTTGATACCGTTGACGTTAAAGTCCCTTTTTATCAGAAATGGATTTCAGTCTTTCCACTCATCACACTGAGTGACGTCCACGTTTCACGTAACATCCCACAAGTTGTGCTCGTGACCGAGCGCCAGTTCACCGTATCATTTGAGATAAATGCATCAAGGCCGGTAGAATGTAATGGTTATTGTTTTTATGGAGAAAAGCTGTGGCTTAAGATTTGTTAACTTGTTTGTTCTGTGATAAAGTTTACAAGGTTCTTCATCAAAAGGTGTTTAAATCCCTTTCAAAAACAGTGCATATACAAAAAAAAAGTGGACAATGCCCCTCCATTTAAAACTTTTTCTTACATTTCTCCAATATTTTTTTTACTGTCATAGAATTTGCTTCTTTGCAGTGTTATAAAAAGAGTCCAAAGGTCATACTGAAGATATCGTGATTAAATATTACTTTGATGAAAATGAAAGTCACAAGTCTTGAAGTATCTCATTAAATGTACTTGAAAAGGGTCAAAGTACACTCAGAAGTTGTAATCAGAAAAGTATGTTGTGTCTTTTATATACAGATGTCAGTCTGACATCAAAATGTATTTTCTGAACTTGGACTAAAAAAGATAAAAGCATTTTGAAAGACTTGCAATGTAATTTTCCACACAGATGTGATTGATCTGAGCTCGGGCGAGGACGAAACTGTCCACTTCAGCAGTGAGTCCACCAACGAGGAAGAAGAGAGCGAGCCGAGTGGGGCACACGCTAACGACGCCCTTAACCGGCCAGACACCCAGGGCAGGGTACTGGTCAACTTGAACCATCCAGAATCAGAGAAGGACATTTTCCTGTCGGCTCAGCTGGCGCGAGCGGTCAAACCTCACCAGGTAGTTTTTCCTGCTGCACTCAAAGTAAACATTTGGTTCTTTTGTCTGGTCGTCCTGCACCACACAAGGAAGTTAATCTGACATTACTGTGCCAGAAAGTCTTACGTTCAAATGGACTTTCAGTTGAACAGTTAAAGTACAATTCTGTCGCCTCACCCTCTTATCACCACGGTTCCATCTCTCTCTTTTGTCACCCTCTTCCCTCCCTCATTTCACCCTCTCTCTTTTCTCTGTCCCATCTCTTCATCCCCCACTTCCTATCTTCCCATCTCCTCCTCAGATCGGCGGAATCCGCTTCCTGTACGACAACCTGGTGGAGTCTGTGGAGCGGTTCGGTAGCAGCAGCGGATTCGGCTGCATCCTCGCTCACAGCATGGGCTTGGGCAAAACGCTGCAGGTCATCTCCTTCATCGACGTCCTGTTCAGACACACGCAGGCTCACACCGTGCTCGCCATCGTACCTGTAAGCACCTGTGCATTTCATGTTGGATTACAAGGGAATGTGGAGCACTGAATAAACAGTGTGCTGATGATATGCTCAGTGGCCCCAGGAAAAAGGGTTTCTCTTTAAAGTGAATAAGAAAAGAATCGATCAAAAGATCCTAATGTGTGGAAGTCACCTACTTAGTTTGAAAACAAAGCAAAGCATTTTAATGTAAGATTCATGAAGCGGAGAAGAGCAACTGATTTAATTGCTTTTAAGAAGCTACAAGAAGTTTTGCTTCTAAAACAAGTGATCTTAGTTGGAACTATATCATATTCTGTGGCCTGTCAGTCGATCATTTCAACGCTAGGCAAAACATGAGCAGAAAAAATATTGCGTCTACAAGATGATGAGGACTAAATATCAACTCGATTTCATCCCAGGTGAACACGCTGCAGAACTGGCTGTCAGAGTTCAACATGTGGGTCCCGCCCCCGGAGGCGATACCTACAGATACCGATCCCGAACTGGTGACACCTCGTTCCTTTAAGGTTCACATCCTCAACGACGAACACAAGTGAGTAACAGGATTTTATTTTAAACTTTATGAAAAATAGTAGAGAAAGAATAACTTTTAATTGATCTCTTAAAAAAACCTGAAGTCAGAATACGATACTGCAGGACAGTGGACACACACACACATGCAGCAGAGTCTTTGGTTAATCTCAGGAGGCTGGATGCAGTAACGTTCGCGTAAAGCAGTGGAGAGACTTTACTTCCGAATTTGAGAAATGACGGTGCCGACCTTCTGACCTGCCTCTGTACTTGATCCTCGTCTGGCTCGTCCTCTCGTCATCCTCTTTCTCAACAGCTGCTTCTGCTGGAAATACTCTCTGACTCTGGTGTGTGCGTGTGTGTTTGAGATTAGAAAGGAAGGGAGAAATGCGACATGATGAGCGTGCAGTTCCATGATGCAGTCTCGCCTGAGAATGACACAGTAACCTCATTACGTCTCCGCTCCGTTAAAAGAAAAAAATCACTTTAAAATGATCAGAATTGGCAAGCGTTTGTTCCTGTTTGTTCAAGCACTGCTAAATGACGGTTGCTCATTTAGTAAATAATTGGGAATGTATTACAATTACGGTGATTGATCATATTAATTGTTTTTTTCTTTAAAGCTAAGCTTTTTTTTTTTCCCTTCTCATCTTTTTTGCATCCATTCAAATATTTCATTCTTTTCATTCTTGTAGATTCACTTAAAGGGGTTACAGCTCACATTTTAACCCACCAAATGAAGCAGCTGGAAGAAATGTTACTTCACAGTGTCTTTTACAACTTTTCATATTGCTTTGGGGCAGATTCAAAGAGATCCAAACTCTCTGTAATACCACATAATTGTCCAATACAAGCATCAACTGAACTTGGCGTTTCTTACGTTACCCAGGAACACAGCGACCAGGGCCAAGGTGGTGGAGGACTGGGCACAGGACGGAGGTGTGCTGCTGATGGGCTATGAGATGTACCGCCTCCTGTCGCTGAAGAAGAGCTTTGTAGCCGGGAGGAAGAAGAAGGGCAAGAAAGCGACGGGACCTGTTGTCATCGACCTGGATGAAGAGGACCGGCAGCAGGAACTGCTCAAAGGTGGGAGAGATGAAGGGGAGAAGAGAAGTGGAAAATGGAGCCAAAATGTAATTTCTGCTACTTAAAACATTCATCTAGTATACCATTGAATGTATTTTCCTTTTCTTTCTCCTTTAGGTATCGAGAGAGCCCTGGCTCGACCCGGTCCAGATGTGGTGATCTGTGATGAAGGCCATCGCATCAAGAACTGCCACGCCAGCACATCTCAGGCTCTGAAGAACATCCGAACCAGACGGCGCGTGGTCTTGACCGGCTATCCGCTCCAAAACAACCTGATTGAATACTGGTGCATGGTCGACTTTGTCCGACCCGACTTCCTAGGTACGAGATCTGCTTTTTGTTTCAGGAGGTGTCTTTGAGGGTCATGAAGGTTGTTTGGCTGCTCTCCTGTTTATCTTCTAACTACAGTTCTTACTTACTATGTGAACTTCAGGTACGCGGCAGGAATTCAGTAACATGTTTGAGCGTCCAATTCTGAACGGGCAGTGTGTGGACAGCACGCCACAGGACGTCCAGCTGATGAGGTACAGGAGCCACGTCCTTCACAGCCTGTTGGAGGGCTTCGTACAGAGGTGAGACAGCTGGCACTCACAACTACCGTCCCCTAAACAAGACCTGCACTGTCTTAAACCTTTCAAAGAGAAAACAAAGGTTCTGCTGTTCATTTTTAATAACACTTACTGACTGTAACTTGTTTTTATTCCAGGCGAGGTCATGACGTCCTGAGGGACCAGCTGCCCTCTAAAGAGGAACATGTGCTCCTGGTGCGTCTGTCTCCCCTGCAGAGGGCGCTCTACACGGAGTTCATGAACCGGTTCAGGGAGGCAGGAAACACAGGCTGGCTCAGCCTCAACCCGCTGAAGGCTTTCTGTGTCTGCTGCAAGGTGAGGAGAAGGGAGTGTGTATGTGAATCATTACCTGGATTCAGTTTTATTTGCAATTAGAGGATTAAAATTACATCAACAAAAGTCATCTTGTTCTTCATGAGGTCTTGCTGTCCTCGTAGTACTTTTACACAAGTTATTATCTTAGTCAGCATGTTTCTGCACAAAGACAGATTCCTGTATGTTTATACTGTTCGGTAAATCCAGGGATTCTCACCTTGAGAAATTGTTTTCACTTCCACTGATGTCGTGTTATTCTTCAGATCTGGAACCATCCTGACGTGCTCTACGAGGCCTTACAGAAGGAAAACCTGGCCAATGACCAGGACTTGGACCTTGATGACATTACTACCACAGGGCCCGCCCGATTACCAACCGCACCCAATCAAAAGTCCAAACCCCTGGAGAATCCCAACCCCATTGGTGGATTGAGTCTCAACCAGCTGCAGGAAAAAGCCAATCAGGTCATCACTTACGAATGGGTACGTTGATGTTCACCAACTTAACAGTACATGATTTCTAACAATTAAAGTTTGCAAAATTCGAACACAAATCCCCTCCTGATATATCAGGGCTCATGGAGCTCTAAATGTGTTCCTACACCTTATTACACTCCACTTACTACACTGGATGGAGATTTATTTGCCTGGCAGCAACGAGTGTGATTAAAGATTCTGCTTGGAAACAACAGAAACTGTGGGGACATGACTGTTTTCGGTTGATACAGCTCAAGAAATGTTGAGACCTCTGTGCATCCTCTGTACCACATGCTGAGAGACGATCTTGAGATAACAAGCTGGTTTTGGATCAGAACACTTACGGTTAAATCCCACAGCAAGCGTTTCACTGCAGAGTGCTTTGGTTGTTTCTTTATGTGTTGTAATTTTGCAACCCAGCGATATATTCTCACTTCTTTTAAATCAGTTTAAGCTGATTAAATAATGTGAAGGTTGCGTTAAAAAGTTCTGTAAAGTTTAACTGTCTCTGTCTCTTCGCATGGCCAGGCAAAGGACATCATGTGTGACTACAAGCCCGGCATTCTGGAGAACTCAGCGAAAATGGTGCTGCTGTTCCACCTGATAGAGGAGAGCGTCAGGAAGGGAGACAAAATGCTCGTCTTCAGGTAAAAGATCGGATGACAAACATATTCTGCAACGACAAATTCTTAACTAACTAACTAATTGTAGCTAAACAAATTACTTGTGCAGCTAAAGGGGTTTTCTCAGGTTTCATTTTCTGATTTGGTTAACTTTGCAGTACTTTTAACAATTAAAGATTTTTCTCTGCTGTCTCTAATTTTGCACTTTGTCTGCCACCTGCAGTCAGAGTCTGAACACACTGACGGTGATTGAGGATTTTCTGGCTAAGAGACCCGTTCCCCCATCGCCCAACACATCCAACAGAGACAGACCCAACCAGAACTGGGTCCGCAACCTCAACTACTATAGTAAGTTATTCATTGTGTTCAGTATTTGGTTCCATAGAAATGCTTTATATTCAATATTATCTACACACAAATAGGAGGAGACTGATTGAAAAGCTGTTTTAACTGATGGCACTAACTGTTAAATCTGTGGCTTTTCCTCGAGGGGATTTCTGACTACAGTGGTTTGGTTGTGCAACGATATAACTCCAGTCATTGACGTTCAATGAGTGCTGCCATCTGCTGTTGATTCTTGATAACTGCCAGACTTTTGTTTATGGTTCCCCACAGACACAGAAGGGATAAAGACAGCTTTTTTAGAGACTGTTTGTGTCAAACAAAAGCCAGAGCTGTTCCCATTACCTCATTCATGTCAGCCACTATCTCTTGTGGACATTCAGAGTTACGGTATTTTGCACAAATGTTATCTTTAGTTGGAACTTTTGGAGCATATTATGTCACCTATAGATTACCTATAACAGCAGTTAGAGATTCAATTCCAAAGGGTAACATACAAGTAAATAAATGAAGGATACTTAAAATGGTAAACTGAGAGAAAAAAAAACACAGATGATGATAAAACTGTATTTGAACTGAATGTCTCTGTGCGAGTGAGAACAACATTCTAACTTGCTGTGTGTTTTTTAGGACTGGATGGAAGTACGACCGCCTCAGAGAGAGAGAGACTGATAAACCAGTTTAACGATCCGTCCAACACCTCTGCGTGGGTCTTCTTGCTGTCAACCAGGTAAACCTCATGCATTAAAACAGTAGTATACGAATGGAAGAAAACAAAAGAGAAATATTGAGGTCAGGGCAGAGTATAACATGTCCTCTCTGTGCCCCAGGGCTGGTTGTCTGGGTGTAAACCTGATCGGAGCGAACCGTGTGGTGGTGTTTGACGCCTCCTGGAACCCGTGCCACGACGCCCAGGCCGTGTGCCGCGTCTACCGCTACGGTCAGAGGAAGCCTTGTCATATCTACCGGCTGGTGTGCGACTTCACACTGGAGAAGAAGATCTACGACCGACAGATCTCCAAGCAGGGCATGTCAGGTGAGTCTGAAAATACATCTATGTGTTATGTTCAAATATAGCTTCGGGAGGGACGTGCTCGTGTGCACATGTTTTTTATTTCCTGTTGTTTTTGAAATTGTCTTTTTCCTCGCAGATGGGTGAATCACAAAAGCATCTTATTTATTATAATATTTCCCTCATTTCCTTTCGTGTGCAAAAACCATTTCCCCGTTGGATGTTTTCTGTGCATTTTCTGAACATCAGTTCTTTTTTTAATTTAAAACTTGAAACCAACACTGGAACTAATGAAAGCAGGAAGGGGGAAAAGAAGAAAAAGGAAATGAAGCACATATCAAATAGATCAGGATGAAGAACTTCATTTTAAAAACACATTGAAGTCACTAATCCATGTATTTGTGTCCTTAACGTACAGTATATTGTGTATTTCTTCAGCTGACAACTCAATCAAACATCTGTCAGAAATCAGACTTGGTGTAAAGCCCAGCCCTGGCTGCTCTGTGTGAACACCCAGCAGACAGACCTCCCAGACCTTAAATAATCAGCTTTGTGTTGAAACCAGAGTTCTTCTGCCAAGAGGCTCTCGTCTGACGGAGTAAACTGTCTCAAGTGTTTGCTGTGAGCCTTGACTGGCGAGACGGACACATTGAGGCTGCTTGTGCCTTGGAGGGCTGTTGGAAATCAAACCGTTTTTCACAGTTTAATCTCTTTTCCTTTCTCTTCTTCCTCCTCCAATCCCTCTGAACCCGCCTCTTCATTTCTCCCCCCCTTCATTAGACCGGGTGGTGGATGACCTGAACCCTGTGCTGACCTTCACCAGGCGGGAAGTGGAGTCTCTTCTTCACTTCGTGGAGGAGGAGCCGGACCCCTCACTGGTCCAGCTGCAGCCCCAGGACAGCATGGAGGGCGTCCTGAGGAAAGCACTGCACTTCTACCCTCACCTGATTACTAAGGTAGGTGAAGAGAGGTGACTGAGAAAGAAACACTGTTCTGTATGCCCCCTAGTGGTGTTTCAAAGTAGGACATGGGAATGTTTCTGTAGGCTCTACTGTAGACCCGCCTAGTTTTTCTGCTTTGTTCACTGTGGTCTTGTGAAGCTTAAAATTAGCTGAAGACAGATTTCATTTCAAGTAGGTAGTACAAGAGATGATTGACTGTTTCTCTACTTCAATGAGCCACTGGCTGTGATGGTGGTTGTTGGAATTAAATCTTCAAACCTTTCCTTGATTATCTCTCTAATCCCGAGAACGACCTGAGGCAGCTGCAATTACATTTTTCTTTATTTTTAAAGAACTGAAACTGTTATAGATCGCTTGTGTAGTTTTTGAGCGTGAGGGGCTGAGACACTTCATAATTAACTCTGCTCAATTCCCAGTGGAAAAAAAAATTGAGCTCACAAGATTTCGAGTTGTTTTAAGAAACTCCAATTTGGCTCTTAAATTCACGAGCAAAGAAATTTAAGCTTTACATTGAGGCAAAAAGATGGCATCCTGTGCTTCTTTCCATGAGAACCAAAGAATGAATGGCAGCTATCTCACATCTTTTCTCCTCCAACTTTGCTCCTTTCCAGCAACCATTCCCCCACGAGTCCCTGCTGATAGACCGCCGGGAGCTGAAACTGAGCAACGCTGAGAAGAAAGCGGCAAAGAAGGGTTACGAAGAAGAGAAGAGGGCCTCTGTGCCGTACACCCGCCCTTCCTACGCTCACTACTACCCAGCAAGCGACCAGAGCCTCACCAACATCCCCGCCTTCAGTCAGAGAAACTGGTCAGTGACTCAAAGCGGCAGTTACCTGAACAAAAACATTAACAAACTAATTTGAAAAATCAACTTTCCCCCTACTTTTGTGTATTCACTTATCATTTTGTCTTTCAACTGGCTTTTGAGTAACAATTGCAAGTGACATAAAAGCACGCAATAAGGAACTGATTATCACAGGTCTGACATCCAAACCTGCTTTTGATTCATGCGCCAAGTCATGAATTAATGATCTAATCTCCTTAAACTCTCTGCTCAGGCGCCCACCTCCTCGTTCTGAAGAGAAACCAGTGGCCAATGTTCGGCCAGTCCAGTCAACTCCAGTTCCCATGATGCCCAGACAGGCGGCTGCAGGCTCTGCCCCCAGTGACAATTCATCGGGATCCAGCCTTGGAGGTTTCCCCGTCAACTGCCTGCAAAAAGCCGGCGTGTTTGTGCAGAAGATCGTCACCACTACAGGTAGACACACTAGACATGTTATGGAACTTTTCTATTTCCATATATCTTTACTCGTTCAATCACATATTTTTCTAGACTCATCCACTCTTCACAATATTAGGTGAAGAATAATTGATGTATCTACCATAGTCCTCTTGGTAAATTTCTCTTTCTTGGTCTCCCTCAGACATTGTGATTCCAGGCACCAACAGCTCAACGGATGTTCAGGCCAGGATCAATACTGGAGAGAGCATCCACATCATCAGGGGTACCAAAGGTACAAACACCTCTTTAGTCTACTCTTGAAAACACTTGAATGTTGACCACAATAATCACTTAATTGTTAAAAGAAAATGGTTTAAGCTTCTTAAATGTGAGAATTCGTGTTGCGATGTTCCATCTTACATGGTATTAAACTTAATTATATCTGAACTGTTGGTCAGACTTTACAGTTCATGGATTAATAAAAGAAAAATGAACAAAAGTTAAAGGCACATTTTCTGTGTACTGATCATTTCTTTCACTTCTGTCTGTTGTAGGGACTTACATCAGAACGTCTGATGGCCGTATCTTTGCTATCAGAGCAGCTAATAAGGCCAAGACTGCAGAGGAGAGTACTACAGCGTCACCCAAAGGTAGGATGATTAACTCTGCTTTAAGCTTAAAGCATCATAGATGCCAAAAGATAAGGCACTACAAGGTGAATATAGTGTGATACACTTTTGACTTTATATTTAACCCCTCCTGTTTCTTCTTCTCAGAGTCTCAGACACCTCCGGAAGAAGGTTCAACTTACGGCAGTAGTGACTGCCTCTCACCAGACAGGAAACAGCAGGACAAGAGCATGCCCCGCCCTCTATCACCTGACAGCCCGGAGATCATAAGCGAGCTGCAGCGCTACACGGACGCCACAGGAGGCTCCGGAGCTCCAGCAGAGAGCAAGAAGAGCAACAAGAACAACCTGCCTTCCACCAAACCGCTTCAGAACAATGGCAGTGGAAATCTGAGCCACCGCGATGCCTCTGTGACAAGTGTAGTTCAACCCAACATGGATGCCACCGCCGCCCAAGACCTGAGAATAGGGTCCAAGCGCAAAGCCTCCACTCCGCCTCAGGACGAGCGGCCCAGTAAGCAGCCCTCTGCAGGCAAACACTCCTCAGCCTCCTTGGCCTCACAAGGCTTCCCCTTCTCCAGGGGCTATGGCCTCCCACCTCTGGGACTCAACCCCGCCATGTTGGGTGGGTCACTGGGGCACCCACTCTTCATGGGGGCAGGTTCGCCTTACTTCCAGCTCCCCCACTCTCAGCTGGGTGACCCCACTTACATGTACCCAGAGTTGTTTGGCTTTGGCGGAGCTGGCGGGGTGCCCACTTCCTCCTGCTCCTCGACAACGACCACTTCCACTGCCGTTTCAACTTCCTCATCATCGTCCCCACCTCCACCAATCAAGGCTGCCAGTTCAGTTCCAGGATCCCTGCCGCCGTTCATGCTGAGCCCCAGCATGGCGGGCATGGCTGGGATGCTCCCGCCAGGCTTTCCCCTCTCTTACAGTCAGTCTCTGGCCAGCCTCTACACAGGCTCGATGCTCCCAGGTGGACTGCCAGGTCCAGCTGCCACTCCTGGTCCAGCAGGAGCCAGCTTCCTCTCCCAGTATCCTCCCACTAATGCCTCCAGTTCCTCCTCATCTTCTCCTTCCTCCTTCTCCCCCTCGGCTCGGTCGGAGGGCCACAGGAGCGCACTGCTGGTGAACGGTGGGAATGTTGGCAGCGCCAGCAGCTCTGATGATGATGATGATGATGTAATTGAGGTGAGGGGACAGTGACAGGTGAATGATGTGGTTGCTTGAGCTTGATTCAATTTAATAATCATCAAAATAGGATGACATCCTATTTGCCAGGATGAAGGCTCCAAAGAGCCCGTGGCTGAGGCCGCGAGGGAAACGGGCAAAAGATAAAAGACAATTGAAGCGATGACAACTGAGCCCCTGCTAAAGTGATTCCTCTGTTCGTCTCTACTGCCTTGGAGAAACCGTCTGAGTGGCGAGCGAACACAGAGCGACAAATCTTGATGCTGAATATCAGAAGATAAAAAAGCTCCAGATGAAAGAAGAAAATTATTATCTTAGGACTTTGGGCTTCCAAGTTTCTGTCCAATACTGGCATTGAAATACTGATCACTGGACTTAGTACTGCTGAGTGTGGGCCTGCAGTGACCACAAATGGCCACTAGGTGTACTGTTGACTTTAGAGATTCTAGTTGCAGCTTTGCTACATGTCTCTTTTGCTTATTTTCAGCTAATTAAAAAAAAACAACAATAGGGTGGAGTTGCTTATACAGAAAAAAGGTTTGATAATTAAGGTAGCTGGTAGAAACATTTGTTAAATATCAGTAACTGAAATGGTATTGTGTGTCACTTGTCGAATATTGCTACTGAACTCTTCTTAAAATGGTAAAAGAAAGGGTAAACGATCAAACAGAACTTTAAGAAAGCATTTTGATTGAACTCAATAATTCACTGCCAGGACAGGGGGTATTGTACGTTTTTTGTCCTTGAAGAAAAAAAAAGAAAAGAAAACGGGATCATCTCGAATTATTGATGACGAGGCTTGTTGAGGGTAGGGGTTAAAGACAATTACTGAAACCTTAAAACTCTAATGAAAAAGAATGTATGCTTAATCAAATGCCTTTAAACCAGGCCTTTTGTGAAAAAAGACTCCTTCTATTTAGGCATCAGACGTGGGAAGATCTGATTTTTCTTCTTTTTTATATTTATGTAATCTCTTTTACTTTTTAAAGAAAAAGCATTGCCTAAAAATACCCAGGTGAAAATGAGGAGAAAAAAACAAACAAACTGTGTTTTTGCGAGGTGTCCTCCTTGTAGCGGAGAAACAACCAACAGAAAATGCCTTTCTGCCTCCATCTTTCTGAATGTTAACTGTGAGAGAGGAGAGGTAAAGAGAGACGGGCGGTCACTGCGGCTCTCTGAATCTCACCCACAGTCTTACTGTAGCCTAGCGAAAAACGATGCAAAACACTCACTCAAGCCTATATATGTATTCGTACAAACCCCAGAGGAATTAAGCTCGCAAGTTTTTTTGGTTGCGCTTGTGTCGTTACTGTGTTCGTATCTGTGTGTTGTGTTTCTTAAGGGTTGCAAAAGGAATCGTTTAGAAAAAAAAAAAGTAAACTAAGTAGAAGCTTGTGTTGCTCGGTTTGGTGACTGACACATATTCCACCTCTGCTCTGCTGTGTTTCTTCTTTCTCATTTCGTGAACAGAGGTCATTGTGAAACCAAACTGATTTTTTTTTTTTTTTTTTTTTTTT
>CAEMYA010000117.1:3471819-3512674 GCA_903131615.1 Diplodus sargus
AAACTAATTTTTTTTTTTTTTTTTTTTATTCTTTTGGAGAGATGGTGTAGCTTTGCCAAAATAAAAGAAAAGAAGAAGTAAACATGAAATGAACAAGCACATCAGAAACCTCCAGCATAGAGGATTGTGTCTTAAGAGACCAAATAATGTAGAGCAGACTGTAAAAACCACCGCAGCAACACGCGCTCTCTCCACAGTCAAAGAAGTGCATATCCATCTCTCTGTATGACCTTGCAGGTAACACTGTACACTGTACTGCACTGTAAAAGAGACACAAATCTGTATACGTCTGTAGGCTGGTTGAAAGCTTCATCATGTGACCAAGTTCCCTTTAGATAAACCATAAACCATCGTTCTGCTGTTTCCGATTGCTCCCCTCTGATCACACAAACCGATCTGTCCTTGTGTGGGAAATCTTCTCCTCTAAAATGGCTGCAGCGAGAGCTTTAACAACCACCGGCTCTTTTGTGGAAAATCAGTGAAAGACTAAGCATTTCCTGTTCCTTCTCTTTTTGTGTATTTTGCTCTTCATACTGAAATTGTTAGTTTACTTATGTTTTCATTTTTTGTTCTCCTCTTTTTACAATGTTTGAATTTACCAAATTAATTTATTTATGATGGTGCATATTTATTCATTTGTATTTTTATTTTTGTACAATGTTTTTGTTTTTCTTTTTTGGTTTTCTTTTTGTTGCTTTTCTTTATCTGGTTTGTAAGTTTTTTTTTCTATGCTCATATTGTTGTTACTACAGATTTAAAACTCTTACAGAAGTGATGATCTGCCAGTCTGACCCAGAGCATGTGAACCTGTGCAGAACTTGCATGTGGACCAACCAATTAGTGTGTTACTGTGCACATGAATAGCCAGGAGAGTGTCGGTAGGAAGGAGCGATATCATATCCCATTTATGATCACACTGATCAACTCTTGATTATAAGAAACCCAAAAAAGGACATCAGGGATACTGTGATATTAGCCGTGATACTCAACTATGTTAAAACCTCTCTCTTATCTATGATAATATCCTCACTGACATGTTTGTTCACAATTGGGATACAAATCCAAGTATTTCATCTGAATATGAGCCATTTCTGTGCATGTAAATGAAGCTAATTCACAAGTAATGGGTCAGAAACTGAAGCAGCCAAGCCACACATCAGCTTAAACAAAAGAAAATGATGATATCAAGTGCTTCTCGTTGGTTTTGTTTTGTTTTGTTTAGTTTTTTCCTTCGGTTGCTCATTACCATATCGCCAGAAATGTCCATCTGTGTCGTATCCTTGACGGCAAACAAGTGAGTTCCCTCAGTGTTGAACTGTTTGGTTGTCAGCTAAGGCGTCTGCCACGCCAACTGACTGCTCTTCTTATTTCACAGCTTTCTACTTGAATTTACATATTTATTTATACAGATCGATTCGGCCGGACGAGCCGGGCCGACAGTCTCAATTCCATTTTAGCCGAGGAGAAGATTAAAGCTGCTGTCTTTGAGGATTGGCTCTAGTCAAAGCCTGTTGTGTAGTTTATCAATGGATAATGTGTATGACCTTGGATTACTTTTAGATCCTTTTGTTTTTTTTGAAGTTTGTAAATAAAAAGAAACATGTTCTAAATAATACATTTCCTAATTTCTTTACATCAATAGTAGTAGCAGAATTAGTACCTTCCCTTTGTCTCTACCTGACACACACATACAGGCAACCGAGCACATGTCAAGTTGAGAGAAAATGCTTCCACTTGGACAGTTTTACAGTCACATGGAGAGAAGAATATAAGATTATACATTGTTCTCTACCACAACCCTATGATACATAAACATCACATATTTAAGCACTATTAACTACTAGTATATTATAGTTGTCTTGAAGTAACACAACTTTGCATGCTTATTGTCAGTTAGTACAGGTGTAATCTTAACAGTAGACAGACAGTAGAATCACTCTGGGCTCCGTTTAAGACAGAAAATGTACGAATCAGCCCTTAAACTGGCACAGGCAACAGCCACTGTACTGTACTGTCTGATGTAGCTCACCGATCATGGGCAGTTTAGTACCTGTTGGTTTGTTTGTCTCTTTCCTTCGATAAATATTCAAACGTGATTTTTTTTAAAAAACAAGTCAATCTGGAGTCAGATCCAGATATTACTTTATTCTGTTCAGTGATTTCTGTAGAACACATTGCAGATGATATCGAGAAGACATGAAAAACTATTCTTGTGTAGTTTTAATGATGTTTTACATTTTCCTCACTTGAAAAAGAGATGAGCCTTGACTCTACACGAACCAATATATATGTATCAGTTAATTCTTTATCTGAATTTAGTTTGAAGCCTACTCTTACAATATGGTTGAAAAAAAAAAAAAACTAGGAGATTTTGAAAGCTGGTAGGCCAAATTACAAAATGGGAAGTAGAAAGACTTCTTGTTTACAGCAGGAATTGTGCCAGCTAAAAATAGCTGATCTCAATTTAGTTGATGTATTTATATAGATGTCAATACATTCAATGTCATTGCTTTTGGCAGCATATTTAATTATCCTGATCTTTTAATGTAGTTGTAAGACGATCAATGGAGCGTAATGTCGTTTGGTTTGCGCTGGCCTACTTTCCACATCCTGCTGAAAAGATCGGTCACTCACATAGTGGAGTTTCTGTGTGCGTGTACCAACAAATGTGTCTCCTGAATGCTACTTTCACTACATTCTTGGCTCATATATTAGTTAACTTCACTGACCAAAGGAAGAGAGAAATGGATATTTGACTTCTATCTCCAATGAGGTTGAACGTGGCCATCTGATGAATGTCCCGTTGACACACACACACATACACACACAATGATGGCTTTGCAGAGACACACTGATTGACTGTTTTATGTTCCTAGGACTGTGTATGTACACCTGCACGTCCACTAGATCTCATCTGATTCAGAGTTATTATGCACAGATTTACGAGCCGCTTTGACTGCAAATTGCTACATTCGCATCCACTATCACTACAGACCAAGGAATCTAAAACTCATTGTGCCTCCAGATCAAATGTATCAGCCACAGCCAGAATTAAATCAGTGGTTGGCTGGCAGTGTGTAAAGGTGTGTGAGTGCTTAATTTTCAGGGGGGGGACTACACAGCTTGTACCACGAAGCACAAAGAATACCATCACATGACTCTCTTTGATTTTTCTTTTCACACTCAGCGCTGGCAGTGATCTTTATGTTTCTGTAACCTCCGACTGAAGGCTGCTGTTCAGTCTGTGTCCGTGTTCCATGTTTCCCTGTTGCAACCTATCTGTACGTGGCGCGTCCTCTTTTGTAACTGTGGGTGACGGTAACTGTGAGTTCTGATTGTGTAGAATAAAGATGAACGCATCCGTGTTATTTGTGTGTGTTTCTGTGTGTCACTTCAACGAAAGGACAAAAGGACTAGCTTGCTTGGAGACCAAATGCGCAAAGCAGCCATTTTAAAGTGAACTAATAATATTACTATCATTATCGTAAACATAACTAAAGGAAGTGTTTGAACTAATACTCTATAGAAATAATAGCATTGGAGAATGGGGAAAGGGGCATTCCTACTACTGTCTCTCCAACAAGGTTCCTATGAGTTCAGTCACCACCAATTTAAAGAAAGTACTAATTTATGAGGTAAAAACTAGGCGGCTACCAGCAGTGAGAGGAAAACTGATATCTTTCATTATTATTTTGTGATAACAAAAAAATAAGTGAGGGAAATTTAAAGTCCTGCACTTAAAGCAAATGTGTAGAAGTATTATCAGCTACATGCAGGCTTTTTGGAGGACCAATGAAAAGTAAAAGAAGCTACTCGTTTCGCAAAATGGCTCCCTCCATTATTGGCTGGTTGTGTTAGCAGCCTATGAATACGAGTTTACTGTTAATATGTTTGTTTTTTGTTTTTTTTAATTAAATACATTTATCTGCAAAGTAATAAGTGTCGCAGGAAAAGGTGAGACATTGTCTGAACGGAGGTGGAGTTGACGTATGAAGCAGGTGACCAGGACATTTTAAATAAACTTTAAAACTGTACTTACAAACACTTGAATACGTGTATTTGGCTGCTTTCCACGACAGGCATTTTCGTAGCTCACCTAACGGGTGTTAAACATTAAGAAGTCATTTGCCGAATACATTTTAACTTGGCTGAACTTACACTCTTGCTGTCGTCCCCGACGCCCCGCGTACTGGATACGTCATTTGTTCGAGAACTCGCTTTCCCAGCGTGCCCTGCTGTTACGTGACTTGACGTTTTTTCCCTGATCGTCGATGACGGTGGCAGACGGCGCAGGTCAGTAGCTGAGTGGTGTAACTGGGAGGAGGAGTGCCAGCCAAAATAATATAATTCGCCCCGGCGACCTGCTCTCAAAAGACGGGAAAACAACAAGACAAACGAATGAAGGAGAAGAAGGTAGTATGAGAAGACTGTGAAGAATACGCGCTTTGACGACGGTCCAGAAACCGTTTCTAACACTGTTTTGAAGGCCTGTTGCTAGCTACGGGAAATCCTCGGGCTAGCCCGATAGACACGGGGCCGAGGGATCGCACAGGACCAGGATATGAGCTCCGTGGGCTAGTTCACACGGTCAGGTTTTAGGGGCGCTAGCTGCCCTTTATTGTAATCAAACGAAGACATAACCTCTCCTGCTCCTCTCTAGAGGATATCAATCAGCGTAACTCCATACGCTTTCAGTTTGACAGCTAGCTAACATTAGCTCTCCTGTGTTTACAAGCTAACTCAGCCGAGGTCCTCTATAGAAGTTGGCACTAAGCTACATTTGTTTGATTTAGGATTTGAATACTTGGATCCTACCACCCGCCTGCTACCTGGTGGTGACTTTTAAGCTTGTGCTGCTTCTGCCAACAACGTCTGAAGGTCGCCAGCTAGACAGCCAGATCAGAAGGTCTCCTAGCTAAGGTTATCACACCTTCAGGCTTATCTGCTGCAGCCCAAAGTTTCTTACCTAGTTGGACCAGAAAGAGTAGGCCGTAATGATTTGATTACCAAAGCTATCTGTGTCCCCTTTGAGATCCCGAATGAAGACTCACAGAGAAGCGTGGATTTTGATGCTGTCAGGACAAACAGGTGTCACCTGTTCTGCTTGGCATTATTAGTCTCACACCAGCATCCAACATCTGCTGCACCTGAGGCAACTGATCTGCTGCTACGCTCCCTTGAGCTGATTTGCTCAAGAAGGATCCTCTTCCACACAGACCACAATGAATCGTTACCTGCCGGTGGCTCGACAGCACTTTCTGGCTGCCCTTGCCAGCACCAGTGTGGTGGTAAAAACTATAAGTGCTGTGGTGGTTCTCCTCTATCTGTTGTCATGGGCTGTCGACACTCCATACGCACTGGGCGTGACCCCAGGCTACCTCTTTCCACCCAACTTCTGGGTGTGGACGCTGGTTACCCATGGGGTGGTGGAGCAGCACGTCTGGGGTGTGGCAGCCAATGTTGGGACAGTCATGGCTTGTGGGCGCCTGCTGGAGCCTCTGTGGGGCGCTCTGGAGCTCCTCATCTTCTTCGCAGTGGTCAATGTGTCTGCAGGCCTCCTGGCAGGCCTTTCCTACCTCCTCACCTATGTTGCCACCTTTGACCTGGACTATTTGTTTGCTGTGCGCGTGCATGGAGCAGCTGGGTTCCTGGGAGGTGTCCTGGTGGCACTGAAGCAGACCATGGGTGATACGACAGTGCTCAGAGTGCCACAGGTGAGGCTAACAAATAATTCAAGTAATTCCCTAATGCTCCTTTATAGAGCTTGCAGAGAATACCGGGCCAGTGAGGAGTGGGACAGCATAGTTAAACTAAAAATGCAGCCCAGCAAGATGTTAACAGCAGTGGAAGTGTAACCGCTTGTCTTTGAGACGTGTACATAAACAAACTGTAGGATTGCGGCCTGCATACATCAAGGATCCCCCCAATGACGTCCACAAAATAATGTAAAAGACAATTTTCTCTTTTTTTGTTTTTGTTAAGGATTGTAGAGTTTCACAATTGGTACACATGTAGTAAGGACAACTTCCAAGACTTCCAAATGTGCCAGATACCTTGAGGTACACACACCGTGTTACACTGCATAAATCAAGAAACCATCTCTGAATGTACACTACTGTTCAAAAGTTGTTGAATAATTAGATGATTACAACTTCCTTTTCTTTGATGTGATTATAAATTATGAATTAGTTTCCCATCCAAAAAAAGCCTTGATGACCCTCAGTTGTTATTGAACCACAGCAATTGGACTCTAAATATTTTGAGCTCCTGGTTTTCTTTTGGCTATCTGCAGTTTTTCCAGAGGTTAGATTGAACAGGTTTAAGCTGTGATTTTTCAGCACATGACATATAAAACAGGAACCTGTTTTTGTTTAAATCTGACCAGAATTTGAAGCTAAATTTCCAGTTTCTTTTACCAATAACTGGTGAATATGTTGAATATGAAATGTTAATCTTACTTAAATGTTGCTCAGAGGTATCTTTGTCTCTTTCAGTTATCTGGTTGAACAGTGTACAGTGTTACTTCACAAACCCTTCATGCAACATATAGTATCTTTTTGTCTCAAGGACTTTCTACATCCTAAAAGTGTGAAAGACTGTTTAAAAATGTGAAGAAGTCCTCTTAGCCATTTGACAGTAATGAACTAAGCTTTTGAGGCAGGTGACTCCAAACTTATGAACAATAGTGTCGTAGTGTTGTTCAAAATTAAGGTTAATTAGATTATATACAGTGAAACACTCAAAAATACATTCTGCCCACTTTGTGTTGGATAGAAGGATTCCCAAGGATTTTACATCATGCAAAATACATTTCACAATGCATGACGATACCTACGATGTGTGTGTTTTCTTTTAATGTTCATGGGTGTTGCCCGCAGTCACCTGTGAAACTGTAGTTTTTGGTTTTGCATTAAAAAAGAGAGAAAAACACCTGTCACAGTATAATATTGGCTTAACAACACTACAAACTAAAGCCCTGAAAAATGAACCTGAGTTGAGTTAACACTTTAACAAGCAGAAGAAGAAAAGCAATGACAAACAAATGTATATCTCTACTTACTTTTGCACAGAAAAGTGCCTTTCAAGTGGGGCAACTTCCACAATTCTTGAACTTTGTTTAAGGGTAGGGACAAAACTGCTATAAATACTGTTGTGTCACTTGGTTTCTGGTTATCTCTGTTTTTATTGTAGTTTTCCTGTTGAACAGAAGGTTTTCATTTGTTTTGTTTGTTGGTGTTTTGTTTTTGCTCTTGATACATTCAAGTAACACTTCCTCCAATTATATATTTTTTGGTTTCATGGTGTGGGAAGGAATGTTAAACATTTTGGTAGCACACACATATCCAGCAGTCAAATTAGACACAAATACAGTGATCATGCTGTTGTATTAAAGCTGTATATGCCAGCAGTTTACAGGCCAATAGTTGAGCTGTTGAGTGTTTGCTCTATTTGGCCTGTGTTCTCTGGTTTAGGCATGTGACTCTCTTCCAAATTTGGACAACAGTGTGATCTGTTAATTTACATTCTAAGATTAAATCTGATGCTGTTCCACAAGTGCAGCGTACACTGGGTGTGCTCAGAAAGCTTGCTGAAGAACACATTTGCTAAGACTACCTGGTCACTCCGCTTTGGCCACCATTATTTTTGGCCTTTTATGTTTGCAATAGGTTTGTATAAAACTGGGTTACTTCTCTCTAATCTCCTTCATCTTAGCTGAGCAGGTTAGAAAATGTGGTCTATCAACACTCTGGTACATTTGACTATGATTGCGGCCCGCTGCCCTGGCATGACACCAGCTATTGTTTGGTGTTCCAGTTCCTGAATCTAGCTGACTTAAGTGAACTGTGGGAACTGGCAATGATGGTGGTCTGTAGACAAAATGCCAGCTGTCCCTTTGTCTGATTTCTGTTCACAATAATTAAAATCTGCCTTTGCCTGTCTTCTCAGGTGAGACTCAAAGCAGCACCAGCTTTGGTCCTCCTCCTCCTGGCCTTACTGCGCCTGTCTGGGCTCCTGGACAGCTCCGCCCCCCTGGCTGCGTACAGTTACGGTGCCCTGTCAGGCTGGGTCTACCTGCGCTTTTACCAAAGGCACAGCCGGGGTCGCGGCGACATGTCGGACCACTTTGCCTTCGCTAGTTTCTTCCCTGAGGCGCTGCAGCCGGCTGTGGGGCTGCTGGCGGGACTGGTCCACTCTGCCCTTGTGAAGATTAAGGTCTGCAGGAAGATGGTGAAGAGATATGACGTGGGGGCGCCCTCCTCCATCACCATCAGCCTGCCAGGGACGGACCCTCAAGACGCAGAGAGGAGGAGGTGAGTCAGAGCAATGTTGAATGAGTTCAGACATTTACATCTGCATGCAATAGAGCTGCATTGATTAGTTGATTGAAAGAAAATTGGTTGACAGCTATTTTGATAGTAGATTAATTTTTAATGTCATTGTTCCAGTGAAGATGTCAAACATTTGCTGGTCCAGTTTCTTAAATGGGAGGATTTTTGATTAATTATAGCTACTGAAGAGGCTTTTTGTTTTGAACTGTTGGTTTGGACAAATAAAGCAATTTAAAGACGTCACTTTGGGCTCTAGGAAATTGTGATGAGCATTTTTCACAATCTTGATATTTTATAGACCAAGGGATTAAGTGAATGTACCTGCTGCTATGATAACATGATTTGCCTTCATGAAAATAATTTGCTGACTAATCGACAAGTCATAATCATTAGTTGCAGCCTTACTATACTCAGAAGATGTTCTTAGCACAAGGTTCAGTTAGTAGTCGTTCTAGATCTTTCCGTCACATCACATGATCATGATGCATCAGTTCAGAAATATGAAACCAGTGTCGTGAGCAATCATTATTGGTTAGGTCAGAATGCAAGTAAGAAGAGTGAAATACACTTCCAGGTCCAAAAACTCATCATCCTGTATTGATGATGAGTCGGGCCGCTGTGTTAAGTCTTATCCAGCCAATCCCAAAGATTCTCAATTGGGTGCTCTCTGAACCACTCTTTCACAATTTGAACCTGATGAATCATAGCATTGTCATCTTGGAATATACCTGTGCCATTAGGGAAGAATAAATCCATTGATGGAAAAATCTGATCATTCAGTATATTCAGGTAGTTGGCTGACCTAATTATTTGGGCACATAACATTGCTGAAGCAGACCTGATCAACTGAAGCAACCCCAGATCATAACACTGCCCCTGCAGGCTTGTAAAGTAGGCACTACAGTGTTTCCCCTAGGATCATGCAAGCTGGCTTACATAACACAATAATAACAGCTGTTTAAAGTTTTGTTCCGATTAATTCAGTGCTACCCAAGCCAGCCGTAGTAAGTAAGGCACTTCTGGTCATGTTCACAAAAATAAAACACCGGTTGTCCTTTAATTATAAAGAAAACCATAAGGATAGAATTTGTGCTTTTATTTTATAAACAGGAAGCGAACCTCCCCTCGCTATGGCTAACTTGAAACCGCCCCAACTCTGTTTTAAATTCTGCTATAACGCCGGTAACATCAGGTTTTAAAGCTTTTTCGTGTGAGAAAGTAGCCGTTGAGTTCCCCGTTGTGCCGCCAGTTTATCCAAATAACGCTTGTTTGCACATTTGCTCCGACGTGGTGGAAGTCCAGACCAGCCACACCTGTAGCGGAGCGGCGGAGCAGTAAAGCCTGGATCTGCTGAGGTGATCTGCGGTCAAAACTTCACCGTCATACCGGCAGAAGAACACGAGCCGATTAATTTACCTGCAGCTTTTTGGAGATTAAACACGGGCTGGATAGCTTCATTTCGGAAGATAAAAGTAGGTCTCCTAGATAAAAATAAACACTAGCGCCTAGATTTTCACGTTTTTCAAGGGGGGCGGGGGCCCGCGTTAGCGGGGCAGCCCCAGAATGGTAGGGGAAATACTGCACTAAGCATGATGGGTGAGTCACTTCATCCATGTCCCTTCTTACCTGATGCACACATCAATCGGGAACAGGGTAAATCTGGACTCATCAGACCTTTTTACATTGCTCCAGACTCCAATCTTTGTGCTCTCTAGCAAGTTTAAGCCTCTTCTTCAGATGAGCCTCACTAGCCATTTTTATACTGGGTAGTATGCCGCCATTCGGGGGTCTTTTTTGGTCCACCAATTTGACGCCTCAGAGGGTACACTTATTTCTACCTCCATTGCTATGTAAATCCAAGCCATCGATGTGCCAGCAATTGTGTGTGCACTGTTGTGCGACCCATTGCCGGTGAGTTTTAAAACCAGGAAACAACTGATCACAGCAGTCAGTCCATTAGTTCATCCGTGGACGTCAAGATGAGCAACTGGAAAGCAGCTGATATCCAGGAGATGCTAGCGTCTTCTCAGTCTCTGTAGCTGTCTTGTTGTCCGCTTGTTGTACAGGCAAGCTACTAACAGTCGCTACTTTCAAATTAAAAGCCCCCCGCTAAGAACCCAGTTCTAAACTCCGATGGGGTGCAGTGTAAAGCTCTTATTTTGAAGACAAATTCGACCCGCTTCTCTTCATGGCAAACTTTGTTCTGTTTCTTCTAGGGGTGTCACGATTCTCCAAATCCTCGATTCGATTACATTTTCGATTCTTAGGTCACGATTCAATTCGATTCTCGATTTTTATATTTATTTTATTTAAAGCACAGGTTGCTATGCCATTTTTAGACTAGACTTTTATGCAATATAATTTCTGAGCTTTGTTCGCAATGTACCACACTACATTGTCAAGTTTAAAACATTTATTAACAACATAATGTAACAATAACATATCTTCAGTCAATTGGAAACTTAAACAAAATAACCTGCCATCTAGTTTCTGCAGAGCTTGTAAGCTGTGGCTGTTTTGTCGACAACGCAAATGTTGTCAACATAACTCACTTGAAATCCCAAATACTTCCACACTTCAGTGAAAGAGGAGGGGGTTCATGTTCTGTCGATGGGTCTCCTGCATCTGCAGCTGCCATTGCTGTAAGAGTGGCGTAGCCCCTTTCAGGAACAGGGTGGTACATCAGGTGTGTGTGCGTAAGGTGTGAGTGGGCGAGCGAGAGTGAGGGAGCGTGCGTACCTGCTGTCAGTGAATGAATGGGAGAGGAAGGAGAAGTGAAAGGAGTAGCAGTAGTAGCGACAGCAATAAAGTGTACAATATAGGCTGCAGTTTGGCTGTGAATAAAGGCGACGGCCAGATACAGCAAAGCTCCCTGGTATTATTTCCTGACCAGCTTAACACGTGAAAGGGGTTCACTCCGAAGGTAAACACAAACTTCGGCCCTGGAGGAAATCGTCTCCCCTGTGCTTCCTGACCACGGTCCGGGAGCTGAACAGGAATGGTGTAACACCACGCTATCGTTTGGCTGGCTGTTGCTAATAGCTACTGGCTTAGCTAGTAGCTAAATTAGAGGAGGTTGAATCGCAGCACTTGAACATGGGTGTGTTTTTTTTCCGCTCGGCAAGCTGACCGGACGTGACGTGGCGGCGTGACAGCATCGACGATCCCATTTTTTAATTTGAAGTTCGAGATTGTGATTTAATTTCGATTGATTTCGATTTAAAGTCGAAATCGTGACACCCCTAGTTTCTTCCATGAAGATGATGGTCCACCACTATCCTTCCAGGTTTTAAAAATGTCTTGGGAAGTCCTTAACCCAATTTTAGTAGTTTCAGCGTTCACCTTAGATGTTTTCTTTGCTTGATGCAGGCCAGTAATTTGACCCTAACCCTTCTGAAATAGAGTAGTATCGTTTCCACACCACTGGATGTCTTCCGACATGGTTGTTCAAGATTTGAGAAACTACCTACTGCGTCACTTAGAGTTGAATAACTTGTTGCCAGATGAAACATATTTATCAATGCAGTAATTCTCCAGTGGAAAAGCTCTTACCTGTTTGCGCAGTTCAATATTTTTTTTGGCCAGTCAGTGTAGAGTATACACACACCCATCTAGTCAAATAAATGTACTAGTCAGAGACCAGCCACAGTTTGTTTTTAATTATATTTACTCTGGAAAATTTGCTGGATGTCTGTGCCCTTTTCCGTCTTACTCTTCAAACAGTTAATGTGTGTTCATGCCTTATCTCTACCACACACTAACTCTTCCTCACACTCACACTCACTAACATCTACTCACAAGCTGTCAGGGGTCACTTTTCCTCCTGTTCTGTTGTGTTGTTCTCTTGTCTTGCATACACACTTCCAAGCTGTCACACAGATTCAGTTACAGATTGATGTCATTGCTCTCTCTCACACACACACACAAACACACACACACACACACACACACACACACACACACACACAGACACACAGAGCAACCAACGTGGAGCTTCCCTGTGTTTAAACAAGTATCATTAAATTTTTATCCACCAACTGGTTGGGCTGCATTTTGTTTCTCTTTGCATCATGTCATTCTTTTGATAGCCAAACATTTAACACTGGTCATTCCCACCATCTGACGCTCTGCTCACTGCAGTTGTTCCACACATATTTAACATTAGAAAATAAACAAATACGAATACATTTGTGGATAACTGAAATTGCAATTTTTCAAGTCATACTGCCAATTGTGTATAAAATGACATCTTTACTATGGCTGTGTTTAAAAAAATGTGATTCAAATATACTCACACACAGAACAAAGGAAAAGGCACTTGGTGTTGCACTCAGATTTACTTCATAAACACAGACCAAGAGGCCAAGAGGGTTGTTTAAAGGGCAAAGGTTTTTTTGTTATTGATGACCTTTGTTGAATTATATAGGACGACATCTGTCTTCGTTTTACAAGAATACACCTTTTTTAATAATAAGATGCCAAATTCAAAACAATATCCCATACTCCGCCTTAGTTAGATTTTAATCAGATTCCTTGTACAATTTACATCATTACTTCTCTCAGAACCTCTTTCATACCGAGCAAACTTGGTATCGTAATGAAATATCTCTAACCAAATCCATATCCAATCCAATCCAATCGGGCACTAAATCCTCAATGGCGCTTCACTTTGGCCTACCCTATACGCTGCCTGAGTAGGGATTTTATGTCTGTATAACAGATGAGGGATTACTCACCTTCGTGGTTGCTGGATGTTTTAATTTGCTTTACATGACGTGTTTCATACATTTATTGGAGCGCTGTGATGCTATAGGATGACAACTCTGTTGCGGCACATCTGTACTTTCCTCTGGGGTTAATTCTTGTCTTTCCCTCTTCTTCCAGACAACTGGCCCTCAAGGCGCTGAACGAGCGTCTAAAGCGAGTGGAGGACCAGTCAGCCTGGCCCAGCATGGACGACGAGGAAGACGATGAGGACGACGAGGTCAGAACCGACACACAGCCGCTCCTCCCAGGTGGGCGCGACCCCTCCTCCACGTCGAGAGCTGCAGGGGGACCCGCCGGCGCCTCCCTCTCCTCCACCTCCTCGTCGTCACAGAGCGGCGGAGCGCCATCCACAGGCGGAGCGCAGCACCCAGAGTCCAGCATTATCAGCTTCGAGGATGCACCTTCTAGATCGTAACAAATAGAACACACGTGTACAGATACACACGCTCTTTTCGGTGTCACTGGCAGGTATACTAGTGTATTCAGCGTCCCTGGCTGGTATACGAATATATCCAGTGACTAGGCACACACCCGATATCACACATACACACACAACATCATACACATGAACACTTTGTCGATGTCATCGTGAAGCCCGAAGGGGTGCTAACTGTACAGTGCTTTCAGTTCAGACGTGTTGGTTGTAAATGCTCAGTGTAGTGGGGCAACATGGACACTTCAAACTTCTCCTCCTTCAAACCACAAATTCTCTCGTCTCATCCGGACTTAATCCCAACTTGCAGAGCTCTGTCCACCGCTTCATGTGTCTCTTTCTCTTGCTTTCGACAAATAAATGACAAAATGGGTGTACAATATTCCTTTTTGTAAATCGTTCTTGGAGCAGCCACAGTTGTTCTCAGATTGCCTGCCACAACGAAAGCCGCCAGTGACAGAGACTCACGCCAAATTCTTGATTCACATTGAAAGGTCGACTGTACGCGCACCGGTTTGCTGAGCGCTGAACAATGGCTGTGAGGGACACTAGCTTTTGGTTTACTGGTTCTGAGTCTGTAACCAGGTGTGTAACGGAGGAAGCATGAGAAGCTCTGACTGCTGGACCAGAGGAAAGAAGCTGCTGCAGGTCTGTCCTGCTAATGGAACTGTGATACATGACTTCAAGAGTTGACGAGGTGCTGGGTGGAAAGAATTTACTGGGCCGGATTCAGTTGCCACCTGTTGTCTTTCTGTAAAGACAGGCAGAGAAATCGCCCATGTAACCCCCATTTGTTTTTGTTTTTTAAATTCCCCTAATTATTGTTCAGTGGAGAACAATTCTGTATTTTGAATTTTCTTCTTCTTGGTCTGTTCTTCACGCAACAAAATCAAAAAACAAACACTTGTTTCTGTGCACTAACATGACATGTTAATGGCGTTATACTCACGCAGATCTGTGGATAATGATTCTTCTTGTTTTACCAGTTATGAGTTGATTACATTTTTTTTAAGGTAACTACTCCAAGAGCCACATCCTCTACCCTTTTACAGCTACACCTTCTAGATGATCGGAAATGATACAAGAATCAGCAGGAGCTGTTCAGTTATCTGGGAGCATGTGATGCATAGAAATGTTCTGTCATGGTTGTATTAGTCATTCAGCACTAGTCCTGGAGAAGAGTGGAGAACGGGTGCGTCATGAAAAAATCATACTGATTCGTGAGTTGCAGACTTTGTGTCTGTGTCCAACTGTCAGACACTGACTCATGCAGATAAGTGACTCCACAGACAGAGGAATCCTGCACTGGTCAGTAGTCGGCCTGGTCAGGGTTTCCTAGTCACATCATTTGCACTTGTAACATCCTGTCATTTCCAAAATCCCATCGCCGAGCAGGGGCCAGCGGGAGTCATTTTCAAGAGAGGTTGACGCTCAGCTAAATTGTTTCATAGAAAATGCTTCGTAAATTCTCTGCAGACCAAAAGGTCAGCGACTCATTCATTTTGTTGGCCGCCATCGCTGCAGATGTCGCAGTATATTATGGTAATGACCAAATCATTGCATTGCCAATTTCCCACCTGTCCTTGTTGATTAAAGTCAGTGGCAGCCAGTAAATTGTTTCAGACGTAGCGTTGGCAGTGATGACAGGCTGATAAATTATTTTTGGACATAAAGTCGAAATACAAATGGTTATGAAGTCAATCACATGCCTCTGCTGCACAATGTCTAACAAGGAGGATAAATAACGGATGATGCCGACCAGCACGGGAAACAAAACTGATGGATAAAGTTGCAGATTGCTCCCGCTGTTCTGTCTTTCTAGGTTGCCAATAAGGTCAAGATGTGCTGTTACATGTTTAATTCAAATGTAGTTTTGTCTGTTTGCTTTGTGAAGATTAATCTTGCAGTGGCCTTGCTGATCACTTTATTTGCCACTGAGTCGGCACACATCAAACTGAAAACAGACCCAATCAATTTTAAAAACAAAAGATGGTGTGGTTTATTTATGACCTGTATCGCCCTGTATTAGTGAATAGTGGGACAAATCTCCTCTTTTGTCCTCCCAGAAGTAGTGGCCTATAATTTTTCAGTTCATTGCTGCATGAATTGACCTGACCAGTTTAGGAATGTGTGCTCATGGGAAAACCTGGCCCCACCAGAACTGTTGACGGGGGAAAAAGATCATGTCAGCAGTCTGGTACTCAAACTTTAACTTCATTTTGTACCCCCTAGATTTCCAACCCATCCTGTTGTTTTAATCTGACAGTTGCTCCGGATTAACTGTATGAGGTACTGCAAATTCAGATTGAACACATAGAGTTTGATCTTGGTCCATCTTTTGTGAAGGCAGTGAAACGGCTGCTTTTCAGCTGATGGAAACGTGTTATGTACGGGAAGTGATAAGCCATATTAGAGTGATGAAATTCTGTGTGTTGTGTCCTGTGTTTCTCCTTCTTCCTTCTGCTCGTTTCACTGTGCTCTTATTTTGGTGAGAAGAAGCTAACTTTGCATTCTGTACTTCAGTGTGAATGAGCGACAGTATTTATGCGAATGGATTCAGAGTAGAGTTGAGTCAAGTCCAGAGTCGGGGTGGAGAAGGCTGCGCTGCTGTCGAATATCTGAAATCTCAAACTGCATTACACCATCAAAAGTGTTCACAGTAGCAACGGAGGAAAAGTGTCACACAAACCTGTATATACAGTTACTGCTGACAGTGACAGCCACTCTTTTGTAACATCATTCTTGTGCCGTTTTACTTGCAAGTTACTCCGGAACTAGCATGATATTTTTAGCTTAGCTGCTGGCACAACTCAGCTTGCATCATACAGTAAATATCAGCAATGCAGCAAAACACATTCTAACATAGACGTCTGTGATAACTGTCTAATTAGTTATGTATCTTGATCAGTGAAAAGACGTAGAGATGTTGCCGTTGGCAGTCTGAGGTTTCAGATTGAGCGGTCAGACTCACAGCCACACGTTCCCCCCTCTCCCTTGTTCCCTTTGTTTGTTTTTCTGTTTTTCCATGTAAACATCCCCAACAAGAAGAAAAGAATTCAATCACATGCTCTGTGAATGATGCCAATTTACAGTTGGGGTATGACAAACTAGAAAAGCCACAGGCGGAGATAATGAATGATGTCAGTACAGTCACTGGGTTTGTCAGCGACCAAAACCCTTTTTAGTCAATGAACACAGTTCTTGTGGAGTTTTTTTGTTTGTTTTTTTTTACTGTACACAAATGTCTTGTCATTATCAAAGACACACCACAGGCAGGTCGGCCATTTTCAATCTTTAACAGGTGCTTTTTCACATGAACCCGAGAAATTAGATTTTCGCCGGTTGATTTCCGTTTCAACTTGGCTGATGAAGAGCAAAGATAACCCAGATTTATCTGCCGCTACCTGGTGATCGCGCCCTGCTCTAGTTTCTGTTTTATGAATTACCAATTTCACGAGTAAATGGGCTTTTAATGTTACTAGGAAATAAAATATATCTGGTGGTTTAAATGCTAATTTTGAAGCTGTTCACTTGCAAGTACAGACTGATTACTCGCGGTTATTGCAGTGCTCAACATACTGCTACAATGAAAGGTGCCTCTGCCACTTTGGCAGGCAACACATTACCTTCACATCTAATTGTTTGGTGAAACGGTGACACCAGCCTCTGTGACTTGTGTATGGAAGCCCCAACATTAATGACGTTTGACTTATGATCCATTCACAGCAATGTTTTTATTTAATAGTTTTCACTACTTTCATTTTCCTTATCCGTCTCTACTTTTGCACCAACAGATCTTGTTGATACTAATGAAAGTCTGTTTCCCTCTCTACTGTTGCTGTTGCACAGACTTTTTCTGTTTTAGTTTTCAGATATATTTCTTTATCTCTATATGAAATAAAAGACGATTGTATGAAATTGAAATGAGTGTTTCAGTCTTTTTTGCATTGCAGTTGCGCAGTGGTGTACATGTGACGTCACTATAAGGACAGGCTTAACTTGAGACTTAAAGTTCACCTTAATTATCAGGAAAGACTATAACAAAGTCTGTATTGAGAAATACTCGGTCTGTTATAGACATTATAGAAGAAAATGCGTCGTTTTGTCAACAACTCTTTCAAAGTACATGTACAAGAAGTCGACGGGCTGCTCTGAAAAAGGAAAAGTGAACATGGAGTTCTAAGAAAACTGGACTCCGTTTGCTGAGGAAGATCATGTAATGTCATAAAAGCTCTTCAACATCTTGTCGATTATAGGGAGTAGAGAACAACATGTTATTAAACTAGTATGGTCAAAGACGTCTGCTATTTCAGAAGTTAGTAGCTAACTGAGTAATCCTGGTGCACGACTTCCACCTGGAAGGTGTCTGACTAAACCTAAGCTGACATTTGTTTTGCACTTTTCCGTGATTAGTGTGGTGGTATTTTATATATATATTTTGGTTTATGGCCTGTTAATGTATGATTAAGTGGACACTTTTTGCACTAAACTAAACTGGATTTCATTTTCAGTAGGCTTGTGACATTTTTTGACCAAACCAGGACGTCCTGGTCTCAGTGGTAAACTGACCTGCATCACTCATCACATTCACCCATACAGTCATAGCAGAGGCCATGCAGGGTGCAGACTTGCTCAAGGGTACTTTGACATGCGGGGAATTGACACAACGACCCTCTGATTGCTAGATGAACCCCCAGTGGCCTAATGGATAAAGCACTGCAGGTTCAAGTCCTACCTGTGGTGAACAGTAGCAGAATGGCACAACAGAAGTGCGCTGGGCCCATAACCCAGAGGCTGATGATTGAAACCATCTTATGCTATCTGAGTTTTGGGGCCAGGTAGAGCCAGCATCTTGTTATTGAAAGCTGATTCGGTTCCCCTGACATCCTTTTGTTTATTTGATCATTTCTTTATTATGTGCGCATTGCTTGAACTGTCTGAATTCAGTTCAGTTGCCTAAGATGGCCGCCAGGTGGCGCAGTAAGTACAGGCTGTGACAGTTTGCTCCGGGCTCAGGCAGTCAGGTTGAAAGAAAAGTTACGGCTCCAGTGTTGGCATAGCGGCTATGGGCTCAATTAACTCTGATTAGAGGAATAAAACAATTGGCTCACAGCTTTCTATATCACAGCAGGGACATAACCCCAGGATTTACTTCACACTGGACCCGAATAGGGCCCATTAAATGTCAGTTATCGTTCGTTTGGCCAGAAACTTAGATTAGCAGTTGTTTAAAAACGAGATTTGAGGTAATTCTCGGCAGTAAGTAGCCCTTTATTTAGATTACCTTTAGTCATACACCCACCATTGTAGAGCTGTGGACTAAAAATAGACTCATCTACAGTGAGTTGAGTTTAAACACACGTCAGCCCCGAGAGTTATATGAAAGTCACGTCTGAAAATAGAACGTGTTTTATCGCTCGATGTAATTGCCCCTAACGTGACGGGTTTCCATACAGCTGACGAGCCTGTAACTCTCGCACACCTCGTGCCCGCGCAGGTGTGGCTCTCAGGCTCGTGCCCAACCCCCAAGCTACAAACTACAAACCCTGGCGGCGCGCTCCCGTCCCCTAATTCATTGTATCAGATTGAGACGGGAGGAAGCAGCAGCGAGCGACTCGACTGGTCGGCGAAGCAACTCTGCTCCGGGAAACACTGAAGAAAACCCAACCGCTCGCCACATAAACTGCAGGTAAACTACTTTCTGGAATACCAGAGCGCTGCGAAGTGCCACTTTTTCCGTGTTGCGCAGTTTAAAAGCGGATAGGGTTATTTTAAAAGTTGTCCGGAGCCTTGAGAGGCCGTGGTGTCAAAGCTAAAAAAGCTAGCGAGGTTAGCTAACGGTAGCTAAGTTAGCTTTTCCCCTAACCGACCTCAATTTCAACGCCGCTTCCGCAGTTGCCATTCAGTTGAGCTGAGGAGAAAACTGAGGTATTCTCAGCGTAGGAACTCCTAAAATCGAGACACCTCGTCCAGACTGTAACGTGGGGTTATGGAAAACTGTGTAAACTTGGGTATTGCTTATAAACGGAACCGTAAAATCTGGTCTGGATTGGCAGGAGCCAAACAATGAGGCTTTTTTTCCTGACCAGGCGGCTTCTTAACGGCTCACTTCTTGAATGGCTGTTCCTGGTATTTTAACGTTGGTTGTTATTTTTTTTTCGCTAACCTGTCAAAATTGTTGATTTCAAATCAACCACTGGGACACTTTATTTCAACACTAAACCTGTATTTTGTGGGGTTTACCACATGTCAGTGACAATAGAGTAATGTTACAGCGCTCCTACTTGAGGGGGATTTCAAGTTTCACGCTTTGCTAATGTGAGGTTTTGTCACGTACAGTGTTTGCTTATGAGAAGTCACATGTATAAAATGTGTGGGTCTCTGTTGGTGTGTCGTCTGGATCGGGGCCACCCACCCATTCTCCCACTGCGGACACACTAGCCATCTGTTGCCTCTGTGATGACGCCATCTTTCTGGTGACCCACCCAGCAGCTAGCTGGTTTAAAAACAATGTTTGACCAAACACTGGGAGCTCTCACAGGCAAGACACACGACTTTTCTGTCCGTTGGCTGCGGTGGCTAGTAGACAACACAAAGTACTAGTGAAATGAGAGAAAAGGCATAGAAGTGTAAAATATTTTGACACCCAGGACTGGATGAATCATGGACCTGTCATTGTTGTTAAACACGATTGATGGTGGTGTGACAATGTTCTACATGTATGCAGAACAACATTAGATCAGAGGTAGATGCGTGATATAGTTTTAGGGGTAAATTGAGTCAATAACTGAATTGTGTTTTTCATTTTACCCTGACAGTCCTAGAATATTTGTTCATTCAGCTCTATAGGGAAGGGAAAGACACTTTGACAGATGGTGAGGCAGGTTTTATTCCTGGGTTTATACATTGTCACCCTTGAAGCTGTTAACCAAAGTAGTGCCCTCTCCTCCCCTGCAATGTAATCACAGTACAGTGATATCAATACTTATTAATTGACTAGATGATCAATTTGGCCTAAATGTCTTCTAATAGACATGGACGTCTTCATGATATAGGATGCCTGTCACTTTGATGACAAAGGGCACTTAAAGACTGAATACTAGAGTACATCTGGCTGGTGGTAATTACATGGTAAGCATATTATGTACATTGTCTAGCCGTGTAGTGTAATTTTTTCTCAAGGGCTATGTGCGCAATATGTGTATTTTTTTTATTTATTATTTCATTAATTATTTGATTGTGAAACAGAGCATGCTCTTATCCATGAAAATGTAATTATTGTGTCCCGCATTACTTCCAAACAGGTCAATTTAAAATTTGATTTGCAATTGGTGTGGGTAGTGTTTTCTGTGCAACAGTCGCGCATCAGAGTCTTAATGGTCCACTTATTTAAGCTATTTAGGTTTTATAAAGTGATATTAGAAGTAGTGAAGCATGCATTATGAAATAATGCGCTCATTAACAACCTTGTGATTATTGAGGCATCAGATCTAGCATTGATTATTACGCAAGTGGTTTGAATGGGTCCTGCTGAATTTGTCTTTTGAGCTCTGAAGACTGCTTTAATATGACCAGTTAAAAAAAACAAAAAACAAGATCACCGACGTGCTCTTGAGCACACACATTATAGCTGTCATCTTCAGTATGCGTGTTAGACTGTTCTTTCAATAATGGAACAGCTCTATTAGTGTCCACAGATCACCAACCCATCTCAAGGGATTTGTTCATGCTGTGTTTTTCATAATATGTGTGCTCCACACAGTGGTAAAAAAAAATCATCTGTTCTCATCCTAATAATAGACTAAATTAAATTTCACCGCCCACTGAAATGCATTTCAGGTGTCAGAGGAGAAACATTTGCCAAGTTTGTCAGAAACTGAAATATTCATCAGCCAGCAGCCAGTCAGCCATCATTAAGCTGGGGCTAATTTTCCATGCTGAAGACTGCGTGGGGTATTTCCTGGCTTAAACACACACTGGCTTTTAGATGTAACTGTTGCTTGTGTGGGGTTTTCTAAAAGACAGGATGATGAATCATAGAGCACACAGTAACCATTTTAATAATGCTTTTAAAGCTGTGTCGTACTAGGAAACGATGCAGAACAAACAGTTTCAACTAGCATGTTATTGGTCAGCAAAAACGCTTAAGAATAGGTTTGTGTTTGATGAAAAGTGGTTGTGGTGACACATGAGTAAGTTTGATCGGCTGGCCTGCTGTCAAAAGTGTTGGCAGTTTGAGTTTGATGGGATGGCAGTTTACAGGATACTTAACCATTCTCAAAGTGGAGGCTAGATTGAAAGACAAGAACAAGATCAAATAGTCTGTTCGTTTTTTCCAAAAAATGTAGAGTTAAAGGACCTGCTTTGTCGAATTAGGACCTTCCGTTATTTCAAAGGATCACAATTAATTCTGGCTCTGTGTGGGTGTTGCATGAATTGAACATTCGTGTTGGGAATGTCCGTTGTTGAAGTGAATCACAGAATTTGACAAAAAGGCTTACCCCTGCTGCCAGCTGTCCTTCTATTTTCATTGACAGTGTTTATCAGAGGAGCGCTCCCTGTTGCTCTCTGCATCCATCCCTCTCTGTTAATTTGATCCTGTTGGGTTTATCCTCATCTCTCTCCTTATCCGTTGTTTGTCTGTCTCTTAATTTCATGTTCATGGTCTGTTGGCTAACATGCAGATGGAGCAGAGATTTGCACATGTTGCACGTTCCTTATTACCTACCTGGATTATAATTGATTGGTGGAGCACGTCAGATTTGTTCCGTTTATTGTTACTGGGGCCATCAACATAGCTTGCACAGTAAGCCCCTTTTTCTTGGCATTTGTAGAACATTTTAAAACAAAAAGGTTTGAAGGTTTAAAAATCAGCTATAATGTGGTTATCCTCAGGTTTAGCTGATGTTACATCATTTCCATCAATTCACACATGCACCACTTTAAATGCCCGACAACTCTGTAAAATTTTCGTGCTGGGTGCCAAAGTGTCTGGCAAATATGACTAATGCATTAGCAATAGTTCAAGATGATGATGTGTGTGGTTTGTGGTAATTTCACAGTCTGTTTGTAGGTACCATCTAGATACAGCTCATGGTTTTGCATAACCTCCTGTTCATACATTGCTTAAAAATTTCAGGCTCTCTCTGGCCTCTGATTAACCTGAAGCACACCAATGAGCAGGAAATGTACATATTCAGCTCATGTTGGGCAGGTATGGGCATCACATGTCCACAACTTGGCTGTGGTTTTTTTGTAATACCCCTTTTCTGTGGAATGGTGTCAGTGAGTGTTTCTGCTTCATACATTACAACACATTTCCTGGACACAAGAGTCAAGTGGCTGTAGTCTGTTTGCTAGTGAACAGCAATGAATCAGCTTAAGTTTATTCTGTTTCAATTTGCTCAGCACAAAATTATGTACCTGTTGACCACCTCATCCGTCATTATTCTACAACCGTAGCATTTGCATTAGAGTATCCGCTGGGTTTCCACCATTGTATGTTACTGTGTTCTTTTGAAATGAGTTCAGACACAACAGTCTCCACTGCTAATGGAGATTTTCCTGTTGTGTTGCCACTCTTATGCACATTGTGTCCTTTCTGTTGTGTTTTGTTTTGATTATGCCCTTATGAAGTGTTTTCCTGCATCTATTTTGGTAGCAGAAAAGTTCACATACCAACATGGGATTTTATAGTTTGTGTTAATCTCTCCTTTTCTGCCTCGAGAATCTTATTGGCTGTTAATCAGTTCTAAAGGAACGATAATTGCCCTTATTAACTTGCTCACGGGCAACGAGGCATGATTTGTTGAAAGGAGGGCACATTGTTATTTACCCCGTCTCAGCCGCAGGTCAACTGTTTGAAACATTGACCATACACTCATCTCCAGGCTACAACTGCCCCCATTTTTGTCCTTTTCTTTTTACTCAAGTCATGGAGCGAATCTTTTTTGACACGGCTGTCCTACTTAGAGTACTCATCTACCATTTATAGGATGCTTGCAGCACCTCGCAGTGCTTTGGTGCATTTCAGGGTCAGAAAGTAATGAGACTCTGGCCAAAAAAAAGGCTGGTAAATTTTAAAGTTGATTTTATTAGTGAACAATAACTGACAAGAACCATTAAAGTATTTAAGCAGCTCATTTAGTTGTCATCATTTGAATATAAATATAAGTGCAGCAGTATGCCCGATGGGTCACAGCAAGTGTTTTGTGTGAGAACATGTTGCCGTGGAAGTATATCCAAATGTGCTGTGATTTAGAAAAAGGCAGCCAGAGGTGAAGAAAATGTTTTTGTAGCTGAACATGCAGGTTGCATACAAACTGCTGTATGGACAAGAAAAACACAAAGGGAAGTAAGACTGACTATTTGGGGCAAGAGACCATCTTCTTGTGCAAGACCTGGATTGAAACACATTTTAGCAAATTCTTGACAGCAGCACAACCACAATACCCCACATCTCTTGTCAGAAGTATAAGGGGAATTGAACACTAACCAGGGCTGTGGTGATGCCACGTTACAGCTCCAGAAATGCTGCAGCTCAGCTGATGGATTCAGCAAGAACAGAAGAGCTGTCAGGGAGTTTGCTCTTCTCCACGCCTCCAGCTGACTCACTGTGATTGAGATAGCAGGGTACAGAAATGTGATTGACACTGCACAGTGCTGCACCTTCTCGGATCAAGGAGGAAATAACCCGTCAGGGGAATGATTTATTACCATCTTTAACTGAGGTCCTGCTGTCTTTGCTCAACTAGTAGTACACAGTACATGCACTGTGTTTGTGTGAAAGTTGTGTCTCTGCGGCACGGCCATCAGGACAAATGGGGTTCGTTTGATGTGTGCTTGGTGAATAAAGTGATTGTGTCTCTATTTTCACAACCCAACAACTAGATCAGCTTGGACACAGTTCCTGTTCATGTATGAAGGGAAATTGCTGTTTTCCGGTGTGACGTTTTGATCCCGCTCTGTTTGTAAAATGAGACTGTAATTCTGGTCACTTTCAGTAATTTACACATGGGTCCAGTTCAGTCTAAAATCCACAACATTTTCACATAGTTCCTGTATTTGTGACTTCTTGTAGATTGTCGTTTCCCAATATGGTGCTGTTCTCAGCCAATGACACAAGACTACATGACACTCATTTGCCCCAACTTCCCCTAACTCAGTTGGTCAAGCTTCTTTTCTCACTCCCACGTTGACTCGTCTGCCATGTTCTTTACTGCATTGAATTACTGGAATCCTCTACTGCATTTTACTTCCTGGTAGCTCACATCTTGTTGCGCTTTGCAGTAACGACTGCTTTATGTTCACACCTGTTTGTTGTGTAAGGACGTGGCAAGAATCTGTAGAGCAGAGACAGAAATCACAGAACCCCATCCCCATAGTAATCTACTCACTTTGTATCCTGATGTTGGCAGACTTAACAATCATATGCCATAATAACTAGACAATGATGATTAGATTTATCTATTGGATGACAAAGGTTCAGTCTCCCAGACAAGACGGGGGATAATGGATAATGGAGGATGCTTGAATTTTTCTCATCTCTTAAGTTTTATTAATAATATCACAGTCTGGTTTGGAGGTGCTAGTTTGTAGTGAGCTAGATGAACCATCGCTGACTTCCGTCAGTAAGTCTTCAACGTGATATATAACCAGCTTGCCGGATGTTTGTGTGATTTCAGGTTTCCATTTACACATATGGTCCTCAGCCTTTTTTGCTCAAAGGTCTCAAGATATGAAGTGATTACTGCCCTTGCCAGGCCTAGGTTTGCCTCCAGGTTTGCAGGACTTCCTCATTTCAGGGAAACAGCATTAATCACAAACATGACGCCCATTACATATCTGTCTAGGAAAGGTTTTTGTTAGAATCCATTAATCATTTCTCAGAGACCCCAGAGTGGCTGAGAACTGCTTTTTTCCAGTTCTGTGGTTAAATGTGTTAAGAATAGTGTTGCATGGTGCAAGTGCACTCTGCATCACTATCCACCACACACTCTTGCTTTCATGCCTTGTCCACACAGTTTGTTACATATGTTCACCAAATGATCACAAATATGGGTGGCCTTGGATAGTATAATGCCCTGCTGTAAAAGCTGCACTTCTGATTCTACTTCGTCATTTGCATGTGGCTCCTTGATCCTAAATTCTCCATCCTCCTCTACTATGTCTTCCTGCAGGGATGGCAGCCATCCGTAAGAAGCTGGTGATAGTGGGGGATGGAGCTTGTGGGAAGACCTGTCTTCTGATTGTCTTCAGCAAGGACCAGTTCCCTGAGGTCTACGTCCCCACCGTGTTCGAGAACTACGTCGCTGACATTGAAGTAGACTGCAAACAGGTGAGACAACTGCAGTGATCTTGTGTGTGTCTCTCTTTCCTGTTTAATTTGCCTCTGGGTAGATGGATTGATCCAGACTTGAGTGACGTGTAAAGCTGTTGCACAATCTGACACTGAATATTTTAAATATATAAATAAAAATCCATCGAGAAATTACACCTTTTTCTGACAGTGTTGAGTAATGTACTTGGGTTAACAAGCTGTCACAACACATCTGTGCCACTCAAAGTCTCAGCAATGGTTCTTGTGCTAGTATCAGAGCTAAAATTGTTCCCTGGGTGCTTAATCATGCTCAAAGCTTTAATTCTACCTTCAAGGCCAAGTGAGCAACTGTTGATGAAACTCTACTGTTCCATTTTCACATCTTGCCTCACATTGCAGCCTTCGTCTGCTCAGTCTGGTCTTTCTCTACAGATTTCTCTGTCTGAGCTTAGTCACAAGTCTTCAGATTGATAGTCAAAATATTTGATGTGTTTTTTTTAGGTGCATTTGTCTGTGGTTTATATAAAATACAGCTAGTTGCTATGATGGCTCACACTAACCAGGGGTATAGTTGTCTATATCTTATGTGGATACAGGTACACATACTGAGGTCAGTGTTTGTGTTTGATTCAGAGGGATAAAATGTCCTGAAACTATATTCTCCTCTGCTCCCCTTGTATGCGTGTCACTGTGTAAAACTGCAGCACCCACCTATCCTAACTCATCAGTCATAAACCTTCACGACCTCATACTGGGTTAATAGGATTCTGGGACATTGAGTCTTTATTGGCTGGTTGGATTTCTGTGCTGCTGAGGAGGACTCGGGCGACTTCTTGTCAAGTGTCATACTTTTCTAAACATCTTGATCTGGTTTCCTTTCCCTATTTAGCTCTGCAGTCTGCTCGGAGACATTTTTATGTCAGTGTCACATTTTGTACAATCAGGGCTTTAGTGCCGTGTACCAGAGTATTTATTAGATAAGTTGCTAATTTGACAGTAGATAGAAGGTCACACATGGCAGTTTCATCAACAGCCAAATCTCTGCGATAACGGGGTACTGACACTAAAATAGATGTTTTTATTATTATTATTTGTGAGTCAGTAATACAGTGTCTTACCAATGCACTGATGTGTCTCTATATTTATTGGATGCTGTCAGGATTTTGGCCGGAGCACTAAAACCACACTTATTTTCATTCAAGCATTATTTTGATGTGAAAGAAAATCCTCAAAATTGTAAATTAGGTTGCCAAAGCCTTTAACATCTTATCAGCATTAGAGATAAATCCACCTCAAGTTTAATTCTTTGCTTTATACCTTTTATACTTCTAATTATTTCGCTATTATGATGCACTTATTTCTCTCTGAGTACTTAAAATGAATCCGTCTATTTTATAGATCCTGTTGATGATGATTTCTGCTGTGTTATTATCTCATTTATTTGCTGGCTTCAATGAGAAAGTTGTGTTGATCAGAGCGGATATGGTGCATTAACTTCTCTACCTCCCTCTTTTTTTCTTTCTCACCCCCTGTCTTTCCACTCCTTCGTCCGTCTCTTTGCCCTCTCTACCCATGATGCCTCTGTGTGTCAGGTGGAGTTGGCTCTCTGGGATACAGCAGGTCAGGAGGACTATGACAGGCTGAGACCTCTCTCCTATCCAGACACTGACGTCATCCTCATGTGCTTCTCCATAGACAGCCCTGACAGCTTGGGTGAGTACCAACCACACACACTCTGACACACATGGACAGACAGACACCTACACACACATTCGACATTAAAATACCACGTCGTTGTGTTTCCTTTGCCCTCCCCCATCTTTCCGTTGTCATAAGTTATTTCTGGGGTCTGTGGAGTGTGTGTGGTCATCCTGTTGTGGCTCTTAAGACCACTTGTAGAGAAACTGCTTACATTTACACAAACACACCAACACAGAGACAAATTATTTGTCATGCAGTGGCATGCAGCCATGCTGTAAACCAGCATGTCATGGTGTTTCTGTCATAATGATTATGAACAGCACTTTGCTGATCATATGGAAATGGCTTTGCACAAAACAAGGCGATAAAAGCTGCAGATAATTAAAGTGCCAGACATGAATTAAACAGGATTAAATGAGAGGAAGTCCCAATTGTAGTAAAACAAAGGCTCATTGTACAAGAGCTTGTAAATTAGCTTACATGAGCTTTCTTCAGACTTGACTTTTCTGCTTAAAGCACGTTTTTGCTGACAAAGGTTTTTTTTTTTTTTTAATAAACCTGATGCTCAGTGGAGATATAAAGCTCATCTTTCTGTTTTCCCTCATCTTCAGTGGCAGATATAGCTTTGCACTTTTAAATTCAATTGCTCTATAAATGTTAGTCTAATCAAAATCCTGTGATTTAACTGGTTAACGAATTCCTAGATAAGGTTAATTGCTGCAGCACTCCATGGCTTTTATGAAAATGTTCCATTGTCCGTTTCTGAAGGAATACTGGTCTATCATTATAGACCACTGTCAGTTATTCACTTTATTATTGGAATTTCCTCTTCTGTTTTCTTGTGAGGAAAGTGAGACATGCAGAGAGGCACAAAAAGATGAACCATTGCAAGGCTGAATGAGTTTTGTGCAGCACAAACGGAAATTATGCAAATATCGTCACCTTTCACTTCATTAAATATAGGAAAGATTCACCACCTCTATAAAAAATTGTCCTGCCTTTTAATCTTACAAAGATCTGAAAAATAAAAACTTTCTGGTCAACAATTATTGATCTGTTCCTTTTTCCTTAACAGAAAACATTCCAGAGAAGTGGACCCCAGAGGTCAAACACTTCTGTCCCAACGTTCCCATCATCCTCGTAGGAAACAAGAAAGACCTGCGCAACGATGAGCACACACGCCGGGAGCTGGCCAAGATGAAGCAGGTACCTTAATTCTTCTTTTGATTCTTTGAGACCATGTTGTGACCACTGACAGTTGGACATGTTTATTATGGTGGAGCATTTTAGCAGTGTATTTTATTCATATTAAGCATTTGATTTTTCCAATCTCTGTAATTTCTATAATATATAGATCACAAATGGCATTACTTAGCCTTATTAGCTAGTTATTCCAGACTTGGGAATATTCAGGGTTGAAGTGAATTCTCTATTTAACTAAATTGTTGTTTTTTCTCTTCATCCAATAGGAGCCAGTAAAGTCAGAGGAGGGCCGGGACATGGCCAGCCGGATTGCAGCATTCGGGTACATGGAGTGCTCTGCTAAGACCAAGGACGGCGTACGGGAAGTGTTTGAGATGGCCACCAGGGCGGCACTGCAGGCCCGCCGCGGCAAGAGGAGCAATAAATGTGTAGTGCTGTAAAATGGCAGACACATTTGGACAGTTTTGACCCGGGGCTACAGTACCCGGGGCTAGGGCTCGGGAGGGACGGAGGGATTACTAGACGGGAGAGGGAGGGAGGGGAAGAAAAGAGTGCAGTAAACGACTACCGCTGTAAAATGGCTGTTTGTTGGACTGAATTTACCCTGGGACTTGGATTTGGGAAGCTTTGATGGAGAGGGACGGGTGGGTGGGTGGATGGATGGATGGATGAATGGGGGGAGGAGGGTGCACAGTAAATGACTTCTGTGATCCGTTGGGCTCTTCACCTGCGGGTTTACCATCAAGGTGGGAAATTATACCATCCACCAGCCAGACGCTGGTACAGATTGTCTTTTCAACAAGCCTCTTACACTGATAAAGATCAATAGGAGATCCTGGTCCTTTCTAAAAATCGAACTAACTGTTAAGACAGATACATTTGGTGGTGAATTATGGGATGTTCCAGTGACCATGTCCGGTGTGGATAACAGAAGGTTTAGTTTCCTGCCTGGATGACTTGACAGATGGATGGGGCAAACAGGCAGCACAGTAAATGAGTATCACTGTAAACGGCCACCAGTGTACTGTTTATCCCCAGGTGTTCATGGAGTGGTGTGGAGTTGGACATGTGAAGGGATGGGACGAATGAAGCGCAGTGCGTGACCTTGATGAGATTGTACACACCAAACCAGGGTGAAACTTGCCAGCTTACTTGTTAAATGCTGTAGCTACCTGGGCGGGTTATTTTAACAGCCCCTAAAGTAGACAAATCACCAGTAAACCGTTATAATCAAGTTCTACCCAAAGTGGTGTTTACGGCAGGTTTGAGGTTGATTAGATTGCAGTTCAGTTCAAGAACAAAAAATAAATAAATTTTGGTGGGGGGAAAAAAGCGTTAAGAAGAGCTTGTCCTGAGAGAGTTGTTGTATCCATGGAGTTTAACAAGTCACGTGCTGTCAGGTGCTCGTGGTTGTGTTTTTGGGGTATTATCAGAGCTTGCTTTTCATCCTTGAATGTGGCTAATCCCGCGCAGTGACAAACACACTGAGCCCAACTCTTTCTAAATGTTCTGATACAGCCACCTCATCATGCATGCCAATATTATTTGCTGATGAACTGCTGCTTTTGGACAGTTTGATTTGACAGAAAAGTTGCCCTCAGTGCTGGTTTTAAAGTTATTTAAAGTGGTTCACATCGCCACCCATACTCCAGTTGCTGCTCTTAATATGAGGTATCTTACCACAGCAGTGTTGTAGAGGGCAGTTCACAGTTTACTTCCAGAGGGCTGCACATTAAAACTTAGCCACATGTTGGTGAATCCTTACTTAGGTCGGTTGGTCTACTTTAGGAGGTGATCAGCTTAAGGTTCCTCAACAAACCCTCTCTGGACTGAATCAGTGGAAGCGGCAGGTGATTTGTAGTCCCACTGGATGACAAAGGTAGCGTCCTGCCCTGCATAGTACAACCTGAGCAGACTGTGCCATGGCTCAGCTCCCATCCCTTCCTGTCCCACATAGCTGACTGCTGGTGCTCATCTTCCCCTGGCTTTAGACCAGGACCAAGAACAAGGAGAGGAGAGTATTGTTTACATGCACACCACTGATCTCGTTATTTGGGATGAATGAATATGAATTTTTTTCTTGTGTGTAGGCATGTTTAAAGGTCAAATGTAACCAGAACTAGTCAATGTTTGAGAGGGAAAAAAAGGTGCCTGGGATACACCGCGTTATCCACATTATACATGTCTGCCTTTATTGGTGAAATGTTGGTACCTGCCTTTAAAAGTTGAAAAGACGAACTTGACGTGTTTCATATATATATATATATATATATATATATATATATATATATATATATATATATATATATCCAGAATACTGAGCATGGAAAATGACAGAAATGTCAGGTTGGGCAGCTAGATTGATTTTGGGGGAAAACATGCTAGACTAACTAGCAGAGTGAGAATTAACTGCGTGCTCTGTGTTGGAAGTGTTTCATTTTGGTATTTTTAAAGGGTGGTCAGTCATATTTGGGATTAACAGCCACCAGCCCTCCCTGACACTTCTGTGCGTTTCGCTGCCAGATTCAGGCTCTCTCGACAGTGGCGTACCCTCCTGTTCTTCTTCCTGGCCTACAGGGAGGAGCCTGTTCCAGAAACCTAGTCTTGTGTTGCTGTTTTTATACTTTATTTCCTGCTTATTAAAAAAAAAAAAAGTCAAACATGTTGTCTATCAGTATTTAAAATAGGAGGTGGAAGACTAGGGGACTGCTTATGTGTCATTGCTTTAGTTCATTCTTCTTATGTGCTTTACCTGAATTTTTCTGATGATTTACAATTGGTTGTAACGACCCGTCAATCATCCCTGCCAAATGCTGTTGTTAGGCAGTCAGGAGAAAGGCTGGCCTCTCGGCTGCCTGTCTAGAACATCGCTAGGACCACATGTGCTGGCTCTTTTTCTGTTTGTTTGTTTTGAACACAAACTTGGCTGAAAAGACAAAAGGAAGAAACCATTGTAAGTCTCCTTATTATGTACAAATCCTTTTTATTTCTACTTTTTATTGTATTTTTAAATCCTGATTTTTGGATGCTGAAACAGTGATGTAAACAAAGGAACAGGAAAACCAAGCTGTATGCAAAGTCTGTAAATATGAAATGTGGGTTTGTTCATACTAGACTACACACATGCACAGGACTGGAAACTGTATTTGTAAACTAGCTTTGGTTTGTGTAATAAATTACTTTCTATAACAAGCAGCAGCTATTTATTGTGGTCTTTGGGGAGGGCACCAGGGAAGAGCTCTTAAGTTCAATCAATACACATGAAGTATGAATGGAGTAATGTGATCAGTTGGCTGTATTGTTTAACATGACATGCAAATAACTTACGTGATGTTATTTAGAAAGCAGCTGAGGGGAAGGAGAGAGACATTTGAGAGATATTAATGCTCTAATGTCACTTCAAAATAGCCTTTCCCATGAAGAATAGCTCATAAGAACGTTTTAGGTTGCAGCTCTGACTGCAGATGTCCACATGTGAGCTGCTATTCTTGCCTTATTTGGCTAAAGTCCCAAACATGCTCTTGAGTCCTCCGGCCACTGGAAGTCTGCTGATATGAACGCCTCCAAATGAGGGATTATCAGAGAGTGTGGATTCACTGAGCGGACAGCAGGTGTACATAAAGAAGACAGTTGCATAAACTGAAGATTTAGGTTGTCTCAAAATATGGATTTTTACTTGAGTGTCTGCATTTTTATTAGTTTCTTTCCCACATCTTAAAGCTGCACCACCACAATCCCAGTTTTTCAATCCGTTTCCTCCCTAATGTCCTCAGCTGATTTGCCGATTACGAGTCCTGCTGGACACTCCATAGCAGTAAATATTAATAATTGTTAACTAGTGATGCATGTAGTGGCGGGCTTTAAATCTCTCTGGTGCAGAGCTACAGATCATTGCGGCCATAAAATCCCACAGCAGCCTCATCTGATCATAAAACCAGGGCCAGCAAACACGACGGCATGACTGACTGTCATCCAAACCCCCCCAACATCGCCGAGTTTAAGTGCTGGTTCTTCTGTTTTCAGCAGAATATCGGAGCACCACACCAGCAGGCTTCTGTTATGGCCGCTGCTGCACAGTGTGACGACTGAGCGCGGAGCTGACAGCCAGTTTTCTTTTTTGTTTACTGTGTTTGAATCTGTTGGTATTGAGCTCTACTGAATGGACAGTGGAGACTCACTGAATAAGCTGCACATTAGCATATTAAACAATGGATGAAAAATGAAGCAAAAGATGTCTTGGGTAGGGGAGAAGAGGGTGGAGATGAGCCACAGTTTATGTAATATTTTACTGCAAAGTAGACGCGTATTTGTTTCAAACAGTAGTTTGAACCTCAGGTGTGAGTATGACGCTTTCAGAACTATGACCAATCCAAATACAGTAGTCCAACTGCACAACTTGACCTGAGGTGGTAGACCTGACGCAGAGAAAGTGTGTGGGATCCACAGTTACCAGTCATAAGTTTAGGACCTTGTGTTGTAGCTTCTGTTGAGTTAAATCAACATGTAATAATGTACAAAACATTTCTGTTTTATTTAAAATACAGGATTGATAGCTTAAGAAACATGATGAATCCCTTCTGCATCCTAATAACCTTTTTTCTCTTTCTTTTTTGCTCTGGTTTGCTCTCCTTGTGCTTCAGTCCAACATGAATCAAGTAATGTGAGGTATACTGTCTAAATCAGCGCCGACGTGGCTACTTTTGTGTATAGATACCCAGACAGAAGGGGCGGCTCATTCAACTCGCTGGCCCAGCTTCCCTCATCCTCCCCTGTGCCTTAGACTCAATAGGAAAATTAAAACTGCTGTACCAATAAAGGCCAATAAACGATACTCTTCAAAGTGAGAGTGCAACATTTGAAAGAAGAGCACAATCCAACCGATAAAAGTCTCATTTTAATTCAAAAACAACAAAACACTCTGCTGCTCATTTCCAGAACACCCTGGGGTTTTCCTGCTGCAGTCTGGTTTGATTTGATTTGTTTTGTTGTATTTATTAAGTGTGCAAACCTCGTGGATTTATATGAAGGTTTGCAGCAGTCGTCACAAAATCACAGGTTGCTTTGCAGCTCAGTCTTAAAGGTGCAATGTGTAAGAATATATTTGAAAACATCATGAAATCAACTCAAATTAAAGCTGTAAGTAGCGATGAACGGGCCCTCGCAGTCCACGTGTGTCGGGGCATGCTGCCGTCGGGGTGTGCTGCGTAGATGTATTCAGGGCAAGACCCTCTACATGACTGAGCAATTTGGAGTAGATGGCAAATTGTATGTGGAAGTTATAATGAGTTAATGGTTTTATGGCAAAGCATCAAAATGGACCGCACCACCAGGTGTGACGAAGGTGAACGCTTTTGATAAGTTTTGTCCACAGATGCTACTTGCAAAGTTTGTTGCAAATTGGTTAAACGGCCTAGGAGGAGTTCAAAAAAGTAAGTTTGTCATTTTTTCACAGAGCCTTAGTGGCTCATGGGGAAGTCACCTGGGTTTCATGTCAATCGGACAGACCAATGTGGAGATATGCAACACTATGTGTTTTGAGCAAAATGTACAGGAAGTTGTTATTTACTAACTTGAGTATTGTTTGGAATATCAAAATTCTTTTAATAACCTTTTGTCAGGAGAGTCAACAGATGCTGTGTGCAAAGTTTCGTGGAACTCAGTGAAAATCGCCTAGGAGGAGTTCGAAAAAGTAGGTTTGCGACATTTTGCAATTTGCTAAAAAAAAAAAACGGTAGGCAGAAATGGGCGTGGCCTCTATGACAAGATTAACAATTCAGTGAGCGTGTGGATATATGGTTTTTGAATGTGTGACAAAGTATATGTGAGTTATAAGCCAAAACGCACTTCCCTTGATTATAGCGCCACCTAGTGGTGGAAATCGAGGACTGTGAATTATGAAATTTTCCGGCAGGTGTGACGTATAAGTTTGGTGAGTTTTGGAGCATGTTCAGTCAGTGAAAAAGTCGTCATTCGAAAAACAATATGGACCTTGCAGGTCGAGACCTGCTCAGGCCCTAATTAAAAAACAAATTATGAACCGAATTTGAAAAATCGACAGCTGTGACATGATGGTGTCAATGCTTTATGTTGAATGAATCTACTGAAGTTAGCATGATAACGAGCTAGCAGCGCACACCAGTCCAACTGCTCCTGAGCTAGCGGTGTGAAAAACACCAGTCCAGGCTGCTAGCTGCACAGCTAACAGAGCTAACTAGCTAATGTTAGCTAGCTCTATTTGTTTTGCGTTTGAATGTGACGAACAGAATATTCTTGCAAGATATTCTGACTTCTCCCCAACAGTCTGCTACAAAAAAGGTTCCCTCCCTGAAGCACAAATCAAGTGTTTCATTAACACCTCGCCCAAAAGAAATCAGATCAACTGGAGGACATTTAAGTATAACTGGTAATGTCATCACAGACCGGACAGGAAAGCAAAATATGAACCTCAAACTCTGATTCACCTAGCTCGCACAACAAACAGTCGGTACGAACAGAGGCTAACATTAGCACACTTTAGCTGGACGTTGCTGTGTGGCTGACGTGATGTCTCCTGCTGACCCGTGCTGCTCTGTGTTTCCGTGTGGTCTTATCACATAGAAGTAAACACGTGCATTAGCTTTCGTTTACCCAGAAATTAAAGGAAGTTCCATGTGTCATACTGCAGCTTCTGTAGCCTCCTTCTCCTCTGAAGGAAGCGAAACCACTTCTCGTTCGCTTCAATGTGCACGGGCAAAGATCCATTAAAACCCACATGCAGCACTAATAATTGGGAGGGTTGCTGGTTGAAGAGCCCAAAGCAACACCACGCAGCACTCGGGAAAGAGCCGGCAGCGCCACCGCTCAGAGGCCTGCGCCGCGGAGAGGGAGCAGAGAGCGTGGGACGCAGAGGTTGAGGCGGCCTTGGCCTGTGTGGGATGATGCTGGATGTTTTGGAGTAATATTGAGGAGCTGCGAGCGTGCAACCGACGATAAAAAAAAAAAAAATGAGCGGTTGTGTAAGGCGAGCGCGGAGGAGTGGAAATCCAGGAATAAAACAGGAAAAATGTACAAGCAGGATGGTGCTCGCACTCTCAGTGGGCTAGAAGCATGCAGATTCAGTCTCGCGTGGGGCTGATGCTTTCTCGTCAGAATGAATGAAGCCACATTTTTATCCCTCCGCGTTTGTATGTGTAAAAGATAAAAGGTTGAGTCTTGTGTCCTTCATTGCGTACTCTTCATATCACAAATTCTAGTTTCATCAGAGAGGCGCATGGAGTGACCTTTGGCAGCTTATTCTATACTGTGTGAGACTTGTGTGGTATGGTTAGAGGAGCGGGGGGAGGAGGAGGAGGAGGAGGAGGAGGGAGGGATGGATGGTTGGAGGAGGCCTTCAAAATGATGCATTACAAGAGGCGCAGTGGGTGGATGTGAGAGGAAACAAGAAGTCAGCCCGTGCTTCTCTGTAAACTGAAAATGCGAACGAGACGAGAGCACCAGCCGGAACACCGTCAGTCGATACCGGCCAGGAAGCTGCACTGCGCTCTATGTTGTCTCAGATCTTGCATGCAGGGGGGACAAAGCGTTCCCCCGCCCGACAGAGGAAGCTGCATTTAAACGTTCCAGGCCACCGGTCTACGGGAGAGAGCTTCATCGGCCTCTTGAAATAGCAACATACCGGCTTTAAGTGTCTTAAACGGCCCTTATCCACATTGCTGCACTCAAAATTGAAAAGAAAACAATCTGTCTCTTTCTTAGGATAATGGAACAGAGCCTGCAACAGGGTGTGCAGCCATGTTGGCCACACAAACACACCCCTGGGTCCTGAATAAGGAAACTTGAAACACAGCAGGCAACTTGTTGGAACCAAACACAGAAGTTGTATAACACAAGTCTTTAAGAAAGATATGATTACAGTTAATTTCATTCCATGGCTATTCATCGCTTATTTATAACATCTCCTCATGCGTTCACAGAGACTGTAATGTTCTGCTGGCAGGAGGAAATGACTGGGCCTCTCTGAAGAGACATTCAGAACGAAACCACAGTTAAAAGAGAAGGAAGGAAGTTCGTCACTGCCTGCTCCACCCAAAGCCGGTGGCCGAGAATCGTGTAATAAGACACAACTGCCGCCTCTGGTGCAACACTTGTAGAGGAATGAGCTGGAGGGGAGCTGCGGAGGGTGACGAGCCTGTTGTCTGTCTCTTTCTCTCGCTGTGACTCCCCCTCTCTTCCCCTCGCTCGCTCTCTCTCTCTCTCCGCACTCCTCCGGCTGCCGGCCGGAGAGGACTGTCGCTCAGCGCAGCTTAACCGCCAGCTTTATATACTGGTCTATTTTTAGCACCTCGCGAGCCCAACTATATTTAACCAATATGAGCTCATCACCCGCACGACTTGTCCAATGGGATGAGAAGGAGAAGGAGGGAGCCGTCCAATGGGAGGGAGCGAGAGGAGAGGAGGGGGGCGGGTCACACGAAACGCCTATCATCTGCAGTGAGACAGGCAGTGCGAGAGGGAGGTGGGGAGAGGAGAACGGGACAGATCTCTCACTCTGCAGCTTATCCAAAGTACCAAGCTGTCAGAGAGACACAATCCTGCTCATTTCTGAGCTAACTGTTCACCAACCTCATTATTAAGGCTAAGGATTATATCATAGAGGGCTTTATATTAAAAAGCTCAAACATAATATTGGGTGTTATCGGTCCATCTGAACAGGAAATTAACATGATCTGGCTAGTGATAGGCTAATTAGGCATTTTTCCATGTCAATAAAGATAAAATAACTTGTATTGTGAGCATTCAACAGCAACAAATCTCTCATTCTGCAAAAACCAAGCGTCATTCCCTTTGGCCCTCTGTGCTTCATGCTGAGTCCCCTTTTCATGGTTGTGCCCTTTGAAGTCTGCGATTAAAGGCTGAAAATGTCATGGTGACTGTCCTTCCACTCCTCCAAAGGCATCTAAAAACACAAATAGTTTGCGAGACTTTATGTGATGTCTTGATTTGTTATTGAAATACACATTTTCAACTTTTGGAATACTCTGTTTGCCAGCTATTAATGCTAACTCCTACATATTATGGTTGCCCAAGGATGCCAAACCCTGCAAACCTGCGACATTTCAGCCACACTGTGTGTGATCCCAGTGTGTGTGTGTTGGATAAACACATGGCTTACCTATAAATGACATACGGTTGCACTTGGATCAACAGCCGGCAAAAACAACATATCAAAGTAGTGTTAAATGAAGGGTTTTATCCTTAAATGAACAATCACTTAGTACAACCATGTCTCAAATAATGGTGAGGTGAAAGTGACCTGAATGGAAAAAAAGAAAAAGAAACCCGTCATGATTGCCCACCACCAGTTTCTGAAAATGTTTATAACTGTTTTCTCGCAAAATTTCTTCCATGTGAATGCTATTAGAGTATGCAGTGAATGAGGAAATTGCAAACACATGGCATACTGTTATCTACCTCGATCTATAATATAGTGTGCACTTCCTTACTGTGTGTGGCGAAACGTTATATAAGCAGCTGTAACAATACAGTGGAAATGTTTGATGAGTGATTGGGTGGGAAAGTGAGAAAGTCTACAGGTGCTGCATTCATAGTGCAGCGAGAGTGATGGCTCTTTTCACCCCGGTGCCTATCAGCCTTGCTGTTAGACGATCTTCGGTGATGACTTTGGACTGGTGGGACTGGCTGCCCTGCCTGCCTGCATGCCTGTGTCTGAGGTGCATTTTTTTGTCAAAGACTTTGAAGTAAGGCCGTGACAAGGATTGCCCCGTGATTGTGAGTCATCCAGACACCCACCTATACTGTTATTTCCAAAAGTTTTATTTTTAGCCCGTCCGCACCGAAACGTAACGCCCAGTGACCCAACAGTCTCTCTCTCTCTCTGGTTGGACAAGTTTAAGTCTCTGTGACACATTTCACTTGGACAACACAAAAGAAAACAGTCCAGAACCACTGGCCTGTTTTGGCCACTGCTGACCCTCAAAAAAAGGCCGTTTTTATCCTCCGTACCTTGAGATTATTCTGCCTCACTTCACTGGAGATTCACTACGGGCTTCCGTTTAGCACCAGGCGCGCTCCCGTCGGCCGCGCCCCCACACAAAAGGTTCCAACACATCATGGCGGGAGCGCGCAGGACCGTCAGACCCACACCCTCCACAGCACTCACTGCTCCACCCTGTCACAGACTCCACCACATCTGTCAAATGATTCAAACCCGAACCAAACTCTGGGGTTGAACCTTGTTAGACACATGTGGTACTTGATGACAATTATACTGAAATAAGATACACAAAAAAGAGAGTAGTGAGTATGGAGTGGGTGGGTCCTGCAGTTAGTGTGCATTCGATGCTATACAATGGGCAACAATATCAAACATTGTATTATTATAAATAATAATTTGTATCATCAGATAACCGCTAAACGTCTCTTCCACTACCCATGCAATGAAACACAGTCTCGTCTAAAAATCGTGTTTTTTGGCCTGTGTGATTCACAGCAGTTGGCGGGGTATGTGAAGATTTAATTAGAGCATTCAAATGAAGACAAGAAAAGCTGGTATCAAACGTTTCCTCCTAAAATTTCCTGCTGTGAACCTACCAATGCAACTTCAGGCTGGACTGCAGCGTTCAGGTTTGGGTAGATATTTTCCCCAATTTTTGTAAAATAAAATAATCTCTGCATGGGAACAGCTGCTTATTATCTGTAGTTTTCTATTTCAAAAATGTAATCTTGGACATATTCTCAACCATATGTAGTTTCCCCTCTTCTAGGTGTAGTATACTCAATTATACACAAGCACATACTGACCTCTAGTGGTGCAAGGCGGTCATCACACCTTGCATGTGTTGAAATCAGCCGGTCAGAAGTTATACCGGTTGCTTTTCTTCTTCCTTGAGGCAGAAACGCGTTTAATCTCGAGGTTTCTTGTCTAGAAATGTTTAGGGTACATAGAAAAGCCTATTATTGAAACAAAAAGGACACGTTGACCGCTCCTCATTTTTAAATGCGAGCCAAGTCTCATCAAGCTTTCTCCCCCAGAGTCTCGCGGGATTTCAGTCAGGTAAGTGGTGGGAAGAAACGTAAGATGGCACCAAAGTCCTACCTGCGTGAACGTCTCTGGCGTTCCCAGACAGGTCGTGACAGACAGAGACACAAATAGTCACGGACCATTTGGTAAGATATTGTTTGTCCCACATTATTATGTTGAGTTTATGCTAATGTTGGTAACTTAAATCCCTCTCAGGGTGTACTTTAAAATTAAACCCCTAAAATTAGCTAGTACAGAGCTATCAGTCAAGTCAACTTTACAGTATCTCAGAGGCCTACCACCTTTCCACGCAATGAATATTATGCAGTTTTCCTTCTAAGAACTTTGCTATTTGTGTGCTGTAAAGTGACATTGTGTCAGTCAGCTCGTTATTAAACATGATAAAAAGTTTTAGAACAAATAACAGTTAATGTTACAGGGAATTCAACTGTTTCTTTATTGCTGTCTGTAAAGGACAAGTCTCGGTTACTCTTAGACCGAAAAAAAAAAGAAAAGAAAAAAGTTTGTGAAGTGTATTTTGAAGCCCTTAATATGAAAATGAAATGACCTAGGTTGGGAGGGACTGTTCACCTCAATATTCACTCATAAGTTATGTATAAATCTGATGAAAAACACATGATTAATGAAAGAAATCACTCTCTCTGTGACACTTCAGTGTTGACCCCCAATCCAGGCAGCAGTTAAATCAATGCTTTTTTGTCTTCATATTACTTACATAAGTTTGACAATTATTGCTGTCATATGCACTGCGAATTAGTCACATTAGGCTTCATATCAGCCCGAAAAGGTGACGTGGAAACTCATGAAATGGAACAAACAAGATACAATGAGCGCTCATTAACTAATGCATTCTCACTCAACCCCTTAAAATGCAGGTAATACGCATGAGATGATGTGTGTGTGTGTGTGTGTGTTTGGTTTGTAGCGAGCAGAGAACAACAGCGGTAAGATCTGAGACCGGTAATGAACCCAGCAGCCAGAGCTCACACACTAATTGAATAATTTACGTCACTTGCCAAAGAGAAATCAGAGGCTTTTTGTCCAAGCTAGCTGGGAGGTCA
>CAEMYA010000118.1:14026-28370 GCA_903131615.1 Diplodus sargus
ACTTGGAGAAGGCATTCGACCGTGTCCCTCGTGGCATTCTGTGGGGGGTGCTCCGGGAGTACGGGGTCGGAGGCCCTCTGTTAAGGGCTATACGGTCCCTGTACGACCGGAGCAGGAGCTTGGTTTGCATTGCCGGCAGTAAGTCAGACCTGTTCCCGGTGCATGTTGGACTCCGGCAGGGCTGCCCTTTGTCACCGGTTCTGTTCATTATTTTTATGGACAGAATTTCTAGGCGCAGAAAATAATGTCTCACTTGCCCCTCAGGTCTTCTGACAGTTTTGTTTCCTTACTGTGAATTCTTGAACATGAACAGTTCCAAACAAGGCTGTTGTGACTCTGCAACCAAACTGGTCTGAAATATACAGAGGAGAGACGATCACTCTCAGATGTGAGATCAAAGATGGAGGAGACACTGAGTGGGAGTATGAATGGATAATTAATTTCTCTCTGCACTCTGAACACAAGTTGAATCTATTACAGTACATGTTAGCAGCTTATGTAACATGACTGTCACGTGTCTTTTGACGAGGAATATGTCATACTTGGTGCTAATCAATCCAGTTTGGTTTTCCATGGCAACCCGGATGCGAGAGGACACTGGTATGAATAACGCCACTTCTCAATCTGTAGCAAAACTGCTTTCTCTGCTGAAATATGAAAGTCAAGTTGTTTCTACAAGCTCTTGGGCTGTGCTACAAACTTTGAAGGCTGCACACCTGAACAATTGGCTCGGTGGACTCACCCCAGGCTTTGTTTACATCCAGAAGCCCCACTCTCAGGGCCGTGGTGGTGGGCTGGCAGTCATACATTGAGCCGACATCCTGGTTAAACAACTTTCAGTGCTGAATGTCACCTTATTTGAGTGTGCAGCCTTCTCTCTGGCTGGGCATGCACAGCTATAGGTTGTCCTCATCTACTGCCCTCCAAAAGCCTCCTTCACCTTCCTGTCTGAGCTGTCTGAGCTACTCACCTCCATCTGCTCCATGTCTGGTATGCTCCACTGGCACAGCTCCCTCCCATCTACAGTGCCTGGACCTCGCTGTTTCTGACCACTATGCCGTCCTTTTCACTGTTCCTGTCCCTGTGCCCAAGCAGCGCATAAGTTCTGACATCATATACAGGAACATTAAGACAGTGAACACTTTGGCCCTGACCAATATCCTGACAACCCACCTGGCTTCTGATCCCCTCAACACCTCACTGGATGGGCTGGTGACCCACTATAATGCTGTTATCTTCCGGGGTCTTGACTTCCTTCCCCCTCTTAGAATCCGGACTGTATCCTTTACCCATTCTGCCCCCTGGTTCACCATTGAACTCCGTATCCTAAATACGACTGGTCGCCACCTGGAGAGGCTCTCTAAAAGATCTGGCCTTGCTGTCCACCATGAAGCCTACAAAGACCATGTTAGGTCTTATAAAGAAGCTCTCTCCAAGGAGAAGGATGGAGTAGTAGTTTGTTTTGTTGTTTCATCCTCATTGGAGACCAGCAAAATAACCCCAGGATGTTATACTCCACCATTAACTGGTTCCTTAGCCCTCTCGATGTCCGCCAGCTTTCTGGTGATCCTGACCTCTGCTTCAAGTTACTGGACTTTTTACAGAAAAAAGGTGGCTACCATTCATCAGCAACTCCTGGCATCTGCCACCACCCCACCATATGCACCTCTGACACGGACAACTGATCCTCCCACTGTTTGCCTGCCCAAGTGCTCCTGTGGATTCTATTTCTGTTGCTAAGTTGGTCTCCCAGGCAAAAGCCTCTACCTGCTCTCTGGACCCCATGCCAACAATTCTGGTGAAGTCTTGCCTGCCTGCCCTATGCCCCCCTCATGGTGGCATTCCTATGATCTGGCATGGTGCCGTCCATCTTCAAAAAAGCTTCAGTCACCCCCATCCTCAAGAAGCCAGGTCTAGACCCAGATGACTTACACAACTACCGTTGATCTCAAACCTTCCTTTTCTAAACAAAATCCTGGAAAGAGCAGTTGCCGCCAAACTCCAGCAGCACAGGTCCAACCATGAGCTCTGTGAACCCCGTCAGTCTAGATTCAGGGCACGGCATAGCACAGAAACTGCCCTCATCAAGATCACCAGCGACCTCCTTATCGCTGCCGATTCTTGCCACATCAGTAATTTAATCCTCCTGGACCTCTCTGCAGCCTTTGAGACAATCTCCCACACCATCCTCCTATCTGACTACCTTGGCCACACAGATACAGCACTCTCCTGGTTCCAGTCCTATTAAACAAACAGGAAACACTTCATCACCATTGGAGAGTCCAGTTCCACCCCAGCTCCTGTCAACCAGGGCGTGCCTCAAGGCTCTGTGCTTGGACCCCTCCTCTTCACCATCTACATGCTCCCCTTTGGTCAGATAATTCGCAAACACGGTCTCAACTTCTATGCTGATGACACTCAATTATATCTCGGCACCAAACCATCCACCCAGCTACCCCCACAGTCACTCGTCAACTGCCTGCATGATATAAAACTCTGGATGACATCCAATCTACTCAAACTAAACACTAATAAAACAAAGCTCATGGTTGTGGCCTCCAAGGTGCTGCTCCAGAAGGTTGGAGATCTTCTCCTGGATGTGGACGGCTGCTCTATCTTCCCATCCATTGAAGTCCGCAACCTGGGTGTCATCCTTGATTCCACGCTATCTTTTCAATCGCACATAAAATCCATTACAAAATCAGCTTTTTATCATCTCAAAAACATCTCCAGACTCTGGCCCTCCCTCTCCGAACGTGTGGCTGAGACCCTCATCCATGCCTTCATCACCTCCCGTCTGGACTACTGTAATGGAGTCCTGTCCGGGCTCCCTTCCAAAACCCTGGACAGACTCCAGTATGTGCAGAACTCTGCTTCCAGGGTCCTCACCCACACCAAGCCCTGGCAACACATCACCCCCACTCTCATCTGCCTTCACTGGCTCCCAGTTAAATCACGCATCACTTACAAGATTCTTCTCCTGACCTATAAATCTCTCCATTCCCTCGCCCCCCAATATCTGTCTGACCTCCTCCACCTCTATACCCAGTCTTGGACGCTGTGCTCATCAGGCACACACCAGCTCTCCCATCCCTCACACCACAAACCCTAGGTGACAGAGCCTTCTGTGTGACAGCCCCCACTCTCTGGAACTCTCTACCAGCTGAAACCTGCAAACTGACTTCTCTGGAGACTTTCAAAAGCGACCTAAAAACCCATCTTTTTAATAAGGCCTATCAGCTCTAGATCCAACCCCATCCAATCAATCAACTTTTCTATTTCTTTATCGTATATGTATTTTTGTTTATTTATTTAGTCTTTGTTTGGTTTGTTACACTTTGTTAAGTGTCCTTGGGTACCCTGAAAGGCGCTATATAAAATAAATGTATTATTACTATTATTATTATTAAAGGGGCACTACGCAACAATATTAGCAAAAAATACCCTAACTATGCAGGCTGAAAGTCATTCTGAATGTTCTTTGACACTTTCTGGCTCATTTGGTCGATGCTATGACCCCCCCTAGCGCTTCTGGGCGGAGAAACGGAACATGCAACTTGCTGCCACCGGTCCGAAGTCAATCCGGAAGTGAGCAGGCGGAAGTATCCCGCCGTCCCTCGAAAATGTAGTCAAATTGTAGTTTCGAAACTGCTTTACGGCAAACACACCCCCAAACATGGAACTGGGCAGATATAAACTGCCAGTTGCAAGGCAATTGTTGAATTCATCATGTATCAGTCGACTAAAAAGAGACCCAGGAAGCCACAGTCGGAGGAACAGAAGAAGAAAAAGGAGCTTGACAAAAGAGACCAGACACGAGTAAACATAGAACGAGCTTTTGAGGAGTCCAGAACAGACGCCGACTTGGCCGTGTTGCTGTTGAAATTGTAAGTGGATGAACTTTGTCTTTGCAACGTGACTTTGCAATGTTATTGCTGGGCTGTATTGTGAGCCCTGTATGTGTTTAGCTTGGTTTCTTGATGGCTCGCTCGATAGTTAGCGGGTGTTTAGCGTAGCAGTCACTTGCTACCAAACACGTTTGTTTGCGTTCTGAATCCAGGTGAACATATAGCAATAAGTGCACTAAGTGCCAGACATGACTCGCTGTTTAGCCGGCTGGCTTCTTAGAGAACAGATGCACATGGTAATGTAGTAGCTGCTAGGTGGCCGGGGAGGCTCGTCAACAAGTGTTTTCGACACTGTATCTGCGCCGAAGCTGTAGGGGGAGCCCTGTAGCGAAAACCGTATGCACAAAACTGGTGCAAAGCTAGAAAACGGCGAAAGAATCTGGTCTGGAAACTGCTGCTGCATAGTCCGGCTTTAATCAGCCGTTAGTGTCACAGTTGGAATACTGTGTATTATCATCCTTCTCATCCATGGTTCTCTATAGTGAACAGTGAGTCACGACCACAATAGAGAGGAAGAAGAAATTGCATATTTCTGAGATGGAGGTTGGAAAACACGTATTATTAATTCCTCCATTCACATTGCCCTTCAGCAATGTAAGGACAGAGAAAGTCCAGCATCCATCAGCATTAAGCAGAAGTGCCTCCACAGTATTTCTATGTTCACAGCAATCACACAGACTGCTTTAAATTATCATAAATTAAACATGACGACCAGCAGTATCCCTCAGCCTGGGATTGAAAATGGAAGTTTCTTGTGCATGTTGGTGAGATGTGCACAGTATCCATTGTTTGCTATCTGATTTAATCACAGATTTCTACCATTTCAATTATGATAACTGGATCAGTTAGTTACCAAAAAGTCTGGCCCTCTCTGTTGCGCTCCAGAGGAAGGGATTTGATGATGACACAGCGCCGACTGAGGAAATACTGATTTAAGATTTGTGTTGGCTGATATTTTCACAACTGAAAGATGTTCATGGAATAAATATTACAGTTCACTACATGCGCAAATACAGATGTGCAGGTACATGAGCAACACGGCGGGTTTGACAACCTGGATCAAACCCGCCTTGTTGTTGAAGGAGGTCAAACCAGTAGCCCATTCTAGACATGATGAAGGAGATTTCAACAATTTTCTTTTTTCAGAAAAGTGAGAGGTACTGGACTAATATGACTAACAATCACTTTCCCTTCACACGTTGGTCATTGTTTAAGAACATGAAGACTGTAGGTTGTTTATTCCATAAGAGAAGACTAAACTCACCAGTTTCCTCAATGACGACTTCATTACTTTCAGATGTGATGACATTTGGTTCACTTGTCCATCCTCTGCAGATGTATTTGCCTTATTGTGAGATAACTCTGTTTGATTCACCAACATTTTCGGTCTGAAGAGGAGTTTTTCCATAAGAGTCTGACGTCTGTCTGAACCACTCATATTTGAATCCAGCAGGATCCTCCACAGAACATGCCAGTGTCACGTTGCCCCCCAGTGGTATGATTGTCCTGTCTGCTGTCAGTGTGACTGAACGTCTACCTGCTGTTTGGTTTAGAAAAACAAGAAATATTTTGAATACATTACACAATGGAGATCTTACTGTTGAATGAACTGATTTGTACCCTTGTGATAGAATATGCTTGAAAGGATTTCTTTGAGAGGATTTATTGCACCCAAAGATACCTTTCACTGGATGAAGACAGTGAAATTTCAAGTAGGCTCATAAGAGCTACCAGGTGGACGTTTTGATTTTTGTGATGTATCGTTTGGATTCTATGTGCAGCATTTAAAACAATAATGGTGTTTTTTCATCACAATGAGACAGCTTCTTACCTTTCACTCTCAGCTCTCTTTCTTCAGATTCTGTCCCATCTGCAAACTTACACTTGTAACTGCCCTCATCTGACACTGACACTCGTATTGTCATTTCTCCTTTTGTAGATGACCTATGGGTTCTGTTCTGAAGAGATGATCCATTTTTGTAAAAGGTAGCTGTCATCAAATGACTTGTCGTATGATTCTTACAGCGCAGAGTCACCAAGTCTCCTTCAAACAAAGTGAATGCAGAAACTTCCAGGACTGCATCAGCACCTATGTAACAGTGGTAGAGAGATGTTTTATTAATATGTACAATCCAAATAACATGTGATTTATCTGACAACATACAATTTATTTTGCAGTGATATTACATCAATACAAAATTTGTACACAGATTTGACACAGACTAGAGATTAATAAAGTTTGAAGACAAACAGAAATTATGCCAAAGAGCATTGAAACTCTTCTGGAGGTTTGTACTTTTCAAAGACTTATGACTATTTAGATTATTTTAGACACTTTAGTTGATAATTAATAATTTGTCAGCCATCTGTTTGTGAAGCATTTGGCAACTTGTGACTGTTGCAGCTCCCAGAGGTAATACCAAGAAACACAGCATGAGGCAGCGAACACACCATGTCACTGCCCAACATGAGTCAGTGAGTGACAGACTGCAAGAGATTGTATCACCCGTTGGTTCTTTTCCCTCATCAGAGTGATCTTCTTCTCCATAATTATGCCCTAAAATGATCAAATAGATGACTGACTCTTTCGTAAATTTACAGTTTCATATCGGGATCAGCATCAGCTCTCGCTACAGAAATGCGAAAGAAAGACCTGTGAGCAAGTGGACTCTTTTGCAGTGAAACTCACCATTTTTATGACTAATAAAATATTCTGTGATAATTTTGTATTAGGTTTATATAAGGTATTGTTCAATTGATCTTTCTAACAAAGCAGTTTGAACAGCTTTTTCTACACAGCTTCAGTGACACAAACTAAAGCAGCTTTACAGTCACTAAACTTATTCCAGTGTGAAGTCAGTGGTATCATGCAGAGCTACACTTTCCAAGTAGCTTCCTTTAACAACTGAGCACTAATCCAGTCATTTCATAATTTGCACTGAGTAAAATAAAAAATATATGGTAAACCGCAAAAACAAGTTATCAAGAGTGATACTTTAGGAGACATATAGGACAAACATAATCAGTCAGTATAGAAAAGATAACTAGTCACCTTCAGCATGTCCGTACAGGAGTGTATTCAGCACTGAAATAAAGATTCAAACTTCATTAGACAAGAATCAAATACAAAATCCAGGTGGAGTTTCATCAGTGGCAACTATTGTTTATCAATCAACAGTATCACACATTTCTGTGATGATATTCTGCTACACAGCTACAGAGGTGGGAAACACATTTAAAACTCTTCAATATATAGAAGCCAAGTAAAATAAGCAATACATGTAATTCCACAGCTAAATACATAATACCTTAGATCATATTCTGTACATGCATTGTCCAGGTATGTGAGCAAAAACTAGTGCAAAAGTAACTAGTTGAGTAATATACTTAACATAATCCTCCAATCTGAACCAAGACAAATCAGCAACAAAGTTCATGTGTACACAACTACTACACTGATATAAATACTGAACATCACATAGAAAGTCACAGATGTACTCACAGAATAACCCGAGCACACCGAGCAGAGTGTGCCCCATCTTCACATCCAGCACCCACACTGTCGGCACTATCTTAGAAATGTGAGAGCAGAGTTTTTCATCAACTTCCTCGTCTGAGTGCAGTTCTCAATCTGTTCTTACCTTTCACCCAAAGAACTGCAGTGGCTTTGACCACAACATTCTTTGTCATGTTTACGCTTCCTGTCCACTGTGAATAAATTATTAGCTCATCTCTCTTGCAAAGGTTTGTGCCTCATCCCAATTTCACATTCAAAGAACATAAGATCATTGGATTAAGTCACATAACATTACATTAACATTGTATTGTTATTTACTCTGTACATGTTGTGCTGTATTTCAGTGAGGGTGTGTGTTGTATGTACACACAGTGCAGTCAGAAAGTATTTAGGTACCTCCACCTATATCACATTTTGTTATGTAGCAGGATAATGCTGAAATCAATTAAATTCCATTTTCCCTCATCAATCTACACTCTGTAACTCATGGTGTCAAAGTAGTGGTGACCGGTGAGAGACAATGGAACAGAGGGGAGCTTTCTGCTCTCTTCATGTTCACTTCTGTTCATGAGAACTGTTGGTCTCTGAGCTCAGCCACTTCCTGTGGGTGAAGTTGTGGCAGAGCCACCTTAAAGTGAGACCATGCAAAGATTCTGTGCTGGGGGGAGGAGACACTCTCCTCTACAGTACTGCCTTTAAATTGTGTGAGAACAACACGCAAAGCCAGTTCTCATCAGCATGACTGAAATATGTTTCCAGTTAAAAAGTTATCATTACTTAGAGAGAACTCCAACTGAGAATGAGGCTCACAGGTAACCTTGACTTGGCATCCTGGGACTTCACTACAGCCGCCCTCGTCACAGAGGTAAAAAGGAGCACATGCATTGTGTCAGTATCAGTTAGTGAGGTTTGACGCCCCCCTTTGGTGATCTGTGGAAAAAGCTTTTATTTCACCTGCACAGTGACTGGAGTCTATCAAGTACACTGACTGACTTACTCATAAACCTGATGATGTTCATTTAAAATAAAGTTTAAGAAATTTTTTTAACCTGTTTCTGTATTAACTTATATCTCGAGACAGCGAGTGGAAATCTTGAGGCAGCACAGGCCCAGATGAACAGATGGTGTCGCTGTCCGGTGCTGAAGCTGCCTCACTGTCTGTTAGTCTGCTGTTGGGAAAGTCTCAGAGGAGCTGTCCAGTGCTGAAGTGACAAAGTTTGATGAATGTTGTCTTCTCTGGTTTGCCTTTCTGTGCAGCCTGTCTTGATGAGTTTGTGGTCTGTTCAGAGTCATGGGCTGAACACGAGGAGCATCTGAGCTTGGTTAAAGTTAAACAGGACACATGATGCAAAAGAACAAAACTACAACTAAAACCATGACAGAAAATACAAATTAACGCAACATTATGTAGAAATTAGAATTTTGTGTGATTTGGCGCCCCCCTCAGTTTCTAAGAGCAACAACACTGTCGTAAATCTCAGGTGTGTAACAAACTGTCAGGTGTAATTCAGCTGCTGACTACAACAAAACTCATTACGTCATAACAATATTGTGTGTTGAAAACTTGTATGTTGAAGAACATGTATGTAACGCTGTGATCCTACCCTCTCACTGAAGGTACACAGTATACATGTGTACAAGTTACATAAATGTCTTGAAGTTTCCAAATCTGAACCAGCAGGATGTTTGGATGAAACAGATCAACACTTTAAGACACACTGACATTAAGGGACATGATCATTGCTACAGGGCTCTGTGGCAGTTTGGCTGTGCAGTCAAAAAAGGAATTAAAACACAACTGACAGCTTACTGCTGGAAAACAAACTGTTTATTGATGTAGAAAATATTCAAAAGATGTTAAAATACGATGAATAAAAGATACTTTGAGGTGAAAAAATACACACAATACCTCTCAGTTATCTTAAAAATGACAGAGAGAAAACATACATACTGTACATGCAATAGGAGATGTTGTTTGATAGCAGATTATTACTTCTATCAAAAGTCAGTGTTGACGTCTATCCTGGATCTAACACTTAACAAAGACGCTGACTTTAAAGCTGGTACCCTGCTACACAAGCTCAAACATATTGTATCAAAGTTGCATTCAATGTTTCCTACAAAAACTGAACAAAAACAAAAGTTGACAACATAACTGTAAAAATGAAAAGTAATGATGAAGTGAGTAAATAAAACAGGGATTCTGCTTCAGTAGTCTTGTGCTAAAAGAGACAATGATAAAATCCATATGAAGCCGTTATTTTACATCATCTGCTAACAAATGAACTGTACAGAATACTGAGCATGTCTCATATTTCTACAGCAGTCTAATGAAATGCTGTCAGCTGTAATAAAAACGTTGTTCTTTACCTTTAACCTCACATATAATGGTTACCTTTTCACCTTGCATAGCCATCGCTCACCTTACATACTGACATTCTCTTTTGACCTTACATATTATTACACCTGAGAATATGTGTGAGTTATGATGTGACCTGAGCGTTAACTTGTGTCAGTAACAATCTGACGTGGGGTCAGCAGTGACCTCGGCTCATTTAAGGGAACTGTGTTGGTCCAGAATAAACGTTCTGTTCTCAGGACACTTATCAGTTCACCGTAGGTCTTCCTCCTCCCCCGTCTCTCCTTACAGACCTGGAAGAAAACCACAAAAAACAAAAGTATTGGGTGACTCAAGATGCTTTTTGACATGTTATTCTGGCTTGTATCCATTTAATCAGCTGTGGAAGATGTCATTACAGTATGGACGTTATACGGCAGCATTATTACCAAGAGATGATCCCGGTTTGACTTCAGAATAATATACAGTTTCATCTGCAGGAGCTGATCTTCCTATAAATGGAGATCAGACATGGACATTGTCAGGGTTAACATCTCCACTGGAGCAATTTACATTTTTACAGAATTGAGTTATGTATGAAATAAAACAAATTGTTATTAAACAATAGATATAATAAAGAATACATTACTTAAAAGAAATATGAGGCATACAAACAATAAGTGACAACAAATAGCTAAACCAAGACCAACATGTTGGATGATAACGGCTGCAGGTGGATGCAGACTTTACTGACCTTTCTTCTTCTTGCCTTTATTGTGGCTGAAGACTTGGGCATACAGCAGATTGTCGACTGAAACAGAGGGCAGATCTTAGGATTTGTTTGCTCCACAGACGTAAACACTACGCCCCTGTAAGTCTGGATGGATGAACGGATGGATTGACAGGTAGAATAATAATCAAATACATTTTGGATCCTCCTGTGTTAATTTCATGACAATACAGCAGCGTCTGATGTTTAAATGAAAATCTAAATATTTCCAAATGAGATCTCAACACAACACTCAGCTGCTGTGTCTTTTGTTGATCTTGTTGTTGTTTACATATTTCAAACAAATTGCAGAAAATATAAATTAACAATCACATTCTGTCTATGAAAAAGTCAAACTTGAAAAAACCCAGAAGTGTGAAAGGTTAGAGAAATGTGTGAGATTTACAACTCTGGTGACACCTAGTGGTAGTTTTTAATACCCAAGACAACAAATAACAACAAATAATCACCTCCAGTAAAATGATACACAACATTTCAAACCAAACTTTGAACATGACTGTTGTAACTGACTGTACCTGCAGCTCCTGTCCTCACATCAGAGTAAACTGATCTCTCCTCTGGTGTTTGTTGCTTCCCTGTGAAGACAATCACAAGAATCCATACAGAAAAAATATAAATCAACACTAAATAAATAAACACTAAATATACTTCTATTTACTTCCTGTATTTAGAGTACTCACCCTTCTTCCCAAAGTGTTTAAGTTCAAGTAAAGAATATGTGGCGTCCTGGGATCCACCTGCAACTGAAACGTATTTGGGATTTTAAATCGATCACTTGGAATCAATTCTCTTAAATCATGCAGTCGTTGCATTTCTAACGTAATGTTCATGTTAATACAAGGTATGAACTGTACCATTTTCAGTGTCTTCAGAATGTTTGGTTGCTTCATACAGACAGACATCACCTACAGAGTAAAGATAAAAAAGACACAGTCAGAGTCATCTTTTTAATTGTACACTATTAGAAAATGGCAAATATATAAATCTTATGTATATATGATGTTTTCAGTGTTCACCATGTTGAGGAGAGTCGTATTCATTGCACTGAGCCTCATTCTGATCTGTGTTGGAGGTCTCAGACTGGATCGGCCTAAAACATGAAGAAAATACAAAACATTTAATAAACAGGAACATTGAATGTCTCGCTGTTATGTTCAAGGTGTGACAAAACAGTTTTGCACCAACCTCTTGAAGCATGTATCTGTAAAAAAGATGAAGATTTGTTGTTACATGGTTTTGTATTGTGAGTTTTTGTACTGCTCTTCTATCTCATCAGATCAGAATATGTCTGTATTACAATTCAACATAAACACAAAACATCTAATAACAGAAGAAGAAGGTCTCACCCTTGGAAGGTCTGTAGCGATACGACAGGAGCAGAAGAAGAATAAGAACAATTCCACAAATCAGCCCAACAATCAACAGAACAGGAGATGAAGAGTGTTCAGGCCTGGACACTGCTGTAAGAAATTCACATAATGACTGTTAATCAATTTATGGGAGACTTTCTTCAGTTCAAAGGAAACATTATTTTCAACTGAATCTATCAGGAGAAGTTATCTGAAATGAAAGCTGCTTCAGACTCAAAACACAAAGTTTCTTTCTCAGACAGAAACACAGTTGACGGAAAGAAAATGGAAGAATCATTTTAATCCTACTCACCCTGAACTGACATCCAGCTCTGTGCTGACTCTTGTCCTGAGTGGTGACACTTGTAGAATCCGTCATCTAACTTTGACACTGCAGAGATATTTAACTCCCATCTGGTGTCATTTTGAATGACTTTCTCATTGTGATAGAAAAACACAATGGAGTCAAATGTTTGTCTTCTTAATTTGCAGCTCAGACTAACAGAATCTCCCTCAGTCACAGGACGGGCAGGGCTCAGCAGGATCATATTTTTATCTGTTAAACGGTCAAAGAATACGAGGTTTCAGTCAGAGATCAGCTGGTCGAGGAACTTGAGAATGAGTGGATGTAGAGAGATGAGAAAAGATACATACTGGGTTTTTTTTCTTTGACTTTTCTCACTGATTTAACAGAGATCATAAAATCTGACGTTTTATCTTCATACACCTTGTGTGTCTTACTGTTCAAGAACCCTTTCAGCTGCTGAATCTGCAACCTCACAGCTAAATGTCACTAAATCCTTCACACTGGACTTTAAATGGTGATCATGGACCTAAAAACTGAAGAACAGATCAGCCACAAATCTATATTCTATATTTATACATGGTTAAAATCACAGTGTAATTAAATGTTTAACTACATTTATTAAAGAAAAACAATTACTAGAGAGATCATGAAGCAGAGTGTTGGGCAGAACTCTTAACATGTCAGTGTACTGTACTCCTCAACACACAATGGGATGGGAAGTCAAAGAAAAACAAAATATAATAAAATCATACCCTGTATAGTGATGTTGACTGTGTTGCTGACCTCTCCTGATCCAGACTCACACCAGTACACTGCATCACTGAGCCTGTTAATGTTTAGTTTGCATGTAGATCCAGTCATTGTCCCCCAGGTGGTGCAGTTTGACAGGTATCTGTCCTCAGTTGGCAACCTCATCACTCTCCACTCAGCAGAGTTTCCCTCACAGCTCAGTGAGACAGAGTCAGAGGTGAAGTGTTGAGCTCTATCAGGACTCACTGTGAGAGACGCTGATGAGTGAAAATCTGAAAAACAACATGTGATAAGAGGTCAAACAGAGCACAGAGGTCTTTAGATATAACATGCCTTAATTCAAATAGCATTTAGCTTTTGTTGCAATAAAGTTCAGTATTTTGGTAAAATTATGATTTGAGTACAATTTAAATGATAGACAACAAAGTGACTATAGCTGCTGTAAACAGAAGTAGAGCTTCAGTATCTAGACTAAAAGCACTTTTTGCAAATGAGAGTAAAGTTTTAACCAAGATATCATATCTCTCTGTGTTTCAGGTTAAAGAGTGAGGACAGAAGGAAACAAGTCAATTCCACCCAGTAAAGGGGACAGTGTGACGTGAGACAGTCAAGATCATAAGAACACGGCAAATGAATATACTTTTTTCAACATACTGTATGTTTATCATCATTTAGAAAGAAGATGAACAGAGCTGATATAACATCTGTTTCCTAAGAGACAGAAACAGACTGACCTGCAGACCAGACAAACTCAGGTTTACTGTTATAAGTGTAATATACTGGATCTCCTCTTCCAGCTCTGCACACATATCCTGCTGTGTGTGTCTGTCCATGAACAATGTAGGAATCCTGTTCAGTCCCACTGCTGCTGCCAGGTAGCAGCTCATAGCTGTAGTAGTTGTCTGATGGATCAGGAACAGCCGTATACCAGTAGAACCTCCATCCTGCAGATTGATCTTTAACACTGCAGTTCAGAGTGACTGGGGCTCCAGCACTCAGCCATGATGGAGACACAGTGAGGACAGACCAGGGTCCTGTTGGAAAAGGACTTTTCAGAATGAAAACATGTATTGATAGAGGATCAAATACATTCTGTACAAGCAATACACCCTCCAGTAGGCCCACCACCTGCAGGAGTGTTCAGAAGGGGCCTGCGGTGTGATTTGGGTGGCGGTCGTGGGCGGGGGCCTCGACGACCCAATCCCCGGACGGTGACTCTAGCCATGGGGACATGGAATGTCACCTTGCTGGGGGGGAAAGAGCCTGAGCTAGTGCGGGAGGTTGAGTCGCACCGGCTAGAGATAGCTGGGCTCACCTCCATGCACAGTCTGGGCTCTGGAACCCAACTCCTTGAGAGAGGCTGGACTCTCTTCTACTCTGGAGTT
>CAEMYA010000119.1:23840-46142 GCA_903131615.1 Diplodus sargus
TTTTTTTTTCTTCTTCTTCTTCTTCTCTTTCTTCTAATTGAGCTATTAGCTTTTTATTTCGATCTGTAAGAGAAACTATTTTAGATTCTTTAGAACAGCAGTCTAAATTTTGAGGGAGGAGAAATGCTTATTTTTATCTTATCTGGGAGAGTACTCAATTTCTCTCTCATATTTTCCAGTCTCAGAATTTTACAAATGTTGCAACACATGACAAACAAAACAAACAACAAACAAAAGCTAGCGTCACCATAATTATCGTGCATGTACTTCACAGGACCAGTCAAATCTTTCTCAGACCTTCTACTAAGATGACTTCCCATTTTCCTTGGAAGATCCCTCTGATCATTTAAACAAGAAACAAAACAAAACCACAGGAGTGTCAATACTGATCTTTCCCATCAGACCAACAGAATCACAGGGGTTTTCGACACTGATTTTCTATCAGAGCAAATAGAATCACAGAAATTCAGACCTGATCATTTGCAAAATATCAGACAAAACAAAACAATTAGACCTGGTCTTTTCTATCTAAAACGATAGAATCACAGGATCTTTGGAACTAACAGAATCACAGGACCTTAAACCTGATCTTTTCAGTTAAAACAACAGGATCACAGGACCTTAAACTTGATCTTTTCTGTCAAACAACAGAATCACAAGACCTTAAACCTGATCTTTCCCATTAACAACAACAGAGTCACAGGACCTTCCTATGTAGGCCTATTCTCTCTGCGGGGAAACCCTCACCTCGTTCCCTAAATCAGCGCTCTATATCACCATGTGGATGTTAAGTAAGATGTTAACCCCTAGATGCTTGGCCTTTATGAGAGCGAATCATCATAAGACTAGGAAAACACAAGCAATTCCACAACTAATCAAAAGCTATGAAAACAAGCATTCCTATACATCTAAAAACTAACCTCCCAATAACATCGGTTTCGAAACCTTACAACACCAAAAAGAATTCCACAAGACACACAGCAAACTTACTTGAATGTCGGATGGCGTCACCCTTCTTAAGAACTCCCTCCTCGACAGACCTCCAACAATGCACAGTAACAGTAATTCGGTTTTCAAAAGGACCTTTTACCTCTGCAATTTGGTTCTCAGGTCACTGGCATGTCCTTGGTCTGGAAGAAGGAGCATCTGTAGAAGGTTTGTTGCCATCCGGGTCACGGCACCAAATTGTTGAAGAAAATCATTCAAGTCCTGTTGAGCAGTTTGCTGTGGTGATGTGTTTATTCAAAGAATACTGGTAAACTGGTGGACCGACAGGCACAGAGCGGGTCCAAGCCGGTGAGTCGACCCAGAGCAAATGAAACAGTAGCATTTTATACAGTCACAACAAAGAATGGCAGATTCAATCAACAGGTAAACAAAAGGTATGCAAAGGAAAAGGTCTGCTCTTTGGGGAGGGTGAACAGCGGGGGGGTGGGGGTAAGGGGGGCGCACCCATTTAGCATGGTGATCAAATTAGGTCCAGACGTCTCTTGATCAACTGGTGTTAAGGACGTGTAGGCATGAATCCACATTTAGGTCTGGGGGTCAAAGGGCTCTTTCCAGACGTCATTTCAAATGTGTATTTTCTTCTTCAGAGATAATGGGAGGCAACTGTGGCTTGATGAAAACTACAACTGAAAATTACTGGCAGTAGCTAATTACAGGTCATCACTGCAAATAAGAGCAGGTTCTCAATCAACTTACCTGGCCACAAAAAGGTAAATAATATTATGGGGTTACGCTTTTCTCTTGTAACGGCTGTTGCTAAATTGCATCCGCATTACTGCAACTTAACAGCAGTAAAAACCCGGCCGAGGTTTAGCTGAGCTTTACGATGTAAACACTCGAGGCAGGAGAAGGGGGCTGTTACCTGTAACAACGCGGGGCAGACGGCCAGTAACTCTGTAAAACTTTCGTTATCTGCAGTAACATAAAAGTAATGTCGAGGTAACAAACTTAACTACTAACCACTGAGAAACATCACTGTTTATTCTTGGCTGCTTACTTTCTTCTGGAGCCTCTTGTTGTTCTGGGTCGGACCGCAGGCTGTTGTCCGGCAGCCATTACTCCCAGAAACTCCGCCGTTGCCATACTCACATGATGCCGTCCTCACGTCTTCCACAAAGCAGGAGGAGGTGTGCGGTACCGTGGGCGGCACGCAGTAGCTCATTAGCATTTAAAGGGAAAGGCACTGAAACAGGCCACCTGGAGCAGGGCTGTGAAACTGGTGTTTCAAGAACCCTGCTCTGCTCAATCCTTCAGCTTTTTTCGACCAAAGCATGTTACTAACTTTCCACTTAGACATCAAGGAACCATGTCAGGAAGCAGAAATGACCATAATATGGGACCTTTAAGTTTGAGTACCCCCTGCACTCTCCTCACCTCATCACGGTTGCCCTCTCTGAACGCTCTTTTCTTTTCATTAAGGATGGCCTTAATGTCCTTAGTGATCCAAGGTTTATTATTAGCGTAACAGGTAACAGTCCGAGCAGGGACATTTCAGTCCACACAGAAGTGAATGCAGTCCGTGATGCACTCTGTGAGCCCATCAATGTCCTCCCCGTGGGGCTCACAGATTGCAGGCCAGTCAGTTACATCAAAGCATCAAAGTGCCTCATGAGCCTCCTCTGACCACCTCCTCACAGTTCTTGTAGTTGTAGGCTTCCTCTTCACCAGAGGCACATAGCAGGGTTTGAGGTGAACCAGGTTGTGATCTGACCTGCCCAGAGGGGAGAGAGATAGTGTTGTGTCGGTCGCGAACGTGTCGTTCAAAAGAACGAATCGTTTGAGTGAACGAAGTGAACGGAATCACTTGAGGAACTGATTCGTTCCTTTCTCAGTTCAGTTGAGCTCAGCAGCGAGCATGCCGGCCGAGAGTGGAACTGCCGAACGTGATTCTCAGCAGGACGTGAACGTGATTCACGTCCTCAGCAGGTCGTTCACGAACGACTGATTCACTTATGATTCGCCTCGCTGAGGACGTGAATCTCGTTCACCTACTGTGCTGAGAGTGGCGCTGTGTCAGTCAGTCACTCACTCAGGGCAGAGAAGTAGGAGAGGAGAGAGATTCACCTTCAGTAATCATACTGCTAAAACTAGCGATGTGTTGCTAACATCAGTAGCATCATGTTAAGTGATTTTACACAGTAAAACAGTAAACGTTACTCACTGTGCTGAAAGTGGCGCTGTGTCACTCACTCACTCACTCAGGGCAGAGGAGGTGATTCTTATTCAGTAACAGTACTGCTAAAACTAGCACTGTGTTGCTAACATCAGTGTAGCATCATGTTAAGTGATTTTACTGCACAGTAACAGTCACTGACGTTCGCGAACGTAATTCTCAGTAAGACGTTAATCACGTTCGCGAACGTGATTCACGTCCTCAGCAGGTCGTTTGTGAACGACTGATTCACTCATGATTCGCCTCACTGAGGATGTGAATCTCGTTCACGTACTGTGCTGCTTAAATTAGCGCTGTGTTGCTAATATCCGTGTAGCATCATGTTAAGTGATTTTACTGTGCACAGAGGACACTTTCACCGTGCACTAATTTTAGTGCATGTATACCACTCAAAGCAGCGCTGCGTCTCCCGCAAATGATTGTGTACTATAGTCCGTGAACGCACCGTCCCTCAGTAAGTGAACGTGAACCTCAGGGCTCAATCACGAACTGAATGACGGTTCGTTTGGCTGTTTATCAGTTCAGGGAGTTGGAGAGCACTGAACGATTCGGTGAACGAATCTTTTGAACAAATCATTTTAATGAACTGATTCTAGAGATTCAGTACAGTAAAAAGAACTGCCGTTCCCATCACTAGAGAGAGAAGAGGAGATGTATGCATCCTTAATGTTAGCATACATAAGATCCAGGGTCCTCTCCTCTCTGGTAGGACAGCTGATGTATTGTTTAAATGTTGGCAGAACTGTATCCATGGTGGTGTGGTTAAAGTCTCCCGACATGATGATGAGGGCACTGGGGTGTTTAGTTTGAAGCTTGGAGATGCTGGTGTGTATGGTGCTGCAGGCAGATGTTGGGTTTGCGGAGGGAGGGATGTACAGAACAACAATGATGACATGTGGGATCTCTCTAGGCAGATGATATGGAGGGAGTCCAACGGCAAGCAGTTCAACATCCGGGCAACAAAGCTGTTCCTTAATTGTGATGTGACCAGGATTACACCATCTGCTATTCACTAGAACGACAAGCCCCCCTCCTCTCCGCTTACCGCTCTTGGTGCATGTCTCAGTAAAACACATCAGCACTCTCGGTACTCCGTGTGGCTCCGCATTAGCGCCGTTAGCGCATCCATTTTGTTGCTAAGGGACCGTAAATTTCCCATAACAACAGAAGGGAGACAGGGCTTAAATCTTCTCCTCTCCATAAGCCACTTAATTGTGATTGTGTAGTCCAAGGCCCAACAAATTCAAAAATTATGATTCTGGTTTTGCTAAATCGTGAATCTTGAATACAAAAATTGTGGATGTGAATACATCACCCAAGGGAGTGAATGGAACGAACGCACAGGATTTGAACAACGGCTATGGGAACAACAGGCTTGGCTTCATGTGCACTTTTGGACACACAAAAAAGATATTATTGCACAAAATAGTGCAAACAGTGGTGCTACCATGAGGCATATGTAAAATATGAAAGGGGGTTTCCACAAGGCATACGTATCAAATCTTATAATGAGGTCATTAATCATAAGTCTCCAAGTCACTTATAAGATTACAAATGTATCTAGCCCTTTTTAGACACATTTACTCCAAGGTACAGAGGCTTGATATTCCTCCTTTTCCAAAAGCCGCCACTGGGGTAGGCATAAACATGTGATGTGACGTGAAGCTCAAAGTTGGGCTGTGAACAGTGACAATGAGTTTGTCTTCAAAATAAGAGCTTTACATTGCACCCCATTGGAGTTTAGAACTGGGTTCTTAGCGGGGGGCTTTTAATTTGAAAGAAGCGACTGTTTGCATGTTTTCTTTAATCCAGCTGGCTTCCTCTGCGTCCTGTGCTGGCTATTAAAACAGTGTGGTCGACATGGGCATGAAGAAAACAGGCAAAGTGGGTGTTTTCAGAGGGAAAAATCCTCCTGCAGGCGGTGAAAGAGGCTGGTTACACAGTGTCTTTTTTGGATCCGGAGCGTGTTTGGTAACAAAGGGCAGTTTGACTCATCCAGCGAGATGAAAGACTGCAGACTTTGGCAGTTAAAATCCAGACATTTGGTTGCTCCCTTTGAGTAACGGTCGCGCTGCGGAAAGCTGATGCTTCCAGCAACACGTAATGTTAGGACTGGTGTTGAAATGGGCACGCAGATGCTCTTATTTCCTCCGTTCATCAGGTCAATGCGGAACTGACGATGCATTCAGGTGCGCTATTAAGCCCCCCACACACCACCCAGACGTCCAACTGCCTTATCCGACCATTCTCCGACCACTCTGTTGCCTCTCGTCTGACCCATTTGGCACAAAAGCTGCATTGAAACACACCACTTCGACGTGCTGCCAGCTCCACAGCAGCATGTACGTTCTGCGTTTGCGCGAGATGCAGTAAGTGGCTGGCACTTGTGTTGTGAGTTGTAAATGAGAGGCTGTGCACGCAACTCTCTTTACTTTTGATCAAAACGAAACTTAACTTTCAGATAAAGACAACTGCATACTAAACATGCAGCGAGGCATTACCAAAGGAACACAGATGAATTCATCCTGAATGGACATGATAACAGCCAGTCTCGTGCCAGTACTGCAAGCATGAAAACGGGGAATGATGGAACGGAGTCCATAGAAACACAAAGCTCACATAGTATTCCACCCTCCCACACACCATGCTGATTCGCTAGCACACCGCCCATCAGAACAGCCATTCAGCTGGCACACAACCAATCAGAGAATCCAATGGCTCAGACGTTCGACAGCCCTCCTCCTCAGACTTTGCATGCTGAGTCAGAGCAGACAACGTCCGAACGGCCCCCGAAAGCTCCTGACGCAGCTGAACACACCAAACAGAAATGTTCCCGTCATTCCAAACGCTTCAGATGTCCAACGCTTGGGCCAGTGTGTTCCTGCCTTTAGACAATGTGAGATAGGAGTTGTCAAACCTGGGGGGACTGTGTCAAGCAGGCGCCACCTACTGGACGTTAGGGTCGATGCACTTTCAGGCTTTGTTAATGCAAGGAGCTTGCATTTTAGCTGTGGGCTACACGCAGGCCACTGTCAGAACCAATGCGGACGGTACAGCCCTGCGCGGGACTGTTTTCTCCATACCGCTCCTGCCCGCTCTTGCTGAATTTCTGACCATTACCGCCCTCACCCGCAGCATGTGTGTTACTCTTACGCCCGCTCCCGCAATGTGTATGTCCACTCCCGCTCACACCTGTAAAACAACTGAGAATTTATGCTCGCACAATAATAGGGATGCATTGATTTTGTGTCTTCTCCTGTCCCGCAGGAGAAAACACGTCATTTTATAGGCTATTAATGAAGAGACTCATGGGGTTGTTTGTTTCGTTTCCCTGGTCTGCGTGTCTTTTGACGCACTGGTCAGGAATAGCACTCCTATTTCATTGTTTTCATTTAGTTTTTAATGAAATAAAGGCTGTTTCATATTCTATTCTCCTCCTCCTCCATTCCCGTGCGTCTTTCTTCCAAAATGCCACAGACACTAAAGGGCCGCTCTAAAGGTGCACTGGATGTGGAGATGAAACGCGCCAGCAAATGTCAGACTTGCCTTCCTTAATTATTCTGTTGTAGAGACCTTGTCTCAGCTTTTTTTCTACTTCATTTTTTGACTCAGTCATCCTGACGCTCCCACAGTGTTTGTTTTAGCCGCCCGTTCCCGCCCCCAGCTCACTTTTTCTGTATTTAGTAATCGTTTCTTGGCCACACATCAACGCTACCACACATGAGACAAATTAGCATTATCTGGACTAGTGTTTCTGTCCACCTAGTCTGTATTTGTCGTTGTTTAAGAGCAACGCTTGAAACAATAGGGTTTAGACATAACCAAAACAGTAATGTTGCCAGAAAACCAAAACTTTGGGTAAAAAGATGTTGAAGTGTTTATATAAAGTTGAGGGAAACTGTAGTTGTGTAATAACTCAAGAATAATTCATCACTATGAGCATTCTCTTTCATATTACATGGAGTCATGTGAGTCATATTGTTAATATACGAATATTGATTATGGCGACTATAAGCATTCATCTTCATCAATACCATCAGCAGTTGAATTCAAGTTTTTATTACTTCATTGGCTACTTTCTGTGCCAGGCCACCAATTATTGTAAGAAAACTTCTAAGTCCGTTACCTGCTATTTGGGTCTCTGTTTATTAACTCCGATAGCCTCCTCATGCACTCTCGCCCCCTCTTCTCCACTGTGTCTGTCAGACAGACACTCTCAATATAGCGCTGCTCCTGAACACACACAGAGAGCAAAAGAGACAGCAAGAGTGAGAGAAAGGCTCCTGTGATAGTAATAAAAATGAGTGAGGGGCAGGGGAGAGATGGAGATTGGGGTGAATGAGTGGGAAGAGAAAAGGAGGGAGGAGATGAGACACTCATGTAGAGCAGCCTGTGTGTGTGTGTGTGTGTGTGTGTGTGTGTGTGTGTCTGGTGTCTTATAGAAAGAGGAATGCGGAGAGACATGAATCAAGGAGAGCAGAGATAAGGCAATGAGTAAGACAGTGGGAGAGAGAAAAGAAAGATGATTGGAAAAAAGTTCACTGTTTTGCACTGAACTGGAAAAAAAAAAGATCTCAGATAAAGTCATTATATGATACATGCCCAGCACCAGGCAGCAGACACCCTTGTGAAAATTGAACATATACGGTCCTGGGCACCTTTTTACAGTTTTTCTTAGGGCCCTGAAATCATTTTCAAAATACCCCCAGGTAGGGAATACCCAAACCATTGGCAGCGGACAACGCAAGCAACTCACAGGTTTTGAGTGTGAGACGAAAATGCTGCTAAAAAAATGACTCAGTAATAGTGGAAACATTTGACCCAGTGTCAAGGAGACATCTAACCCGTACATCACCCAATAACACATCTACTGTTGGGCATCTCCCCACTAAACATTCAGACTCTGCATCAACTGGGACCGCAAACCGTAAGCCTGACTGAACCCCACCTGTAACTAGGCTCATTGCCACAGGGGTAGAAAGTGTCTCTGCTGCTCAGCTGCCTGGGCTGACCTATACTGAGTAACTGCGATATGCCATACCTAGAGCTGCCTGTCGATGGGTGCCCCCGTCCTACATTGCCGTGCGATGTGACCAGCTAGCGACATTAAAGCATATAGACTGACCATCAACATCAAACCTTGGCGGTTCCATCCGAACACCAGCCTGAGTGGCCCCAATGCCAGCCAACTCAGACACTTTCTGTGCCAAATCAGCAATCTGTGCAAATAATTGTGAGGGAGTCTTCTCTAGCTTAGCTGGAGCTTTATTGAACACACCAGTCAGCACATAGGCATACAACAGAACTGTCCTCCTGGCGGGCACCCCTTCGGCTCCAGTCACATTACCGTATAACAACTAGTATATGTGCACACACATTTTTAATCAATTATACTGCCGTATATGACATCTCCCCCTTTTCTTTTGTTGTTTCCCACAGTGTTGAACAAACACCATAATAGAGAAATTACTTATCTTAGCTGCGCACACAATTACCATTATGCACAAAAAACATTATCAACCTCAGTGACAATACAACTTTTCCTTGCTTTCCCCCTTTTTTTTTTCGCCCCCCCAAAGGCCATGTGTCCTGCACTTTGCCTCGCTGCCCATTGCGTATATCAAGCTGCTCACCTGCACAGCGCCATCTTCTTTGTTGAGTTTGGTCGCAGGCCCGAGTCTTTTAAAACACTGCTTCCAATCTGGCCACTCACTGGGCTTGTCAAAGGAGAAATTTGTCGGGGGTAACACTTTGCCATGGCCTCTCTTGCTCTTCTCGTTCACTTCTGACACCATGTAAATAATTGTGAAGGAGTCTTCTCTAGCTTAGCCGGAGCTTTATTGAACACACCAGTCAGCACATAGGCATACAACAGAACTGTCCTCCTGGCGGGCACCCCTTCGGCTCCCGTCACATTACCATATAACAACTAGTATATGCACAAGCACATTTTTATTAAATACTGCCGTATATGACAATTTGGGCCTGCTGTTGTATCAATGTGCTCTCTACAAGAGCTTGCTGCTGTTTTAGGTTTTGAAGAATCTCCACCAGGACTGGGTTGGGTTCGCGAAGTACAGCTGCTGCGACCGTGTTGGATGCAAACGCTTTGAGCAGAGATGAAGCAGTGAGCAAGACAGTGGGAGAGGGAAAAGAAAGATGATTGGAAAAAAGTTGACTGTTTTGCACTGAACTGGAAAAAAAAGGTCTCAGATAAAGTCATTGTATGTTATATGCTCAGCACCAGGCAGCAGACACCCTTATGAAAATTTTACGTATACTGACCAGGGCTCATTTTTAGAAGCTGTTAAAGATGACAATAGAACTAAAAGTTCTGTCACTTTTGGACTAATCCTTGTTGGGTGGCCAGAAACATGATTTGAAAAGAATTGTTGGGACCCTCACCACATGACCACAACAAAAGAGTGGCTTGCATTTAGACAAAAGCCTAAATGCAGCCTCCTTGCACTAACAAATCCAGGTTAACAAAGGTAAGACACATACACACACAACACTTACAGAGGCTAGACTCTTCTGTGGGCTTGAAAAATCATTAAAGTCAGACATCATTATTAGTCCAGTCATGTCCAGTAGGTGGCGCAGACTGTCACGGTCCCCCTAGATTTGCAAATTCCCAAACAACATATGCTGGACTCACCAGCAAGACCAGCATATGTTGTGTTTTAGTGCTGGTCTATGCTGGTTTTTCCAGCAGGGAGTGATCGGATACACAGAGACGATAAAAACAGCTGCACGGCCATTTCACCGCAGTCCCATTTTAAAATGTTGCTGGAAGCATCATTCGTCTGTGCAGCTGTTACTAAAAGGGAGCAAACAAACGTTTGGATTTTACCCACCTAGGCTGCAGTCTTTCATCTTGCTGGACGAGCCAAGATTGCCCTGTGTTTACCAAACATGCTGCACAACCCCAATCTCTCATCCCTGCAAAAGGAGGTTTTCCCTCAGATATCGCCCGCTTTGGCTTGTTTTCTTTGACAATGTTGACTCTGCTGTTTGAATAGCCATCGCAGGACGCTGCAATGCCTTAAGTTTAAGAAGACATGCTATTACAAAGGAGTCTTAATTAGTGTCCAGGCATATTCTAGAAATTAGTGTGTATTGTATGCTTTTTAGCTACTTTGTTTTCGACAGCCAAGTCCTTTTGCTGCTTGTTTTACACTGTTGCTTGCTTTTCTTTGTGCTCATCACAAATTGATTCCAGGCTCTCAACTCTGTGGAACTGAAGTGTTAGCTTTACTGCTGTGTGAGCATACTATAAGCTGTGTTTCTATCAAGGAACACAAAAAAAACAACAAGTTGAAACATGCATGAGGGTGCTACACAGAGCTGGTGTGGCAAAACACAATGAAACAAAATACACAAATACAAAACACTAAATAACAAAAAATAAACTAATTATTCATTCATTAACACATGAAATCAGTTAAGAACAGTGGAATGCCCTTTAAACAGCTCAGAAGTGGGCAGCCGTATCAGAGAGGTGACAATATGCTGAGGAGCCAGGCCACCCACACCAAAAGTGGCCCAATTGACAATTTGCTGCTTAAAGGGATAGTTTGGGTTTTTTGAAGTGGGGTCATATAAAGTACATATCTAGAACCTCCGTATCCCTACACAGTCGCGCTAATGCGGAGGGATACGGAGAGTTAAGTTTCGTTTTTATCGAAAGTAAACCTCTCGTCCAGCAACCGGGCCTTGTGCTGTATTTTGCCGCTCGCAGATCACCTGTTGCCCAGTGGCGCTAATGCGTAGGGATACGGGGGTTCTACGGTTGAGAAAATGTAGTGCCAAAAGAAAGGCCGGTCTGGCGGCGATGTAAAGCTGTGTGAATTTTCCTTATATAACGTACACTTGTACTGTTATGGATTTTTTAAGGTGAGCCTGGTTTAAGGTGGTTAATTTAGCTTTTTCTCTATACCCCTTTCACTGCATTACAAAGCTGAGCGTCTGGCTGGAGCGGCTCTCTGCTCCTCCAAACTAAGGCTGCGCTGATCGGTGATTATGGTAGGGAACAGATCGACTATAGATATGTAATTTATATGACCCCACTTCAAAAAATCCGAACTATCCCTTTAAGCTCAGGACACGTTCATGGGGGAGCTACAATGGGCTGACAGTCACTACAAGAGCCAAAGACATCCGAACTTTAAGCAGAGCCAAAACAGCAGTGTGGATCCAGGGAATAATAATAATAAGAAATAATTCATTTAATTTATATAGCGCTTTTCAAGGACCCAAAGTCGCTACAAAGATAGGTACACAGAAAGCAAACAAAGGTAATACACAAATAGCAAGCAAAGATAATACACAAATAGCAAACAAAGATAACAAAAAGACAGAGCACGACAGGGAAACAAAAGCAATGGTGGGGCGTGGAGAAGATAATGCTGGTACAGGTAAACAGACAGAGACAAGTACAACAACAGACAAGAGGTGAGGGGAGTGGATTGAAGAGCGGTGGGGGGCTGATGAGTGAGGGGATTGGAAGGAGAGTGTAGAGGGGCGGGTCAGGGGGAGAGGGCAGATATGATTGTAGTTATGGGTAGGGGAGATCATAGGCTTGTGAGAAGAGGTAGGTTTTTAGACAGGATTTAAATGTGGTAAGTGAGGGAGAGAGTTCTAAAGTCGGGGTGCAGTTCTGGAGAAGGCTCTGTGTCCGAAGGTTTTGAGATTGGATGGTGGTATAGTCAGAGTGAGAGAGGAGGAGGATCGGAGGGCTTGGGAGGGGCGGTGGGGGATAAGGAGGTCAGACAGGTAGGATGGGGCCAGGTGGTGGAGAGCTTTGACGGTCAGGAGGAGTATTTTGAAGTCAATGCGTTGTTTGATAGGGAGCCAGTGGAGGGTGTAGAGAACGGGGGTGATGTGTTCACGGGACCGGGTGTGAGTGAGGAGGCGAGCAGCAGAGTTTTGGACCATTTGAAGTCTATGGAGGGAATGAGAGGTGATGCCAGTGAGGAGAGAGTTGCAATTGTCGAGACGTGAGGAGATGAAGCCGTGGATAAGGGATTCAGCAGCAGGGGGGGAGAGGCAGTGTCTGATTTTGGCGATGCGGCGGAGGTGGAAGTAGGAGGTCTTGACAGTGGAGCAGACATGGGGATCAAAGGAGAGGGTGGGGTCCAGGATAACGCCGAGGTTGCGTGCCAGGGGGGAGGGAGAGATGATCGAGCTGTCGATGGGGAGTGAGATCGCTCCATTTTTGTTCAGAGAGGATTTGGTGCCAATGAGGAGGAGCTCTGTTTTGTCACTGTTGAGTTTAAAGTCTGTGTAAAGCAAAATCAGCTATTTTCTTCTAAACACATTAAACCGGTCATAAATGTGTTTACTTAAAACATGTAAAAGCCATTCGACCATTTAGAATTTAATTTTGGAGCTAGGCTCACAAACTGTTTTTCAACATTTCTGTGTTCAGGATTTAATGGGCGGGTCTAAAATCATGGCCGCGTTACGTAGCGCGGCCATGATTTGCATAAACCCGGCCCTGCTGCGGAAGTGGTATTAATACGTTAAGCACGTGACCTTCAGAGGTTCTCCCACTCGCTCTCCAGTCTTGGATAGCATTGCTAGCTAACCAGCCAACCAGTCAGCTAAACCGTCATGTCCCCTCCACATCGCTCTGCATCGTTCCTGGATGCCACAGTGTGCAGGGTGACGGCGCTGTTAGCTTATTTAAGTTTCCTTCGGATGACAACGTAAGGAAACGGTGGATCAATTTTGTCAAGAGGAGCTAACGTTACTGTGGGGAGTTAAACATCACCACCAACACCCGTCTCTGCGGTGTCCATTTTACCCCTGATCGTTTCAGCAACTTTCACCAGGTAAAGTCTGGATTTCTGCAGAGTCCGTTGACGCTGGTCACTGGGGCCGAACCGATCCTCTCCGTCCCCGGCTTGCATCCTCTCCTCCCACCGGCATAATGTGGCCGCTGCAGCTGCCGACCCTCTCCGTCGCCGACAGCGGGTGCCACCGGTGGTATGTGGCGGTAGTATCAGGGCCGCATTATTGGTGAGCCGTCCCAGTGTGAACGGATAACCCAGAGGCGCGGAGCGAGGGCGTGTCGGTCTGACAGTCTGATAACTACACAGGTCATTCACTCAACTAAATACAGAGGAATGTCCCACAAAGCAACGTTACATGACCGAACAAAAGCACTGTAACTGTCTTTGGCAACTTATATGAAGAAAACAAATACCACAGCTGTATGTGGAGAAGTGTCCGTCCCCCTGACTCCTCATCACATTTCTGCTCAGAAAACAGCGTTTGTCACCGGCAAAGACTTTAGCTCACCGAGCGTTTATGATGAAAATAAATCACCCGCGACCGTCAGCCCTCCTCACCGAGACTTCAGGGAACTTTCCCCCAGAAAACAGCCTCCATCCCCGCATGTGACAGAGTCAGACAGCGTCCTGTTTACTGATGGGGATTATGTATAATTATGTCATTTAGCGCGAAAAACTTCACTCCGTCACTATCCAGGATGTTTGGTCGGTCAGAATCTTAATCACTACACATTGTAACAGCATCCATATGATTATAAACTGTCCACGGGTTTAGATAGCACGGGGAACACCTGGGGGAACACTGACGTCATTAACATGACGTGTACCGTCACCTCTTTAGGAGCCGCAGCTCCCCACCGGCATAATGTGGCCGCGCCGCCGCAGCCGACCCTCTCGGTCCCGCTGACAGCGGGTGCCACCTGCATTATGTGGCCGCTGCAGCCGACCCTCTCCGTCCTGCTGCTGGTGGGTCCCACCGGCGGTATGTGGCGGTAGTATCAGGGCCGCATTATTGGTGAATCGTCCCAGTGTGAACGGATAATCCGGAGGCGCAGAGCGAGGGCGTGTCGGTCTGACAGTCTCACAACTGCACAGGTCCTTCACTCAACTAAATACAGAGAAATGACTGTCTTTAGCAACTTATTTGAGGAAAACAAATACCACAGCTGTATGTGGAGAAGCGTCCGTCCTCCTGTCCGTCCTCCGCCTGTCCTCCCGACTCCTCATCACATTTCTGCTCAGAAAACAGCGTTTGTCATCGGCAAAGACTTTAACTCACCGAGTGTTTGTGACGAAAATAAATCACCCGCGACCGTCAGCTCTCCTGACCGAGACTTCAGGGAACTTTCCCCCGGAAAACAGCCTCCATCCCCGCGAGTGACAGAGTCAGACGGCGTCCTGTTTACCGATGGGGATTATGGGTCAGATCTCAATCACTACACATTATAACAGCATCCATATGATTATTAACTACCCGTGGGTTTAGATAGACAAGGTAAACACCTGGGGGAACACCTGGGGAAACACCGACGTCATTAACATGACGTGAAGCCCAAGAGACGGCTTGTGCCACAGGTCAATCACCCAGCTACACCAGAACACACAAGGAAATAATCAACTGGGAACTGAGTGACAGAGCCGCTGGATGGCAGACAATTGTGGACTCATTGAAAGGGACAGGTAAGCGCATTGAGGAAGGGCTTCAAGCGGAGCGATGCGTCCCCCCACAGCCCGCTGCAAAGAGCGGAGATTGTGTCACCAAACTGCCCATTTTACGCACACATGAACAACGGAAGACCAGCAGAGTGCATTACCTGAATGAAGAAGGATCGTGCACCCGCAACGGCCACGCCAAACAACCATGATGGACAAGCCACAGCCACCAGAGAGAAGTGGAGGAAGAGGATGAGACAGGTGTGTCTGCACCTCTATATGTAAGGGCACATTGTGTTGCCCCTCAATCAGAATGCTCAGTAAGTTGGCACAGTGCCATATAGTGGCAGGGAGGGAGACACCTGTCACACACATGTTGGTAAACACACACAGTCTCATGAATGGCTTGTTGAAAACTAATCATTGACCACCCTGCTATATCATCAGAGGCGTGCGTCATGTTAGCACCTACTGCGTTAAAAGTCACATGTTAGCTCGACAGACGCTGTTTGGCCATTCTTCCAGCCTTTAGCTTGATGCAGCCACCTGGCTGCCATCTTGAATGCCATAGATGTGGGGGTGTGATTAACAGAGCACATGCACTTCCTTTTTAAAATGGATGCCATCTCAGCTTCCACATTTTATGGCAACAAGAGGGGTATGGAACACATTTTTTGCAGATATGATGTTTCTGTTGCTAATCATCAAATTGTTTCTTCGATATAAAAGTCTTAACTTCTATTAGTAAGATTTTAGAAATGTACATTCATTTTAACCCTTTCAAAATACAACTTATATGCAATGTCCAGAGACAGCAGAACTTACTGCCTCCCATTTTTAACTAATTTCCATACCTCAGGAAATGGAGAGCTGAGTGAGGCAGAAAGGACTCTACTCAGAATTGTGGGAGGGGAGTCAAACTTTGAGCTGTCAAGAGATTAGTTGGATGAGGATGAGATTACTTTGCAGGACAATGCTGGACACAACCACCGAGACTGGGGACGCTCTGATTACTTCAAACAGTACATAGACGAGCAGGTTTTTGAAAACATGTCAGAGAACAAAAGTCAGCCGGAGGTGCTCATCTCTGGAGACAGCCTTAAAACCCCTCCAGAGGAGCTGTAAACCTTCTGTGGTATATCTTTACCCTAAGATGTTCTCCAGATGTTGTGGGCAGCGAAGACGAGGGTCCCAGCTATAGCCAATTCAATGAGGACAACAACAATCTTGATGCCTCTGAGGAGAAAAAGAATGAGGCCTCCTAGAAGGTGAGACTCATCTTAAACAGAGTGCAACAGGGCTAACTGTCAGGTTTGCAGAGGACAGTTTGAGATACATCTCTATGAGATGATACCTAAAATGACGTTTAATTGTTCAGATGTGTTTTCTTCATGTAAAACTGTTTTAAGGTTCATGAAATTAAAATTAATTTTAACTTGACTTTTGCATGCAGATGATTGGAGAACTTATTGAACACAAGTAACGATATATTTGATAAATAACTGTAATGTGATTACTTAATTTAGGAATCTAACACTGGTTAGAGCTGAGGGGGGTGGTTAAATTACTTGAGTAAAGCTGCAAATACAACAGCCATTTGGAGTTGTCTTTTTTGGCTTACCTGACAGGTAAGCAGTGATGGGCAGTAATGCGTTAGAAGTAACGCGTTACTGTAATCCAATTACTTTTTTAGTAAAATAAGGGATTACAATTGCAAAAACAGTAATTAGATTACTGTTACTTTCCCACAAGCAGGCTGTGTTACTGCGTTACTTAACCACAATTTTGTTCTGTGAGACTGTCTCGTGAGTGACAATGATGTATGAGCGGCGCGACGTCAGTGGTAAACACTGACGTGTAGTGATCGTCAAGAGACAACATTGAGTGCGGGAGAGAGCAGGACCATGCAGCGTTTAATGCTTGGAAATACCGACATTGCTTTGAGTTTGACTCGGTAAAAGGTGACAAAAACATCAGTGTCACTGCGTGGGAGGAACATTTTTTATCTACAGCGAAAACTTCCACCTCAAATCTGAGCAAGCACCTAGCAAGCCGGCACAAGCATGTGAAACTCACTGAAAAAACCCTGGATCCCCCCCACTGACATGACCGCTGCGGCTACCACATCTAATTCCACCGGGCAAACTCCGAGGGCCCCTCTCCTGCTAAACTGGTGAAAATAGACTTAAGAGCGACAGAACTTAGTGCCACTGAACTGAAGAAGCTTGTTGCTGGCTATATTGTCGAGGACATGTTGCCCATTTCCACTGAAGACTCTGAATCATTCCGATGCATTGTAGAAAAAATACCGACCACAAGCGGTGTCAAGCTGCCGCAGAGAAAGACATTTGCAGACGAAACCTTGAGAGAGAATACGACATAATGAATGCTAATTTGAAGGCTGCACTCAGAGATTCTCGGAGAGAATTACCTGTATGAGGCCATTTCCAGAATCATCACAATTCCGATGAATGAACTGAATCTTCTGTGTGTAAAACTGGGAATCAAGTGCCCTAATGAAAGGGAGTACCTATTCTTACAAGAGCACTGCACTGTGATGAAGCCCCTGACTGTAGCACAGGACATCTTACAAGGGGATGAGTGCACCTATGGGGCTTTACTACCAACACTCACAAGCCTGATGTCAAAGACACTTGCCCTGAAAGATGACCTCTCTAGAATGACAGCCAGCCTTTCAGATGTCATTGTAAAGGTAAGATTATTATTTGATAATTGATTTGGGTGGATTTGTTGAATTTATTATACGATTCATGGTGGGCAGATGTTACACTTTGTTTGTTTTAAGCAGTTAGTTCAATCATTAAAATGATAGAATTTAATGAAAGATTAATTATTCATCCCCTGTTCAATATCAGGGATATTGAACATCATTAACCATGAATATCAATCTTAAGATCAACAGAAGATTGAAATAAAGAGGTCAAAACAGCCTCAACCGAAATTAAATCTCATACAGTATTGATAGCATATGATTTTGGTCTGTAGAGCCCTCAAAATAGTTAAAATAGCCAATTTATATAGTAAAATAAATATATTCTTAGTTATATCATATTGTATTTTACAGGCCATCAAGATTTGTTTTGATGCTGTACTGGATAGTGTGGTTTCTGGGCTTTCTTCCTCAATGGTGTCGGCATGTAGTATGATGATAAAAGAATTCTGTGGAGGCAAGACTGGGTGGAATATTAGAGCAATCTTTATTGAAACAGACCTTGGGCCCTGCATCCGGATCAGAAGCGGCCACATTCTGATTTTCTCAAATCTATGGCAAAAGCAATGCCAAAATGCTTTGCCCTCTGCTCTCTCGGAAATCCAACTCTTTGGAGATCCACCAAATGCCACCCCCTGCGTTTTCCTGTGCAGGGGTTTTTAGAGACCTTTCTTCAGTACCTACCCACTTCTTCTAACTGGTCATTTTTGGAAAATTAGCCAATAAACAAAAAGAGGAGTTGACCTGTCTCCCTGCTCCTCTCCATAACTCATCTAGCTTAGCTGTGGTCAACCTAAGATCTTCTCCCCAAATTGACCCCTCTATCCTTCTACGGGAACATAAACGTTTGGGCATCTCCCACCATTTGGCGTACGGGCCAACCTCAGGTTTAAGTACTTTATGATGGCTAACCTTTCACACTGACACAGTTGGAAAACCACTCTAGACCCCTTGGGGCTGTGAGTCTCACTCTGTCTGCATTCCTTAACTTACATAAGGAGAAACAATTAACCATGGTTCAGTCTAAGCTAAGTAAACTCAAAAATCAGAATGTGTTGTAATCCAGATACCTCAATAGCCAAGAAGGACTTCTTGCAGCAGCCTGGCTCGATGGCTGAGAGATGAGCGTAGGAGAGAGCATGTGAAGGAGCTTCTGACAAAAGAGTGTCGTGAAGCTGCTCCTGCAGCTGACAATGCTAATGTGTTCCAACTCGCAGCCAGCCCAGCTGAAATGGACTGATCTGATTTTGAGAACCAGCCCACAGAAAGCTTCTCAGCAGAAAAAGAAGTAACTGACTGTTTAAGGTCAGGGTATGAATCACTTCCCAAACCTCAAAAAGATGTACATTAAATACAACACTCCAGCTCCATCCAGTGCACCAGTGGAACGGCTGTTCAGTTTAGGTGGATTGATGCTTTCCCTGAAAAGGAACAGACTGTGTGATAGGAGGTTTGAGAAGCTTCTGCTGATGCGATATAACCACTGTTTCACTGCAAAAGAAAACAAAAAAACATAGGGCCTTGTTAGGGTAGCCATAAAATGAGACTGGACTAATAGCCTAAATGTGGCATGCAACAGCATTTTCTGTTTTGGTAAACCCATTATTACTCCTGAATGAAGGATTATACAAAAAAGATTTTTATTATATATGCTGGAATATGCAGAAATATGAGTTAACAGAAGAAGGACTTGCTTTATTTCATTAACGTATGGTGGAATGCAGTGTTGGGAATACCGGCATTACTGTCAGGCTTGTTCGTTTGTTTGAGGTTTAAGAGAAGACAGACTACGATGCACTATTAACTATTTATTAAGAATAATTATTGTATCATTAAGAAAAGGCTTGATATCAAGGACTTTCTCTGTTTGAAATATTGCAGGCAGCAGAGCCCTAATCAGCAACATTGTTAGCTGCAACCACACGCCCAGAAAAAAGATGCACAATTTCAGCATGCAGTGCCTTATATATTGCTGTTACAATGTATGTGTTAAATTGTCATTGGTCAACCATATAGATAGGATGAATACTATCATTGGACAATCAAGTAAAAAAGGTGGGGAGAATCCGTGGTTTAGACTTTAGCCCTCTCATCGGTGGTGCACAAACTGGTCCCAGTTTCTTGGCACACTAATCCTGATTCCTGGAGACGTCACCCTGTTGAAAAAAACTATATGAACATGCGCTCTCATTTAAATAAATCTTTTATCATAAATGATGTAATTTTAGACCACAGCTTAGACAGCATTCTTCTTACAGAGACATGGCTTGGCACTGATGCACCTGTTGTTCTCACTGAGGCTTCCCCACCAAATTTTAACTTTTTATTTTCTACACGAGGGGGACAAAAAGGAGGTGGAACTGCTTCAATCACCAAAAACACCATGTTGTCAAATGAAGTCTTTTTTAACAAATATGTATCATTTGAATACCATGCCTTTGTTTTTAGCAGCCCACCCATTCTCTGTATGACAGTCTACAGACCAACCCGCTATTCCACCTCTTTTAACAGTGAATTCTCAGAGCTACTGTCCCCCATAGCAATTATAACAGAATATTAATAACCGGTGATTTTATATATATTTTATATTTTATAGATAATTCCTCAGATCCTATGTCAAGAGAATTTTTAAACCTTTTACATTGCCTAGATTTTAATCAACATGTCACACAGCCGACCCACAGCAGGGGGCACACCCTGGACCTGGTCACAACCTATGGCCTGTCTATTGGTGTGCCCTCTGTTGTGGACCTGGCTGTGTCTGACCACTTTTGTGTGTTTTTTACAATCACCAGTTTTAACCAGCGGGAGGCCCCAGCGAGAACAGTGAGGAAACGCTACCTAACTTCTGAAGTGGCTGCAAATTTTATCCAGATTTTACAGAGCACTCCTGCAGAAATTTTACCAGCACCATGGGATTTTATTGTTGACAGTTTTAACCATAACATAAAATCAGCACTGGACTCTGTGGCTCCACTTTAATAAAAAACATTACTACAAGACCTACACCCCCGTGGAGGAATACAGAAATTTAAAAACTAAAGAGAAACTGCAGGAGTGCTGAGAGGAGATGGAGAAAAACAAAATTAACAGTTCACTATGAAATTTTACATGGACACCTCAAAACCTACAATCTCCCAGTCAAGAATCTCCCATTTCCAAAAAATCATAAACAAACATAGAAACAGCCAAAAACTCCTCTTCTCTACAATTGAACTCTTAACAAACACAAATTTTAATAAATCCTCTAAAACACCAAGTGACGCCCTCTGCCAGGACTTTGCAGACCACTTCAATAGTACAATCAATGACATCAGATCGAGTCTTTTACCTCAACAGATTTTAAATGTCGACACACCTGGATCATTGATTTTTCCTGAGGAAACACTGGAGAGTTTTGCCCTGGTTGATGGGAGGACACTTGGTCGAGTGTTCTCCCAAGTAAAGCCCACAACCTGCCTATTAGACCCAATTCCCACACCGTTTTTTAAAACACTTTGTGGATTCTATGAGGATCAGCTGTTATACATGTGAATTGCTCTCTCCAGACGGGTGTCTTCCCCACCTCCTTTAAAACGACGGTGGTGAAGCCCCTTCTGAAGAAGAGCAACCTAGATCCCAACATCTTTAATAATTATCGGCCTGTATCCAACTTACCGTTTTTAAGTAAAAAAAACTTGTTTTTAATCAAGTAAATGATTTTTTAATCGCAAACAGCATTTTAGAGAAGTATCAGTCTGGCTTTAGGACGAACCGCAGTACAGAGACAGCTGTTTTAAAGATTTTAAATTACATCAGGTGCAACTTAGATAACCATAAACTCACAGTCTTGGTACTACTGGATCTAACCGCCGCCTTCGATTCAGTAGACCATCACATTTTATTAAATAGACTGAAGAACCTGGTCGGCCTCTCTGGTACTGTTCTTAACTGGTTCGTCTCTTACCTCACAGATCGACGCTTCTTTGTAAGTGTGGATACATGTTCCTCAGAAACCCACAAAATAAAATGTGGGGTTCCCCAAGGGTCAATTTTAGGTCCAACTCTCTTGGGGAAGTCATCAGGAGGCACGGCATCAGCTTTCATAGTTATGCTGATGATATGCAACTGTACATTGCCATGTCTCCTGATGACACAGGGCCCATTGATGTCCTTTTTAAGTGCATTTTAGATATCAAGACATGGATGGCAGCTAATTTCCTACAGCTCAACCAGGACAAAACAGAGGTTTTACTCATTGGTCCTGAAGGCCAGATAGAGAAACTTTTACCTAAGTTAAAGGATTTTAAACCATCGCAATCTGTAAAAAATCTGGGTGTGATTTCACGGAGGTGCTGATGCATGCTTTTATCTCTTGTCGCTTAGACTACTGTAATTCCCTGCTCTCTGGCCTTCCCAAAAAGAGCATTTCAAATGTACAATTATTACAAAACTCACCTGCGAGAGTGCTGACAAGGACCAGAGGGCGGGAGCACATTACACCGGTTTTAAAGTCACTGCATTGGCTCCCCGTGCGTTTCAGGATCGATTTTAAGGTTCTTTTACTAGTTTTTAAGTGTCTTAATGGTCTTGGGCCTCTTTACTAGGGATCGACCGATTATCGGTCGGGCCAATTATCGGCGCCGATATTCAGCTTTTTGACGCCTATCGGCATCGGCCTTTTCTTTTAATCCGGTGGCCGATAAAAGATCAATTTAAAACTGGGTTATTTTGGCTCTGATGGAGCCGAGCCTCTCTGTCTGCTGCTCAATTTATGAGAGCAAGAGAAGCCGTCTCAATGGAGAGCACGCTGAACAACTCTGCTTTTTGCACCACAATCTGGTGCTGCTCAATTGGGACTGACTGACTGAGGTTTTTAAAAAGAGGCTCAAGACCCACCTTTTTAACCAGGCTTTTACTTAATTTTATTTATTTATTCCTTTTTTTTTTTTTTTTTTTTT
>CAEMYA010000119.1:71258-88029 GCA_903131615.1 Diplodus sargus
CAAAAATGACCAGCAGGGGGCGCCATTTTGAAAAAAAAAAACGTTTTTGGCCCATAAATCCTGCGTAATATGTTGCACATTGTTAAAGCTTGTATCTACATGCTCCCTGAATTCAGCTGAATTGTGTGGTGTAGTAACTTTCCGTTCGCAAAATCGCGCCAAATGAAAAACCTACTTTTCCGAACTCCTCCTAGACGATTTGACCGATTTGCACCAAACTTTGCATGAAGCATCTGTGGACCCTCCTGACAAAAAGTTATTAAAAGAATTTTGATAGCCCAAAAAACGCCCAAAACAAAAAACAAAAAATTCCTGCACATTGTATTTAAAACAGATATTGTTCCATATCTTCCCCAAATACATTCCCATTACCACAACACTTTTGATAATTGTGTTCCATGGCCTGATGAGGGTCTGTGTAAAATTTGGTGCAAATCGGCCAATAGGTGGCGATCTGGTGGCAGTCTAATTAGTTTGAATGGAATTAAAAAGGGAAAATCTTCAAATCCTCTTCAAAACTCATCCACTTTCAACCTCTCCTTGTCCTTCATACTTTGAGCTACAGACTCCATTCCAACTTTAGAAGAGTCTCAAGACCTTGAAATTTTAGTCCTGTATTCAGCTTTTTTAAATCTTGTATGGTTTTGAAATCATCACAGTTTTAGTTTTAAGGATTTTTTGCTTGTCTCTGTCATTTTATAATGGGTGTGTATTGCGTGAGCTAGAGTGTGTGACATCATCGCTAGAGTGGAGAGCAGCTGGAGGAACTGGAGAAAAAATTCTATTCGGCTTGATTTGGATTCCACATCTTTTACTTCACATGGACAATATATGCATAGAAATGTAGGAAATCTTGTTGGCTTTCAGTTGATGGTCTTATTTAAGATGTAGGACTTACAGTTTTGGATGTGGAAGCCCCAGAGCGACAAGCACTCCAACAAGTCCCCATAAGCCGCAATGTTAATTTTGAGTCTACATTTCTGGAGGAGAGTAGACAGAGTCTGTTTGGTCTCTCACTCTGAAGTCCTCATTTTTCACTCTACGGAAATAAAAACAACATCACAGAGTTCAGCAATGTCTCCTGTGAATCAATATATAAATGAGGCCTTTTCCCATGCAATTTTTATGGGCACAACTTTGGCTGTGCTATTGCTGCAGCATGTGTTCAGCCAGAGAAACTGTTCACCTTTTTAAGTTCTTTCAGCCCTCTTACTTTTCAGCTTTTCTGCCTTTTGAGCTTTTTAAATCTTTCTCCCTCTACAGCTTTCATCATCAAATCATCATCAAATGTAACATCCCATTAGTTAATCAGTTCTTCTCTGACCTGGCTGGATTCTCTGCTTTTTTCTTTTCTTTTCAAGATCTCTCAAGAGAACCAGTGTGCTTGATAGAGTGGTGGCACACAGACTCCCTCGAATTTCATTTACCAATCTTTTTTCTTTTTGTCAAAATTAGTCAAGCTCTTCTGTCTGAAAGTCCTATAAACCTTCCACTGAATCTGTACTTTATACTTCCATTTACCTGTTACCAAGATATGGATTAACCTAACTCATTCTAATCTGAAACAGCACTGAACACCACCATGGAGGCACTTCTGAACAAGAACAAGTTGAAAACTGAACTGTGTCTCATCTACAGCAATGGTGACTTTGACAACTGTAGTGGAACTCTGGCTCTATACCAGCTGGTCATGGAGAGCAATCTTCAGGGAACGTTTTCAGAGTCTGTGGCTCTGCTGAAGATCCTCATCACAGCTTCCATGATTACAGCTGAATCAGAGCGTTGCTTCTCAACACTGAAGAGAATCCAGACCTTACTCAGGAAGACAATGTCACAGGATCATCTTAATGCACTGGCCATGCTCTCTATGGAGAAGAAACGTATCAAAGACATCCACGACTTTAACCACAAAGTCACCGAGAAATTTGCATCTCTCAAGGAGAAAAGGCCAACATTTATGTATAAAAAGTAATACAGGAAACACCTGAAAAGTTTCTTTACAGGTTTAATATGTTGCTACTAATTGTCAACATTGTTGTGCTCATAAGGCAGCGGAGCAAAACAACCCACCTTTTCTCCTGTATTCTGTTCAGTTTCATGAAACCTTAAGGACCATATCACATTGGAAGTTTAATGTGCAGTGTTGCTGTTTTTGTCCGATCACTAGATGTCAGTACAATGTTTGTAACAGTATTCATTTTACTTGATATGTAAGTCTAAAAAAGATATTATTAATAATAATAAATGTTTGGAGATTTATTTTGACAATCGATATAATAATAGATAATAGATAATAGATAATAGTTTTTTTGGAGGGGGGTTGTTATGACATTTTTAGTGCATTCAACAGTAGAATACACATTTCTCACTCATCCATACATCACATTCACGACTGATGCAGTTACTTTTCACACCTCACTTTCATGATTTACCATATATTTTGGATTTTGGTATAGCATCCCATGGAAAAAATGCACCGGCCGCCACTGCCACAAACACCATCCCAGACACACACATTCTCACAGGAAGAATTAGGTGTCATTTATGGAAACCTGTATCTTTCTTGAACTAATGTGCCAACCTGGGTGCCACACACACTATCCAGACCAAACAATGTATCATAGCGGATCAAAGGCTCTATATATAAAGATTTACACAGTTCAAACTACTAAACTGGTATTCTTCCTCCCAGGACAGAGGAGGCACAGCAAGAGTAGAAAACATTGTAAAGCTGATGCCAGTGCCAACACTCTAAGCAATATCTTGTGTGGATGACATCAAGTCCAGCTTCCAACTGTTTTTACCGGAGTCCATGGAGGAAATGATACTGGATGTGACAAACCTGGAGGGGAAGCATGTGTTTAGGGAAACATGGTGAGCATTCAACCAGGTCCACCTCCAAGCCTACATGTGTCTGTTGATTCTGGTCAGAGCTCACCACCTTCTACTAGTCTGGTTAGGAGTTTGCAAGCCCCAGCTGCTGCCCCAGGCTAAGCCTCCCCAACAACGACAACACTGACATGCTACAAATGTGATGCCTTTGTTTGCAAGACACACTCCAACCTGTTTGTACAATGCCACTCCTGTATGTCAAAACCACACACGCACACAGATGTGTTACACTTAGTAGAATCTGGTTGAAGTCAAAAGCGGACACAAGGCTGGAGCAGGATGAAAAGCTTCTTTATTTTAACACAACTGAATTCAAAGCTGATGATGGTTTTAGTTTGAGGCTGCTGGAGAGCTGCGTGGTGTCTAGCTGCTTGGAGGAGCACATGGCAGGTGGAGTGTGGCTGCCAGGCTGAGGAAATGTGTGGTGTTTGGCCACTTGGAGGAACGCAGCTGTAGACAAAGCATGGCACAATTAGTTGTTATACTGGAAAACACAGGTGCACCAGTTTTCTTACTATTAACGTAACCCTGAGCCTCTATTTTCGACATAATCCCGACAACTCTGCAACAACTCCTCTACATTATGCTCATTTACTTGTCGATTTGTGGGAAATATGTGCAAAGCTGAGCTGACTTCGCCGGTCTCACAATGTTTTAATATTTCAATGTCACTGTCCAACATCGGGGTACCTTTTGAACGAGTTCTGACTCTGTTCAACAACTCTGAAAATACGGGATCTTTCTGATGAACAATAGTTTTCAATTCCGCAACCTTCAACAACCGAGACCACAAGTCAACACCGACGTCATCCAAATACAGAGGTCTCCCTTTCACTGGAGGCAACTGATAAAAATCTCCGACTGCAATGACACTAACATTTCCATACGGGGAATAGTCACCAGATTGCTTAATTTGTCTTAATCTTCCATGGATATATGCCAATAGTTTGTGATCAACCATGGAGATTTCATCTATGATCAAAAGCTGCAAGCTACTATATTTAGCACGTAAAGAATTCAGCTTCTCCTCACCCAATGGAGTGTAAGGTAAGCGTACATCTTTACCAATGCTAAATGCATTGTGAATAGTAACCGCATTTAAATTGTGTGCAGCTATCCCCGTAGGAGCTGTTAGTAGAACGCTAATGTCATCTGGGTCACACCCTCGCGAAAACAACCTCATTGCTTCATATTGTATAGCCTTGATCAAATGGCTCTTACCTGTCCCTGCACCGCCTGTAATAAATACATGTAATGGATCTGGCTTTACTCCATTGACCCTATCGAAGCACCACTTCATAATCTGAGAAAAAATACACATCTGTGTCTCATTCAGAGACCTAATTAAAGCCAAACCGTCATGTCTGCTGAGGACATTGTTCCTCTTTTCTAAATGTGCAACATCTTTACTGTTCAGTGCCAAATCTGGAATGCTATCTACATTTTCGTCCACTATCTGCGACATTTCTCTACGTTCTTTTATACACTCTAAACGTTCCAACTCCTGCTCTGGGCACAGCTCACACCAGGCATCTTCTAGAACACCATCATTATCGATTGAATTTTGGATATCATCCAACTCATCTGCATCTATTTCAAATTTGCATCTATTAAGATCAACAACTGCTTTGACTGAATGTAGCGATTTATCACCTAATCTCACACGCCTGTGTCTATAAAAGTTGCCAACATGTCATTAAATGTGCCATCTTTTGGCCTATTCTTGTACCTGTCCACAGAACTCTTCATCCACATATCTTCATCAGTAAGATCATGTGATGATGCCTTTTGTTTTAAGATACTTAAAGGCAAACTCATTCTAACTGTGTTCTCCCCGACTGGCACAAACACAACTTTCCTAGAGCACTCCTTGAGATGCATGTTTGTCAATCTATGCACTGCCTCCTGAGCACAAACATCTCTATTGTGTAAATACACACTTCCTAAATTTTTCAATGCATCTTTAGCACTTCTATTACCTTCTTTAGCTGCTTCCCTCTGAGCATTTCCTAACAACAACCCCATCTCCTTTTCTGCCTTGAAGATGTAAGAAATAATATACACTACACAAGCATAGGCATCAACGACATATTGGATGTCAATATTAGCATTCCAGCATTTCAAAAGCGGTTTGCTATATTGATTGATCCAAACTTCGTTCGCCTGCCTCTCCAAAACAACATGCGTCTTCCTGCCTACACGATTATAGGCAGCCTCAAAACGACGTTGATTTAATCCTAAATGTCTGAACAACTCTTCCACACTATCAAAACTGGCACTGTCATCCGAAAGAGCCTTTTTTATCTTTGTCATGATTGCCAATGCAATCTCTTTTTTCAATACCTCTGTTTTTTTCTGCCCCTCATTTTTGTCCAATTTATGTGCGTCATTTACCTCACATTTACCGCACAGATGTAACACTCTCCAATAATGTTTCATCTTGTGCTGGTAATTCACAAGTCACATGATGATCAATAAACTGAACTACATCTTCATCTGTGTTTTTATCAATTATTGGGGCATTCTCTATCCAAAAGAGGCAGTGAACATGTGGTGATCCACGCTGCTGGAATTCCACCCTATAAAAATAATCCTTTATTTTGCCAAGAGGATTAGATGGAGACATGGGCACCTCTCTCAGAAAACAATGCCAGCGAAAATCAAACATTGTGGCCGCAGTGACCGGATTGCCACGCAAAAGTTCATACCTATCTTTCCACTCCAACTGTTCTACCTGCCTGCTTCAAAATACTATTGAGGAGATTTTGCCACCGCATATCGGCTGAAGAAAACTAACAAAACCACGTTGGGACACCAAGCTGACGAACACAAGCCAACAAATCACGCTGGGCTCCTTGCCAAAAAGATGGGGTACCTCTAATAGGTTTAAGAAAACGAAGTCCATCATCAACCTGCAACACATTTTTCCCTCATCATTCAATATATTTCGGCTAACTTTTCAAGATTTAGCACCTGGCTTACCCTTCCGCAATGCTATTGATACATTTGACACAACCTGTGCAAATCTACCATCAGCATGTAAAATCCTGTTATTAAAATAACGCGACAAAGTCAACCGATGCTGTCTACTATCATGATATGTACCATTCCCACTCGGAAACAACACCGGGAAGCACTTTGCTTCATTTGTATGATCAGACAACAACATTACAGGAGAGTTACGTTCTACTGGTGCAAAATTCAATATATCATCAAAATATTAATCCAGTGTTTCCTGACCAATATCTACAGGCATAAGACAAGTGTCCTGGAACATGCAATGTTGTTGTCGATCATGCAATAGCTCATCTTCCCCAGCATCTGCAGATGCGTCACCACCACCATTACAATCACTATCGGGTTCCCTACAAAACGTATTTATCCAAGCTTCATTAAACTCGACATCGTTGTAGTGGACATTTGTCTGCTTAAAATACTGCAAAGCCTGCCTTACGTGCATACTATCAACAAACTCATACCCCTAATGTCCTTTATAAGTAAGCTTCCGCTTCAACTTCACTGGCAACAAAGATCCTTCCATGTTTGTACGTGGCAGCAAATTGGTCGTCTGCAGGAACACACGTCACAGGTCCGTGTACTCCATTCTGCCCACCTTTAGGCAACGCCAACATCTTCATAAATGGAAGATGCAACGCTATCAAATGTTCCTCTAACCTTTTCAAACACGCCAATACTGGTGGAATGGGACAAAGCGCCATATTGTTCAATGCACATTCAGGTGGCACTACACCATTACTAATGCAAGAATGACATTTGTTACAAATCCACAGCTGACTTCTAGCTGTATCCAACCATTTACAAGGCAATATGCAGTCTTCATTACATTTATGTAAATATTGTTCACTAATACATTTATCTGCAATTAACCATATTTCTTTACTTTTACTATAATCTTCTCCTTTACATTTCAAAACCTGATTCTTAAACAACCCTCTGTAGCATACACAGCACACAAAATCTCGCCCATCTTTAACTTTTTCCCAAAACTGTTCTATAACATAATCAAACTCCTCTGCCTTTTTTCATGCTTTTCCCTCTTCAATTTTGTTCCTGCTATAACACGCTTTTTATGCTCAAGACTTCCATGATACTTCTTTGTACCCATGGCTTTTACATGCTCCCTGTGTACTTCATCGTCCCTATATTTCTTTTGACTCATCTTCTTAACTTCATGCTGGAATACTTCATCGTCCCTATATTTCCTTTTGCTCAACTCCTTCAGTTTATCCTGATATCCTACATTTCCCCTACATTTCCTTTTATACATTTCAATAACTTTATACTTATACAATACATTGTCGCTATATTTCCTTTTGCTAAGCTTCTTAGCTTTGTCCTTAAACAAGACATCGTCCTGATATTTCCTTCTTTTGACTTCAATGGCTTTCCTCCTCTGAAACAGATTTGTCTTATATTTTGCCTTAGCAGTTTCCTTCACTTTTGCACTATACAAACCATCGTCTGGTATTTCGTTTTTTTTTTTAAAGTTCTTTTTATTTTTCACATACTTTGAAGAAATAACAGTAGTTGGTATAAATGTAAATGAAGACTGCTTTGGCATAGACACAGCACTATGCTGCTGTTCAATAACATGATCCTCGATATCTATAACTTCTTCAGCTCCACTACCTGAAGCTACAACTGCACTTGAACTGTCAGCACAAACACTGCCCTCTTCACTTTGTCATCTAAGATTATACCCTCCGGAACAAGACGCGTTCACTTTGCAGTACCTATAACAACTCTGCATCTGAGGCTGCATGACACAAACAACAGTCTCATAATGGTTACCATTACAATTCTCTAAATACACTGCCTGATTGGACAACTGCTTATTCTTGCAACTGTATTCAAGCCAGCGATCACCACAAAAGGTGAAAATATTTACTCCCAAACAATCGGCTGCTGCTTGAATCTCTACTTCAGTGGCCCAACTATTAACATAGCACATTCTCGATCTTGTCAGATAATCTGCCATCGAGGAATACTCAGTACGCAAAGTATATGCCAGAGGATTGGCCTTTAATTGCTTAAACACAGCCAATCTAATTTTTCTATGATTCTTCTGTGTGCCACACACAGCTTGACTAACCGCTCTAAAGAAACAATTACCATCACCAACTATTTGCTCATTCCTACAAGAAGCCCCTAACGCACCAACCTCTGTAGAAACTAGATCGAGTTTCTCCGACTCTACATTCAACTGTTTGCACAAAGCTTGTGCAACGTCACAACGCAGCGGATTAAACTCAAGTCTTTTACTTGTCACATCACTGACAAATAAAACGTCTGAATCAACCGCGTTAACATCCCAGCTTTTCAACTTTTTGGATGCATGATCACCCACTGAAATCTTGCGTTTCACACCTGTCGGACTGCTGCTGCTGTCAAGTGTTACCTGTTCAGCCGACACTTCGAGTGCTTGCTGAGGTAAGCTAGAATCAAAAGCAACCGTTCTGCTTTCCACAGTTGCACTTTTGTGAATGACACGAACACCGGAAATCTCATACGGCTTTGGAGCGTTCATTGCGGTGGCAAATTTGCATATGTGATCAAACACACGGTCAAGGCAACTAAAATAGACAACAACACTAAACCCGCTCTCATCTACCATGCCATCTGCACCACGTGCGTGGGAGTCAACAACCACATACTGCCCATCTCGACCAATGACAGCACATGTGCTGCCCCCCACAGTCAGAAAGCATGTGTCATATTTGCCACACGTTTCCCAAACCATTCCTGAGAATGGTGTACACACCGTCATCAACAAACAGTCTCTCAACCACATCAACGTCACCAGAAACAAAGTCGTCGCCATACTCAAACTGAAATTTCTGTCCATCAATGATTGACTCTTTGGGCAAATCTGAAACACACAGCAGTTCAGACCTCCCACTGATGGAACCACTTTCCCACAACGACTTGTACAGCTCGTCCCCCAACTCCACAACGTTATCCAGGTTGTGGGATTGCCACAAAGACACACTATCAATGCTGTGTTTGGCAAAAGCTACCAAACTTACAGCCATACACTGACGCCCTCCGTATTGGAACCGAGCGTCCCCTTGGTGAAAAGTCCCCCTGATGGAACTGACATCGGTCTCTGGCCTGACTGAAATGCTTTCACCAAGCTTAGCTGCAGCACCGACGTCAACAGTCTCGCCTGTCTCAGCCTCCCTGTCATTATCTACTGGATATGCCATGACAGAAATGGCATGGACAGCATACCACTTTGCACCTACAGACTCCTTCAACTGACTGATGTGAAGCATCAAGTCAGGAAGGTTTGTGGTGAACACAACCACAGATGAGCCAATACCAGATGCATCACGCGTACCACAATCCACAACCACAAGATAGTCACCATGATGAATAATAGTACTAACTGCACCGCCAAGGTCCAACAGACATGCACCATGTGTCAACAAATGCTCTTGCAGCTTCTCATGCATCTCGGTGTCCCCCTCCAGCGACTTAAAGTCGCTAGGTGCTGAAGAAGGAATAGCCACCTGCCACTGCCTGCCAAACACACGCTGGTCTTCGATGGACTCGCACAACCGTTGAGTGTCACCGTTCTGCCTGGCTTCACCTATGTCCCTGGCCAGTTTGCCACCTTCTACGCCTATGCTATCAATATCTGTCCCTTTCCACGTACACACTGGAGAAATGACATGTCTCATGACTACTGCAACACCACATGCTATGGATGTAAGTGTGTCAGAACTGCCCGGTGCTGTTCTGAGAGACTTACCAGTAACACAACCCTTCGGCAGGGACTCTGCACACCTGCAAGGAATGGGGTTAGCGTCACACTTACCTGTGTTGGATCTTAGTGTTGGCCGGACACCAAGATCGACGACAGGCTGAAGGTCCCCCCCGGGGCGGCGACGGTGGCAGCAGCGACGGCGACCTAGATGAAAGAAAATGATCTGAATAATTTAACTATGCTACTATTATTATATACACACACACAGTTTGCACAAAACTGTACTAACCTCCCCCCTGGCGTCCGCTTTCAGATGAGCAGTTGCGGGCGGTGGCAAGGGTTTCACCACGGGCAAAGCTCTCGCCGGGACCTAGAAAACATTTTGTTTTTCCAATTATTATCCAATTATTGCAGTAATACTACAGACATGCAAGAACATTTTTGTAATCCAAATCAGTCAAATACTGAATACAATCAATACAAACCTTCTGGCGTGCAGAAGTCTGACGATGTTCCACTTTTGGAAGCTAATGGAAGAAAAGCAAAATAAACTTTCTGAAGCCATATTTGGGCAAAAGCCATATGTGGACAATATTGTACAGATTTGCATGTTTGAGTGTATCATTAAAAAGATAGAAGATTTACAGATACTAAAAACACTTCAACCAACCAACAGATACAACTTACATGCAGTTTACCTTTGAGCTTTGTGGAACAGCAGTAGAGTCAGGGCTAGGAAGATGGGATGGAACAGCAGCATCCATCGCAGCCAAAACCAAACTGCTGAACCAAACAGGGTTGGGCTGGATGGAATACTCCAGGGGCGGAGTTGCGTTGACCTGTCAAACACATATACACAACAATTATTGGTTCAAGATCCCATCATCAAACCAATCTTATCCAAAACACTCTAGGTTTAATCAATCATAACATACCTGCTGCTGAACCACCCTCTCTGCATCCGAAGACTGCTCAAGTTCCTCAGATGCTCTCTTCTGTAATGGCAAAATAAGATACTTTGTATTAAACAAACCGTCAAGCATTACAGATGTCAGCTGCTCAAAAAAAAAACCCTCCATCAACCACACAATGACAGTAACAATTACCTTCCCGCCCTTGCAAATCTTGGTCCACTCAAAGGGGTTTGATGGACGAGGTACGGTGACCTGTCCCCTGACAACCACCTTTGGGACAACCTGCCTACGAGGCGCTGACATTCTGGGAGCATATCGCTGAGGTGAACCTGTAAAAATAATGAAAATGAAACAGATTAAATAATATGTATCTGATATAAACTTGTCATTCAACTACAGACAAGGTGTGGAAAAAAATTTTATATTCTATTTACACCATCTTTGCTCCAGAGCTCACGGCGGTCCATGGGGAAAAGATCAGCAAAGGGGAAGAACCTGACACCTAAAAAAGACAAATATCATCAATTATAGTAACATCTCTATGCATTCAATTAAAGCAACTGTAAAGATTATGGAAATTATAACTTTAATTCAAACAGTCTGCCTAATAACACATTATCCATTATACTGTAACTGCGGTTAAACTCTACTCTTTTTAAAACGTACCCATACGTGCTGCCACACGACGGAACGGTTCACACAAGTAGTTTTGCTGACTGATGTCTACGGTCAAACGGGGTGCAAAGTCTGTGACACACACCTGTAGAGTAAAGTGGTTGTTAATAACAAAATAAAAATGTTCTGATAATGCCATAGCTAATAAATAAACATTATTCTGCAAACACTTCATACAAATTAATTAAATATTATAATATATCAATAAATACAATAGAAAATAAACCTACGTTAGGCCATCGCGAGCCGGCATTGTAAAGCAGCTCAGCAAAGTCTGCCGCTGCCTCATCGATGGTCCTGCTGGATGTCAGGTTGTTGCTTGGTGCAATGACTAAGACTGCGTCAGGAGTTTGAGGAACAGCAGCATGCAGCAACTCGGTCCTCAGCTCCATCGCACAGGCCCCAGGCGTGCACATGAGGCCAAAGGAGAGGGAGCCCTCTGGCATTGGGACAAATCCATCTACAATAGTACGTAGATGGGAATCACCGACAACAAGAACAGACTGGAAAAGAAGATTGAATTATTGTAGAATGAAAATCACTAATAATAACTGTTATTATTATTATTATTATTATTATTATCATCATCATCATCATCATTATTATTCTTGTTATCATTATTATAATCATTATTATTATTATCATTATTATTATTATTATACCTCCTTGCAGCAACGATTTTGGCCATTGTCTCACAGCATAGCGCTGACCGGTGCTGGACTCTATTGATAAACACAAAAAAACAGATACACATACTTAATGAAGACTTTCAACTCATCATCACAAATCATGTAAACAACACACCTTGCCACTAGGAATATATGTATAGTATACACAGCTAATGAACAGATTTACATACGTGAGACAGAGATTGGGAGGCTGCTGCGGTTCCACGTCAACCGTTCGCCGTCCTGCCATATGCGGCTTGGCTGCCTCCGAACGGCGAAAAGACTTGCTCCGTGGCATCTAATAACATGTAGACAATTGATTAATATTGACATTACAACTCATCTTTAGCCTACAATAATTGGACAAATACATCTTAAACACATGTTCAACAAGCAACCAGTGATGGAAGAAGAATTAAAATTGTGATCAGTCAAAGTGTTCATACAACACTGAAAAATACTACACTAAAATGGTGACAATTTACTTTAAAATCACAACTTATTCCCATATTGCCATGTTACAAAAACAGTCACTGCAATACATAGCCATATTAATAAACACAAATATTACTGAGGAAAGCTTTACAGCTGCTGAATTGTGCAATTTGATTATAGTGGTAAATTAAGAGTCTAGTAAAGGGTGAACTCAACAACTTGCTTGTTCCTTTTTCCTCTATAGCGTGGTTGTCAACTAGTCTGGCTTCGGGACACGCCATCACTCATTAATGACAAGCCGTGACCCAAATTAAGGAAAATGTTCAACTTCTCAAATGTATTTTACATGCAGCACTTCAGTAACTGTAATATTAAAACTATTCAGTCACTTATTCAAGCAATGAAAAAATAAATACATAAAGAAGTTCAACTATGACAACAAACACTGCACAATAGAAACAATTCAATTCCTTCAGTAGTAGTTTTTATCCACAAACTCAAAATCGATTAAACAAAAACTCAAATTCAAAAAGATTCAACTATACAAAATCAATTGTCCTGATTACCTTATCAGTACGTAAATACTTAAAAACATTGTGCTTTGAAGAAAATTAGGAAGCACTCACTTCAACCTTACAGCAGCAATTGAGCTGAATTTAGCACTAAGCAGACAGGAAGTAAAGCACGAAACAACAACAATAGGATTTCTGCTTACTTTTCAAAATAAAACACCAGCACACAAATCTGAAAAAAGAGACTACCACAAATTCTTCTGCAAATCATTGGGTCAGGAACACTTCCTGCTGTTGTTTTTATGACACATGCTTATAACTGTGATCGCGAGTGATCATGTGATTATCTCAAGAACTCCTGGCCTCGCAACACCAGCCATACTGCCTTTGGCGGACTCAAAACGCAACCGGCGGGGGTGCCGGACGGCGGGGGAAACCGGATCAGAGCCGTACCTCCGTTAATTTCGTTTTCAGCATGTGTGACATGACAGCTCCACAGCTGATTGTCTTTGTTGCTTGACAACGTGATGATTTCCATGGCTTTCGTCACGTATCCATATTTTATATATTCGGTGTCATATTTACGTTTTGCCATGCTCAATTAGCATTTAAAAAACTAACTTTGCAAGTATTTTATGCTGTGAAATGGCGGGTGTCAATTGCCATTACAGGACATTATGGCAACCTACTGTTAAAGGCGCGGTAGGCAAGAAACCTAGAAAAAATGTGATTGTTGAGTCCACACGGGTCTCATCTCCTCAGCTCTGACCCAAGCTCCTCCCACCAGACAAGAACGGGCATCTGGTGGCCGTGGCCGCGCTTCATACATGTTCCCGATTTTTTGTATGTTATCCTAGATAATGTCAGAGTCACAGGTAAGAAAATACTTTTTTTGAACACATGAGCGATAGTAAATAGTATTTATATTTAGTGTAAAATAATACGTAAGACAGACGACTACAACGGCTGAAGTAACGTTAGCCGACAGGTCTGACATCAGGAGTTATTCAGTTATAACTTTGAGCAAATAAAAGCCGTTTTTTATTTTCAAGACTAATGTCAAGCTAATGTTTTGAAGCAATGTAGCACATTTTATTCAAACTATAGCATCGTTAGCTGCCTTGGCCCACAGCTCGAACTTTGTAGTAACGTTAGTCACTCAGTGTAAATAGTAAAAATAGCCTCTTGCTAATGTTAGCGTCTAAGTTTTAGTGTCCGTTTGATTGGCATAGATAATCTCAAAACACATCAGGCTGAATCCTGTATGTAATAATGCAAACTTGTGTTACTTGACACTTGTTACATATATATTAATATCCAGAGCAGCCCGGAATCGGACCCAGGTGACGAATATGTCCCAGAACAGCGGCCAGTGGCTCGAGGAGGTCGTGGCAGAGGGAGAGGGCGACCGAGGGGTCGTGGTCGTGGCCGTGGCCGAGGGTCTGTCCGGGGAACAGGACACCCTCAGGTGGAAGACCCCTGAACGAAGACGACCTCAGCCGGGTGCAAGACCTACAAGCTCATCGGATAGTGACTGAACAGGTATCTCAACATATATCATGACATCATATTTTGTCACCACATAAAGATATTATGAATGTTTACTCATAAATAAATAAATAATATTTTCTTGAACTACTGTCTTTTCAGGCCAGAATTCAGTCTTTATCCCTCCAACAGTGCCAGGACCTTTTGGGGAGGTGTCTGTTGAGGGATCCCAGCCTCATTTTTGATATCATGGCCACCGCTCCTCCATCAGGTCCTCCGGGTCAGGGCCCCAACCAACCAGAGTGGTGTGTCTGCATGAAGTGCAGGGAAATGCCTACCGATGTGGAAAGGAAATGTTGTGGTCAGCCAGCACAACACTGCATTTCCCTGCTACCTCATGTAGACATCTACATTCTGAATGAGGGTGTCCTTCGCCTGGCCCGAAGAATATGGAACGATATCAGGGCTCGAGAAGACCCTCCAAACCCAGGAGAAAATAACAAACAGTTCCGACATGCTGCTTACAGGCAGTTTGTTGTCTGGCAGTATGGCACACTGGGAAGAGGCAACAGGATTGTGATACCAAGCTGCTGTGTGTGGAAGATAAGAGATAAATACCCTGACCCTCACAACCACTACGTGGGCTTTATCCCACGCAGGATTTGAACTCTAGAAACACAGGAACAGGAGTAAAAACTAATTTGTTCATGTAGAAATTTCAATGGCATGTGGTTTGTTTTGTTGTGAGATTTACATTTTGAGTTATGTTTTATATATTTTGTTATTTATTGGTTATTGTATTTTAAAAAAAATAAATCCCTTGAAGGATGAACAACTGCTTCTTTTGTTTACATGACAGCCTGCGTCAATATTATACAGTAAAGATACTCTCAGCTGACTTGGATAACACTTTTATTATACAGACAACTAATAACATAATGAAAAAATCAAACATGAAATAAAATGACTTGAAATTTTTTGAAGAACGATACATTTGGAAAGAAAACTGGTCTTTGGAGGTTGTAGTGTCAGGCAGATCTTTTTCTTCTTTGATCAGCGTTTCACATGGGTTTGCCTTGCGAATAAAAAAGAGTAGCATTTTAGGTTTATACATTTAGTTGTTGAGTTAGGATTACTATGTCACATGCTCTACGGTACAATGTTTTGCATTTATCCGTACTTATTTTTAGAAAGGCTATTGTTTATAACCAATGAATATGATGATTACAACCACATGATACTCAATAAGACAGCAGTGCCCTGAATTGAGTAACTTGGACTGTATATTTTGCGCACATGCTCATAGTACCATGAGCTGTCCATAGCAATGTCCATATCATTTCTAGGAAAAAGTGTCATTGTGTGATATGATAGTGTCATTACTTTATTATATCAATAATAAAATAAATATATAGTTTCTAATTTTCAAAATCTAAAGGCCACTTCTTTCACCAAAATCAGAATTATTTTATGGAACTGCAAACTCTATCCCACCACATTGCCCCAGTCAAGTTCACTGGAAGAAAAAAAAAGTAAATACAAAATTAAAATGACTTTGGGGTGAAAATGTGAAATTTGTTCTAAAAAGGTTCATTGAAAAAAAAAAAAAGACGGCAACTGAAAGATACCTTGTCCCCGACTGACTTGTGTCTGCAGCAGTTCCTCTGTGGATGGAGGTGAAACACCACATAGCAAACCATACTGCCGTGGGCCTCTGGCTCCTCACACGAGGCATGCCTCTGCCGGATGTGATGCGGCTTCGGAGGATGGCCCTCTGGAGGTCAGGAATGTAGCCATAATCTTTCTCAACCTTCACTGTGTACAGCCTCCACTTCCGTGACTTTTTGTTGTAGAGCCTGCGGTATCTGACATAATGAAATTACAATATGACCAAAACCGTCAATTACACAATTAGAGAATTGATAATATGTAAGAGTGACATCTTTTATGTTTATTCAACGTGTGCTTCATATTGTCAACATTGCTTGCACATGCACATCTATCACTTACTGTTCATTTAAAACTAACACTTGGTGGGGCACTTACTCATTGGAGCCATCAGCGTGTACTTGCACTGGACGGTGGACATGATGATTATAATCCAACCCGGCAAGTAGAGTACAAGCTGTATATACTGGTGGGGTGAAGCTGAATCTTTTGCTGGCATACATCAGTACGTGGTTGTGAAAAGATTCTAGCTCTGCTGTAGACCTAACGAGTGAAAACCCAGTATTAGTCTTTAATATTGTCATGAACCTCAAAGACGTGATAAGACAAACATTGTCACAAGCAGTCATGGACAGTAAAAAAGGACGTGATAAAGTAATACATCATTTACAATTATCTATATTTCATAGACTTGTCATAGGGGTTGCCACTTCCTGCATGACCCTGTATTTGTTTTTGCAATACTGGTGAACATAAACATAACTATGTAAAACCAGTGCCCACATACCT
>CAEMYA010000119.1:89452-100819 GCA_903131615.1 Diplodus sargus
AAAGAGCAACGCCACCTTTGCATAATTATTCCCAGAGAGGAGGATATTCATAGCCAACATGAAATCCCCCACCTGCATTGCATACTTCAGCTTGGACTGTGAACTCCAATTCCAAACAATGTGACCGAAGGGACACATCTGAAACAAAATGGTGACAGAAAGAAAGCTGTTATTGTATGGTCCCTGAATAAACACAGAGTCTGTGACTAGTTGTGCAACGGGTTCAGCACCATGAAACTAGATATGAAATTGACAAAATGTAAAATATATAATCATCATAATAAAAACACAATAAGAAACACAATTACCCACCCACTCAATGACGGCAGCAGTGGCCCTGGATTTGACCTTCACCAGAAACGGTCCAGGGGCCTGGCACTCAGCAAAGGTAACAGGGTCCTTGGCAGTACACATGGGGATGGGGAGCACAAGGTACTCAGCAAGCTGCTTCAAGTTTAGATGATAGGCAATGGAAGCAGGCTGGCCAATGACCTCCTTTTCACTCTGGGCCTGGAACTTCTCGGAAATCTCAGTTCCATCATTGTGAGGTGGACTGACATCGGAGGAATCATGCACTGTGTCCTCCATACTGATGGCTGGAAGTGTATCCAAGCGAATACTCGTTCGGAGAGCACCACCAGTTCTGTTGGAACAATAATAAGCATTACGAACATAGACCTATCTATGGGCTATATCCTTGTATATGTATAAGACACCGATTATGTGACTACATTCCTTGCTCTCAGCAAGATAATAGCCTCTAACCCCCATCTTCTAAAAAAATACATACTGAAGGAAAAAATTACCGAACACAAAAAGGGGGAACATAATCGCTGTCACTCTCGTCATCGTCACCACTGTCAGCTTCTTCGATTTCCTTATCAAAAGATGACGCTGATTCTGTGTCTTCATTGGGGTACCGGGTGTCATCTGCCCAGTGAATGCTACAGAAATAATAACAATAACAATAACAATAATAATCATAATAACAATTATTATTATTATAATAATGTAATTTGCATAGTCATTTTCAAACCAGTTGAAGACACTTCACATGTTTATAAAAAACACAGAAAAATACAGTACCATTATGCTAGCCAGTATAACAAGGGGCCCGTGGCAAAAATATTTTAAAAATTCACAAACACACAAACTTACATGGAATTACGAATATCATTGAACTCCTCCACATTGATACGGTCAGCATTCAAATCTAGAGAGGTCATGCTAAGCAAAATGAAAGAATATGAGAACAATGTCACATGACTGCACATCACTAATGTTGATAGCACAATAAATACATGGTGCAGGGCATAATTCTATGCATAAAAAATTGTACCTTGCATCAAGTTGCTGTAGTGATGCCTCTTCGCTGATGCTGGTATCCAGCTCTCCTACACCAGCAATAGAGAAGTCATCATCTCTGGAATTGAGGAAATTAAATTTAAATTCCAGTGTACCAGTTCTGCTTTTAAAATAGCAAACAAATACAAGTCACACTCACCGGTCAGACAGAGAGCCAGCCAAAATGGCCGATTCCGTGGGGTCTGGCAGTTTGGCACTGTATCTACCCTTTTGCGGTGCAGATGTTATCCTCATTTTCTCATAACTGCAAGACACATACATGCAAAACTGCTTAAGATTTTGACCCTACTATCCCCTACATCCCTACTATGTACAGGAATATAAAACAAAGTGAAAAACATTGGTAGATGTACTTCTGGGATAAAATGCGTTACCCCCATGTCGACAAGAGGCAACAGTGCTGAATCAGTTTATAAGATGGTCGGGGTGACTGAAATGGATAACTAACTTTACTCATATGTTCACCTGTATGAGTATGCTACGCGTCACTTATTTCAATCGTCCCGTTCATGATTGCGATTGTTAAAATTATAGAAGGGAATTGAAACAATCACTTCACAGACCAGGTGTCTATTTGGGACCAAGCTATTATTTAGTATGATTCTCGACTCTTGGTTTAGCAACATAAACCTGATCTTGTACAAGCAGCAGCGATTAGCAGGAGGCTAAGTATTAGCAACTTCCGACAATGCGTTAGCCGCTGTCACCAGGCTATTTACATGGTAAATCAGCCCACACAACCTAACCACTATTACAGCAACTGTAGTTGTTAGAGGAAAAATAATTTAGCAGTTTACCTGTCCAAGAGAAGAACAGCGAGCTCCGAGTCCAACTTCAACCCAATGTTATCCCGAACTTCTCTCCATCTTTGAAACGCAACGCCGATGTTGATACGCGTTTTATTGCGTTTGTTGTCGGACTGTCTTTTAGACTCCCGTTTTGACGAATCCGTCTTCCTCTTCTTAGGTTGCTTTGCACTGAAAGAGGGTGTTTCCAACCGTGGACTCGCAATCTTCCCAGTCCGGTCATCCTCCATTCCTACAGACTGGGTTTCCACTGAAGAGACGTGAACGCGCATCTGCTTTAGTAGAACAGCCAATCACAGGGCTCGCTCTCTCCGCTGCTCTGTGATTGGTCAAAGTCTTCCGTCACGGGGCAGATTCTTTGCAGGCTGAAAACAGAGCCTAGTGGAGGCACAGAGGTCTGCTCTTCTCTCACATGATGTCACATCACTTCATTTACATTATCCCCAAGGTTATTATGGAAGTTTTTGCAGAATATTGCTAAAAATAAGCTGCCTACCACGCCTTTAAGGAGTGTGAATAGATGGCATTCCTCTACATAAAAAAATCCTCTTCCAAATAAAGCACAGGATTTTTTTCGTAACATTTTTTTTCCCTGGCAAAGGAAGGCGATTCACTGAAAGCAGGTCAGCAACCCACTTTTACGCACCAGTTGAGAACCACTGCCATACACATTCCCGTTTTTCTGTCTGTCTGCAGTACAGTGCAACACCACCCGCGAAGTTCAAACATTTACTCGAACCAATCACAGCGCAAAACGGCCCGAAGTTGAAAGTTCACTCCCGACACCCACAGCGAGACCGCGAAATTCAAAATGTGCTCGCGTCAATCACAGCGCAGTACTTAACGGAGTTATTTAACATCACCAGTGCGACGCTCTGATAGTTGAAATGATTATTTATATCAAATTAAATGAATATTGTGAAAGACTGGTGTTGCTAGTAGCTTAAAGCTGATTTAGCTAACAAACCAAAAAGATGTGCTGCCAAACATGTACTTGTGCTAACAGCCAACAAGCTCTCCAGAGACTAGAGAAGCCAGCAACAATCACAATTACAGCAGAAGTCTCAGAAACTATTCGCTTCGTTAGAAAAAAAACGTGAAGGTTTCTGCTGCCAAGCACTGCTAATAATGTTTGCTAACTAGCTCTCTCTTCACACAACAGAGTAAGCAACAGTGTTAAAAAAAACAGCACATACACGCATAACTTACCTTACTAAAGTAAGCAGTCTTAACGAATGCTTTATAAATTCAAAATTAGCTCACCGTGTTGAGCAAGTCCGAACTCCGTGAAGAAAAAATGCTGCTGTTTTTATCCGAAATGTGTGCAAATGTCAGTATCTGTTTGTATGTGTGTATATATGTATTGTCTGTCTCTCAGTCTCTCTCAGTGGGAAACCCTCGCAAACTCCAGATGTGACTTTCGTCTCCAAAGGTTTTTGCAAAGGGACCGTTAACGGGGCGCACAGGCATTTTATAGACCAACAGGTCAAATTCATCCAACCAATCACAGCGCAGCAACGTCACCAGGCCAGCTAAGGTGTATGTTATTGGTTGAGATTGTGATAAGAACAAACATTGACCATTAATTATTAGGTAGGTATTATTTAGGGAGATTAGGCAAATATTTAACGTGATTACATGTGTGAAATAAAGACATGTTTTGTATCTTTGTTTAGTTGATGCGGAAATCCTCCATGTAGCCTGTCCCCACTACATTAACTTGATGGTAGAGTCCGACACTACTGGGAGACAACACGCACACAGTCAAAATACGGTAACAATATATTTGCAAGTAAATTATTTGCTTGCTTTTATCCCTCACATAAAGAGTATTCATGCCGACAATAATGCGAATTTGTGCTACATTAAAGTTCACTATTAAATCAACACAACTTACTACAGACAGGGACCGAGACTGAAGAAACTCCAGCTAATACAGCGATCAGGTGTCATTGACAGGCAGCCGGTTAGCAACACTAACATGCTATAATATGTGCTAACAGCAGTACTTTCCACACGTATATCAGTCTGCACAGGTAGACGTCTAAGTCGGGTGTCCAAACTTTTTTCACTGAGGGCCACATACAGAACAATGTACAAAAAACGTGGTTGCAAAATCCAGCTGCTGACTCTCCGCTCCGCTGTCACACAACGGACCCCCGCCCCCCCCCCTCTCTTTCTCTTTTGTTTGCCCGAAAAATAATAAAAACTCCTTCTAATCATTTTTCTAATATTGTCTGAATTTTATATAAATTACACAAAAGACAAAGAATATATTATATGTTTTACCTATTTTGGCCATAAGTGGTCATATTGACCACACATCATTTCGCCGGTTTACTGCTTTCATTGTCTCTCTTGTCTCTATCTGTGTTAGCGTCTCCAGCTGCGCTTCTTTGTGAATTTAATGGTGAGTTGATTATTATATAGTTGTATTACATAGCCTGGTCTGCACATTGGGCAAACACAAACGGGAGTTCCCGCTCCGTGAAACAGCGAGCGGAGCTGTTCAACACAAAGGTGCTGAAGTGACGTGACTCTGACTGTGAAGCAGGTAAAGCCGAGGAACAATGTCTGCATCCTGAGCACCCGCACACAGATGTGGGCACCTTTAGTGGGGCGAAGGCAAAACCAGAGTCTCTGATGTTGGAAAACACGAAATACGGCGAAGATGTCCCGGACCAGATGCGAGGCTGTGCTCCGTCAAAGGCAGAGGAAGATGGCCGGTGGCGGTCTGCTATAACATCCTCGACCTGGCTGGGATCAATGCCCGCATCTTATTGAAGCAGCAGCAGCAGCAGATCCCGGAGGAAAGTCTTGCAGCAGCTGTCAGAGGAGCTGAGGGCAGTATACATGGAGGGGGAAGAGGCCGCGGCAGCCAGCACAAGGTGGCAGCAGCGGAAGCGACTGCAGCTGCATGGCAACGTTTTCTCATATTTGTCAACATTGTGACAGCTGCAGCGACCTGCGACCAGTTCATAATAGGAAATAGGAATAATTAATAATACATATTATTATACATGATTTTCACAATTTTCCAGCATAAAAGTTGAGAAGGCTCAGCCTTCCCTAGCCTCCATTACCTGCCGCTCATGGTCAAGCGCTTGTTTCATATGTGGGACATATTCAATTATATTTTTAGAATTTGCAGCGGGCCAATTAAAAATGTACGCCCGCGGGCCGTAGTTTGGACACACCTGGTCTAAGTTAATTCACCCCGTCACTTTCGTCACGTTGTTTTTTGTTATGTTTAGGTCGTCTGTCAAGTTAAACGTGACGAATACGGACAGATTTGGCAATGGACTTGTGACGTGACGTCTTTTTTGGCAACGTCATTTGGTGATGCATTCAAATCGGTTTGGAAAGCTGGGAAAAATCACACTCCGTTGCTTTTGCCTAGCGTTTTGTGTGAAAGTAGTTGCCATAATGAAGAGGTATGACACATTGCTAGGAGAGTGTGGCTGCCAGGTGGTCAAATAGGCGTGAGAAAGTCACAGATTACCACAAATAACACCTAATTATTCAGCCTGAAATGCATTTTTAACGTGGGGACATCTATGTGTGTGTGTGTGTGTGTGTGTGTGTGTGTGCATGGGGATATTTTCTATGTAATCAATGAACATAATCTAGTATTACCTATTCACTTTTTATGCCAGTCAATTTTCATCAGGAATACCACAGGTGTTACAAAGTTGACTATCCATCTCAAAATTCAGTGAAAGTGGTAATCAGCAATTTCCTATGTTCCGATGGCTAGTGTGGAGGATATCATAAGGTCTTGACAAAATCAGTGGACATATTACAGCTGCAAGCAGGGATGAAAAGGCTTTGGCACCGTTAGAGAGCAAACACCTAGATGTCTCCTGTCACTCTTGGCTGAATCAATGACACCCACGAATCCTGCAAATGTCATGAAAATGGAATAAAAGTTTGGGGATTAACTAACTCTGCCTGTGTCCACTATGTATTGCTAGAAATAACCCTTCAATTATATGTGATGTTGTAGTGTATGATGTAGAAAAAAAACAACCTGCAAATGTCATGTACTGACATTATATAAAGCAGTCGTCACACAGCCATGCCGCCAAACAGTACTGGTGAGGGGATGCACTGCACAGGGGAGTAAGACTACCCGACATACACTACAAAAAGGAGGGGGCTACCAACAGTATACACACAGCCATGATTGACACTTCTCAGACACTCACCTTGACTCTGACTGGTTCTGTTGATTCGAGTGGCACTCTTGCAAACCAAGACATACTGGCTACAACCACAGACAGTGGATTTTTTCACAATTGATTTGTATCTTATTCTACGCTCAAATCATAATGACTATTTTAACCTATATAACAAAATAGTTGTACATACTACTAATTTGACTTTGTCATTATAAAACAAACCACCTCTCACATGCAACATTACAACATCAGAAAATAATTAATGGCTTACACACAGATAATTAATGGCTTACACTAACACTTCTGGAATACTTTTTTTTCTTTACCCCATATGGTAATATTACCATTGTTTTGTATGTGAACACTTATGACAATTCCTAACACCCTAATCACCATAGAAGTTGGATACAAAAGGAAACAAACACGTATGTAAACAACATTTATTTAATAAATGAAATAACAAAATAACACGAATAACAAAACAAACACAAACTCCTCCCGCCACACCTTCTCCTCCTCCTGCCGCCACACCTTCTCCTCCTACAGCAAATGACATAAACAACACAGGCAAAAAAATTATTACTTCAATTACACTCACATATAAAGGCACAGCTTTGAATGTAACAAAGACTCTTATTATAGTCTTTTGACTCTCTTCCTGTCCCTCTCTGAGCTGTGGAAGCTCAAAGACGAACAGGAAGAGACTCAATACGCTGGTGAAAACGCCTGGTTCAGTCTTGGACTGTTCTCTGGACTTCATTCAGGAGGTGGATGAGAGGAGGATGTCAGCCAAGCTGACATCAATTATGGACAACCCCTCTCACCCCCTACATGCAACTGTGGGGGCCTTAAGCAGCTCCTTCAGCAACAGACTGCTTAACCCACAGTGTAAAAAGGAATGCTACCTCAGGTCATTCATTCCAGCAACTGTCAGACTGTTCAACACCTATAACCCTTAACATAATGATACACATTTGGAGTTTATATGTAAAACATTTTCATATCAGCTAAAAATTTAGCTGATATATAGCAATTGGTATACTGCAGTAATCGCATAATATGAATTGCTGCCAGTCATATGCTGTTGCTACTGCAGGTTTTGCTTTTCCTTTCATGTTGCCTCAAAAAGCAAAAGGCACTGGTAATGGTACTCCTGGTTTACCGGGATGGGGTTCGATTCCCTGCGGTGTCCTGCTGATTCTTTGGCATTTACATGAAAGGCCATATTTTACTCAATTATATGTATAACAAGTGTGGCTAAACTCCATAAAAGAAAATCCACATCAAATTAACCCTTGTATTATGTTCATTTCTCCCCCTTACTTTGGTGTTCCTGGTCAAATTTGACAGGTCTGGTTTAAGTGCTCTTATATTACCACTTGTCATGATCTATGGCTGCAGTGTCTGTGTTGTGTTTACTGTGCTTGTGTGTTCTGTTTACTTGCAGAGTTGCACTGGAAGGCTGGGTGGATTTGTTATCTCGGGAGGGATCACACTCACATGCACCTGCTGCAGGTTGACAATCAATGCCTGCTTAAAAGCCTTGATCGACACACTACCTGATGCCATATGGCTCTGTCAATAGTATGATCCAGACTTACTCTAGTTCACCTATGTGTTATACTGGAAACAGTATAACAGCTAAATTCGCCATGCTTTGTCTACAGCTGTGTTCCTCCAAGTGGCCAAACACCACACATTTCCTCAGCCTGGCTGCAACACGACACCTGCCATGTGCTCCTCCAAGCAGCTAGACACCACGCAGCTCTCCAGCAGCCTCAACCTCAAACCATCATCAGCTGTGAATTCAGTTGTGTTGAAATAAAGAAGCTTTTCATACTGCTCCAGCCTTGTGTCCGCTTTCGACTTCAACCAGATTCTACAAAGTGTAACACATCTGTGTGTGTGTATGCGTGCGTGTTTTCGACACACAGGAGTGGCATTATACAGGTTGGAGTGTGCCTTGCAAACAAAGGCACCACATTTGTAGCATGTCAGTGTTGTTGCGGTTGTTGGGGGGCTTAGCCTGGGGCAGCAGAAATCCCAAATATATGGTAAATCCTAAAAGTGTAAATTGACAGTAAAGATGGTCATGATGGCGAATATTGACTCACTGTCAACACCTGATAAACTTAGAAAATAGAAACAGCACTATGGACAGCAGTCACCCCACATTATATGACGTTATTGTCTGAAAACCGCTTCAATTCATGCCACAAAGATGAGACAAGTCATGTTAAAGTGCGACCTGAATGTTTAATTTGAAACAATAACTATTTACAAAAAGCATGTGGTGTGAAAAGTAACTGCATCAGTCATAAATGTGATGTATGGATGAGTGAGAAATGTGTATGCTACTGTTGAATGTACCAAACATGTAGAAGAAAAGGTGGGTTGTTGTGCTCCACTGCCTTAGGAGCAGAACAATGTTGACAATTAGTAGTAACATATTAAACCTGTAAAGAAACTGTTCAGGTGTTTTCATTTTTTTTATACATAAATATTGCACTTTTCTCCTTGAAAGATGTACATTTCTCTGTGACTTTGTGGTTAAAGTCGTGAATGTCTTTGATAGTCACAGAAATTGTGATGAGGATGTTTAGCAGAGCCAGTCTCTGAAAAGTTTTGCACATTGTCTGTGATCTGCTGCATGATTCCCCAGACAAAGACTGAGTCGATGGTCCGCCTCTTGAGCTGGCTGAAGAAAAAGAACCCAGAACCCTAACCCAGTGAAAAATGCGACCATTTTGTGAGAAGAAAAATAATGATAATAATAATAATAATAATAATCATTGCGATTACAATAGGGTCCTTGCAGGTTCCCTGCTCGGGCCCCAATTAAAGCTGCAAGCAGCGATGAACGGGCCCTCGCAGTCCACGCGCGTCGGCGAATGCAGCCATCGTGGAATGCTGCCGTCGGGGCTTGTTCACGCAACACATTCTGCTGAGGAAGTCATTCCTTTGCAATTCGGTGGCCTGCCGGTATTTAATACTGTACGCTCAAGTCAGAAAAATTGTGTGAACTGCTGCATGATTCCCCGGACAAAGACTGAGACGATGGTCCGCTTCTGGAGCTGGATGAAGAAAATGTCCACACGAGGCATAATGCAATGAAACAGTTTGAGGATAAAGCTGAAAGTATCATCGTCCAGTAGTCTCACAAACCCTCCAGCTTTTAGCACAGTGGTAGGCTCAAACTCCCCTGATGGTTTCAAAACACTGGACGACGTCACCTTTGTGCTCAAACACAGAGTGTACAGCACGGATATGGAAGTTCCATCTTACTGTGTTTGCTCTTGGGAGTCTGTATGGCACCACTCTTATCAAGCACACTGGTTCTTTTAAAAGATCTTGAAAAAAGAAAAAAGCAGAGAATCCAGCCAGGTCAGAGAAGAACTGATTAACTAATGGGATGTTACATTTGATGATGAAAGCTGAAGAGGGAGAAAGATTTAAAAAGCTCAATCGGCAGAAAAGCTGAAAAGTAAGAGGGCTGAAATAACTTAAAAAGGTGAACAGTTTCTCTGGCTGAACACATGCTGCAGCAATAGCACAGCCACAGTTGTGCCCATAAAAAATTGCATGGGAAAAGGCCTCCCAAACTCCTGCCATTTTTGAAAGAAATGTAATGGTTATCTGCAAAACATTCATATATTGAGTCACAGGAGACATTGCTGAACTCTGTGATTTTGTTTTTATTTCCGTAGAGTAAAATATGAGGACTTCAGAGTGAGAGACCAAACAGGCTCTGTCTGCTCTCCTCCAGAAATGTAGACTCAAAATTAACATTGCGGTTTATGGGGGACTTGTTTGAGTGCTTGTCGCTCTGGGGCTTCCACATCCAAAACTGTAAGTCCTACATCTTAAATAAGACCATCAGCTGAAAGCCAAAAAGATTTCCACTGCGCAAAAAACCCAAGAGTCCCTGCCCGAATATTACAAGATATGAATCAAATATGGTGATATCCACATGGGATACTCTCCGAACAGCAACTGAAGTAGATTTCATGTTCGGAGCATGTCAAACTCCGGCTATGGGAACACTTTTATTCTTGCCATATCCCCGGAGTTCAATTCTTCCCGGATACTCTACAAGATCCACCTGCCATATTCGGACAGCAACTCTAATCAACGTCTAAAATATCTCATCAGACATGGCCTGCCGTCATATCTTGAGATGATCCATTACTCATATCCAGTGTCAAGATATTACCACTACCCATATTTCAAGTCCAAACACTAGTTCTGTCTTCATCACGATATTGTACTGATACCACTTTTAACCATATTTCAAGTCCTAACACCAGTTGTATTTCAATTCCGAATATTGTACTGATACTCCCTGCAACCATATTTTGAGCCCTAACACTATTTGTGTTTTAATTCCGAACTACTGCATTGATACTCCCTGCAAACATATTTCAATTCCTAAAACCATTCGTATGTTGGTTCCGAATATTGTACTGATACTCCCTGCTGAAAAACCCAGTAGAATACCAAAAAAAACAAAAACAAAAAAAACTATTCGGAACCATTAGAAGAAACCATTAGGAATCTACTGGTCCCATTAGGATGTAATACCATTAGAAAGCTACTGGTTTCATTAGGAGCTACAACCACTATCAATCAATCAATCAATCAATCTTTATTTATAGAGCACTTTGTCATACATTGTATGTAGCACAAAGTGCTTTACATAAGAAAAATAAAACAATATAAAAGAAAGCCCCTCCCTCCCACCTTCCATACTATATACACCCACACAAGCATATATACACACACACACACACACACACACACACCTGCACACTCTTACTACTGGCAATAAGGAGACATGGCAAGGCACTGAGCATTGAGGAAACGCCACCTTTGGAGCCGTCCACACCGGCAGGAGTCACAGTCTGTGTCACGGGGGCACCAGTGCCCAGGCCCCCCCGACCCCGACAGACAACATCTGGCCGGGCCGAAGGGACCCAGGGACAGGGCCCCAGCAGCAACCCAGACATAGCTCCCAG
>CAEMYA010000119.1:119891-136583 GCA_903131615.1 Diplodus sargus
CGCTGCTGAGCTCAACTGAACTGAGAAAGGAACGAATCAGTTCCTCAAGTGATTCCGTTCACTTCGTTCACTCAAACGATTCGTTCTTTTGAACGACACGTTCGCGACCGACACAACACTAAATCAAACTGTAGACGCTCAATTCAGCAGCTGTAAAGCTTTCCTCAGTAATATTTGTGTTCATTAATATGGCTATGTATTGGGGAGACTGTTATTGTAACATGGCTACATGGGAATAAGGTGTGTTTTTAAAGTAAATTGTCACCATTTAAGTGTAGAATTTGTCAGTGTTCGATTTAAGTAACAATTGTAATTCTTCTTCTTCCATCACTGGTTGCTTGTTAAACGTGTGTTTAAAATGTATTTGTCCAATTATTGTAAGCTAAAGATGAGTTGTAATGTCAATATTAATCAATTGTCTACATGTTATTAGATGCCACGGGGCAAGTCTTTTCGCCGTTCGGAGGCAGCCAAACAACGTATGGCAGGACGGCGAACGGTTGACGTGGAACCGCAGCAGCCTCCCAATGCCTCTGTCTCACGTATGCAAATCTGTTCATTAGCTGTGTATACTATACATATTTTCCCAGTGTGTTGTTTACATGATTTGTGATGATGATTTGAAAGTCTTCATTAAGTATGTGTATCTTGTTGTTTTTTCTCTTTATCAATAGAGTCCGGCACCGGTCAGCGCCATGCTGTGAGACAATGGCCAAAATCGTTGCTGACAGGCCATCAGCACAAGCTGGTCTTGCCGTGCGAATCGCCTGACAAGAAGGTAAAATAATTCTGATGATGATGATAAAAATACTAATGATAATCGTTATAATTATTGATTTTCAATATAATGCAATCCAATCTTTTTTCCAGTTTGTTCTTGTTGTCGGTGATTCCCATCTACGCGCTATCGTAGATGGCTTTGTCCCGATGCCAGAGAGCTCACTCTCCTTTGGCCTCATGTGCACGCCCAGGGCCTGTGCAATGGAGCTGAGGACCGAGTTGCTACATGCTGCTGTTCCTCGGACTCCTGACGCAGTCCTGGTCATTGCACCGAGCAACAACCTGACATCCAGCAGGACCATCGACGAGGCAAGGGCGGACTTTGCTAAGCTCCTACTCAGTGCCTGCTGCCCATCTGTTTCATTTTCACAATTTTTGCAGGTTCACCTCAGTGATGGTGATGGCATGCCCATTCTCGCCAGGCAGCTTAGGAGTGCTGCTTACGAATTCCTGCAGCCTCTGACACCAAAGCCACAGCCTGCTCCCAGAGCGTCGCCGCCTTGTAGGCAGGTTGTCCCAAAGGTGGTTGTCACGGGACAGGTCACTTTACCTGGTCCATCCAACCCCTTTGAGTGGACCTTCGTTGGCAAGGGCAGGAAGGTAATTGTTTACACACTGTCATCATGTGGTTGATGTTTTTTTTTTTTTTTTGAGCAGCTGACATCGATTATGCTTGATGGGTTGTTTAATACAAAATATCTTATTTTGTCATTACAGAGGACAGCACCCAAGGAACTTGAGCAGTCTTCTGGTGCAGAGAGGGTGGTTCAACAGCAGGTATGTTATGATTGATTGAACCTAGACTGTTTTGGATATGATTGTTGATTTGATGATGGCATTTTGACACTATAGTCGTTGTGTATATGTGTTTGACAGGTTGACGCAACTTCACTCCTTGAGTGTTTCATCCAGCCCAACCCTGTTTGGTTCAGCAGTTCGGTGTTGGCTGTGATAGATGCTGCTGTTCCATCCCATCTTCCTAGCCCTGACTCTACTGCTGTTCGATGAAGTTCAAAGGTAAACTGCATGCGAGTTGTATCTGTTGGTTGGTTGAAGTGTTTTTAGTATCTCTAAATCTTTTATCTTTTTCCTGATACACTCACAACAACATTGTTTATTTTGTTTTTCTTCCATCAGCGTCCAAAAGTGGAACATCGTCGGACTTCTGCACGCCAGAAGGTTTGTACTGATAGTATTCAATATTTGACTTATTTGGATTAAAAAAACACGATTTTTTACATGTCTGCAGTATTACCACAATAATTGGATAATAATTGGAAAAACTAAATGTTTTCTAGGTCCCGGCGAGAGCTTTGCCCGTGGTGAAACCTGTGCCACCGCCTGCAACTGCTCACCCGAAAGTGGACGCCAGGGGGGAGGTAAGTACAGTTTTGTGCAAACTATCTGTGTATTTCCTTTTAATGATAATGGTAGCATAGTTTAATTATTCAGATCATTTAATGTTTTTTTCTTCTTTCATCCAGGTCGCCATTGCCGCCGTCGCCGCGCCCGGGGGAGGGGGGGGGCCTTCAGCCTGTCGTCGATCTTGGTGTCCGGCCGACACCAAGATCCAACACAGGTAAGTGTGACGCTAACCCCATTTTCTGCAGCTGTGCAGAGGCCCTGCTGAGGTCTTGTGTTCCTGGTACTCGTGTCCGAACTCCACCAGTCAGTTCTGACACGCTTGCCTCCATAGCTTGTGGTGTTGCAGCATTCATGAGACATGTCATTTCTCCAGTATGTACGTGGAAAGGGACAGATATCGACAGCATAGGTGTAGAAGGTGGCAAACTGGCCAGTGACATAGGTGAAGCTAGGCAGAATGGTGGCGCTAAATGGTTGTGTGAGTTGATTGAGGAGCAGAATGTGTTTGGCAGGCAGTGGCAGGTAGCTATTCCTCCTCCAGCACGTAGTGACTTTAAGTTACTGGAGGGGAACACCATGATGTTTGAGATGCTCCAAGAGCATTTCTTGACGCATGGCTGTTGGACCTCGGTGGTGCAGTTAGTGCAATTATTGATCACAATGACCATCTTGTGGTTGTTGATTGTGGCGTGTGTGATGCATCTAGGATGGCAGCTAGCATTGGCACATATGTGGTTGTGTTCAACACATGCCTTGCTGACTTGATGCTTTACATCAGCCATTTGAGCCAGTCTTTAGCTGCAAAGTGGTATGCCGTCCATGGCATTTCTGTCATGGCATATCCGGTAGATAACGACAGTGCTTCATTGTTTGCAGGCGGGAGTGTTGACGTCGGTGTTGCAGCTGCGCTCGAGGATAGTGATTCAGTCAGGCCAGAGACCGATGTATGTTCCATCAGGGGAACTTTTCACCAAGGGGACGCTCAGTTTCGACACGGAGGGCTTCAGTGTATGGCTGTAAGTTTGGTAGCCTTGGCCAAACACAACATTGATAGTGTGTTGGGGCACAAGCTCTACACATCATTGAGGGAAAGTAAGTCCATCAGTGGGAGGTCAGAAGTGCTGTGTGTTCCAGATTTGCCCAAAGAGTCCATTATTGATTGACAGAAATTTCAGTTTGAGTATGGTGACTATGTTTCTGGTGATGTTGATGTGGTTGAGGGGCAGCTTGTGGATGCAGGTGTGTACACCACGCTCAGGAATGGTTTGGGAAAGATGTGTAGCAAATATGACACATGCTTTCTGACTGTGAGTGGCAGCACATCTGCTATCATTGGTCAAGATGGGCAGTATGCGGTTGTTGACTCCCATGCACGCGTTGCAGATGGCAGGGTAGATGAGAGCGGGTTTAGTGTTGTTGTGTATTTTAGTTGCCTTGACCGTGTGTTTGATCACATATGTAAATTTGCCACCGCAATGAACACTCCAAAGCTGTTTGAGATTGTGTCACTCACAAGTCCAAGTGCAACTGTGGAAAGCAGAGAGGTTGATTTTGGTTGTAGCTTACCTCTTCGGCCAGCACTTGAAGTGTCAGCTGAACAGGTAACCCTTGGCAGTAGCAGCAGTCAGACAGGTGTGAAACACAAGCTTTCAGTGGGTGTTCGTGCATCCAAAAAGTTGAAAAGCAGGGATGTTAATGCGGTTAATTCAGACATTTTATTTGTCAGTGATGTGACAAGTAAAAGACTTGAGTTTAATCCGCTGCGTAGTGACGTTGCACAAGCTTTGTGCAAACAGTTGAACGTTGAGTCGGAGAAACTTGATCCGGTATCGACAGAGGTTGGTGCATTAGGGGCTCCTTGTAGGAATGAGCAAATAGAAGGTGATGGTAATTGTTTCTTTAGAGCGGTTAATCAAGCTGTGTGTGGTACACAGAAGAATCATAGAAAAATTAGATTAGCAGTGTTTAAGCAATTACACACCAACCCTCTAGCATATACGTTGCGTCCTGAGTATTCTTCGATGGAAGATTATCTCAATAGATCAAGAATGCGCTATGTTGGTAGTTGGGCCACTGAGGTAGAGATTCAAGCAGCAGCAAATTGTTTAGGAGTGAATATTTTCACGTATTGTGGTGATCGCTGGCTTGAATACAGTTGCAAGTACAGGCAGTTGTCCAATCAGGCAGTGTATTTAGAGAATTGTAACGGTAACCATTATGAGATTGTTGTTTGTGTTATGCAGCCTCAGATGCAGAGTTGTTATAAGTATTGCAGAGTGAATGCGTCTTGTTCCAGAGGGTACAATTTTAGAACACAAAGTAGAGAGAGTAGTGTTTGTGCTGACAGTTCAAGTGTAGTTGTCGCTTCAGGTTGTGGAGCTGAAGTTATCGATGTTGAAGATAAAGTTGTGGAACAGCAGGATAGTACTGTATCTATGCAAGCGCAGACTTCATTTACATTTATGCCAAGTAATGCAAATTCTTCTAAGTATTTGAGAAGTAAAAAGAACTTAAAAAGAAAAAGAAAATACCAGGAAAATGATTTGCATAGGGAGAAAGTCAAAGAAATTGTTAAACAGAAATACAAGACAAATGTGTTTCATAGGATGAAAGTCATTGAAATCAATAAAAGAAAATATCATGAAAATGTAGGATATAAGCAGAAACTTATTGAAAATATGAAAAGGAAATATAGGGACAATGTAGGATATAAGCAGAAACATATTGAAAGGATTCAACGGAAATATAGGGACAGTGTGATCTATAAGCATAAAGTTAAGAAGATGAGTCAAAGGCAATATAGGGAAAGTGAAGTGCACAGGCAGCAACTTAAGGTTATGAGTATAAAGAAAAATAAGGATAGTGAAGTGCACAGGCAGCATGTAAAAGCCATGAGTAAAAGCAAGTATCATGGAAGTGTTGAGCATAAGAAACGTGTTACAGCAGGAAACAAATTGAGGAAGGAAAAAAATAAAGAAAAGGCAGAGGAGTTTGATTATGTTACAGAACTGTTTTGGGATGAAGTTAAAGATGGGCCAGACTTTGTGTGCTGCGTATGCCACAGAGGGTTGTTTAAAAATCAGGTTTTGAAGTGTAAAAGAGAAGAATATACTAAAACAAAAGAAATAATGTTAATTGCTGATAAATGTATTAGTGAAAAATATTTGCATAAATGTAATGAAGACTGCATGTTGCCGTGTAAATGGTTGGATACATCTAGAGGTCAGCTGTGGATTTGCAACACGTGTCATTCTAAGATTAGTAAAGATGTGATGCCTCCTGAATGTGCATTGAACAATTTGGCGGTTTGTCCCATTCCACCAGAATTGGCGTGTTTGAATAGTTTAGAGCAACATTTGATTGCGTTGCATATTCCGTTTATGAAGATGTTGGCGTTGCCTAAAGGTGGGCAAAATGGAGTACACGGAGCTGTAACGTGTGTTCCTGCAAACATTGTGCAGACTAGTAATTTGCTGCCACGTACAGACATGGAGGGATCTTTGTTGCCAGTGAAGTTGAAGCGGAAGCTAACTTATAAAGGACATTATGAGTATCAGTTTGTTGATGGTATGAAAGTAAAGCGGGCTTTGCAATATTTAAAACTGACAAATGTCCATTATAAAGATGTAGAGTTTAATGAAGCGTGGATAAATGAGTTTTGTAGGGAACCGGAGAGCGATTGTAGTGTGGTGGTGGTGGTGAAGCATCTGCAGATGCTGGGGAAGATGAGCTTCTGCATGATCGACAACAACATTGTATGTTCCAGGACACTTGTCTTATGCCTGTAGATATTGGTCAGGAAACACTGGATCAATATTTTGATGATATACTGAATTTGACTCCAGCAAAAGGGAACACTCCTGTGAGGTTGTTGTCTGATCATACAAATGAAGCAAAATGCTTCCCAGTGTTGTTTCCTAGTGGACATGGTACGTATCATGATGGTAGACAGCATTGTTTGACTTTGTCGCGTTATTCTAATAACAGGATTTTACATGCTGATGTTAGATTTGCACAAAATGTTGAATCCTTTTTTTTTGCTCAGTACTTATCTGAGGTAGAACAGGTTGTGTCAAATGTATCAATAGCATTATGGAAGGGTAAACCAGGTGGTAGATGTCAGAAAGTTAGCAAAAACGTATTGAATGATGAAGAATCTTTGAAAAAGTTGTTGCAGTTTGATGATGGGTTTCGTTTTCTTAAACCTATTAGAGGTACCCCATCTTTTTGGCAGGTAGCCCAGCGTGATTTGTTGGCCTGTATTCGTCAGCTGGGTCTTCCAACGTGGTTTTGTTCGTTTTCTTCAGCCGATATGCGGTGGAAAAGTCTTCTCAATAGTATTTTGAAACAGACAAGTAGAACAGAGACAGCTGAACAGTTGGAATGGGCAGACAGGTGTCAACTTTTGAGTGGCAATCCGGTCACTGCTGCAACAATGTTTGATTTTTCGCTGGCATTGTTTTCTGAGAGAGGTGCTCATGTCTCCATCTAATCCTATTGGCAAAATAAAGGATTATATTTTTAGGGTAGAATTCCAGCAGCGTGGATCACCACATGTTCACTGCCTCTTTTGGATAGAGAATGCCCCAATAATTGATAAAAACACAGATGAAGAGGTAGTTCAATTTATTGATCAGTATGTAACATGTGAATTACCAGCACAGGATGAAACATTATTGGAGATTGTTACATCTGTGCAACAACATTCAAAACGACATTCAAAATCTTGTAAAAAGAATAAAACTGTTTGTCGTTTCAATTTTCCTCAGCCGCCATCCACAAAAACTTTTATTTCACGTCCAGTAAGTGAAGAAGATGGCAAAAAATCTTGTAAATGTAAGGTAGATGAAGCACATAAATTGGACCGTTGTGCATGCAAAAATGAGGGGAAGAAAAAAACAGACATAATGAAAAAAGAGATTGCATTGGCAATTATGACAAAGATTAAAAAGGCTCTTTCGGATGAGAATGCCAGTTTTGATAGTGTGGAAGAGTTGTTTAGACATTTAGGATTAAATCAACGTCGCTTTGAGGCTGCCTATAATCGTGTAGGCAGGAAGACGCATGTTGTTTTGAAGAGGCAGGCGAACGAAGTTTGGATCAATCAATATAGCAAACCACCTTTGAAATGCTGGAATGCTAATATTGACATCCAATATGTCGTTGATGCCTATGCTTGTGTAGTTTACGCTGTTTCTTACATCTCCAAGGCAGAAAAGGAGATGGGGTTGTTGTTACGAAATGCTCAGAGGGAAGCAGCTAAAGAGGGTAATAGCAGTGCTAAAGATGCATTGAAAAATTTAGGAAGTGTGTATTTACACAATAGGGATATTTGTGCTCAAGAGGCGGTGTATATACTGACAAATATGCATCTCAAGGAGTGCTCTCGGAAAGTTGTGTTTGTGCCAGTCGGGGAGAATACAGTTAGAATGAGTTTGCCTTTAAGTGTGTTAAAACAAAAGGCATCATCACATCATCTTACCAGTGAAGATATGTGGATGAGGAGTTCTGTGGACAGGTACAAGAATAGGCCTAAAGATGGTACATTTAATGACATGTGTTTGGCAACTTTTGCGTCAGAGTATCGTGTTGTGAGTAAAAATGAAACCGCTGTCCATAGGGTTAAATTAAGCAATTATTGTGGTTTTGTTGTGAAAAGAACATGTACGCAACCTGCCGTTGTTCGTTACGTGCGCTTTTCGGAGACTAAGAATCCGGAATTGTTCCATCAGAGCATTTTGCAGTTGTTCCTACCGTATCGTAAAGACGGGCAGCTCAAACCAGCAGGGTTTGAGACGTTCGAGCAGTTTTATAGTCACGGTCGTGTGAAATTAGATGATAAATTGCTACATTCGGTTAAAGCAGTTGTTGATGTGAATAGATGCAAATTTGAGAGAGATGCAGACAAGTTGGATGATATCCAAAATTCAATTGATAGGGAGGGTGTTCTAGAAGATGCCTGGTGTGAACTGTGCCCAGAGCAGGAGTTGGAGCGTTTAGAGTGTATAGAGGAAGGTAGAGAGACAGAGCAGATAGTGGATGAACATGTAGATAGCATTCCAGATTTAGCGGTAAACAGTAAAAACGTTGCACATTTGGAAAAGAGGAACAATGTCCTCTGCAGACGTGATGGTTTGGCTTTAGTTAGGTCTCTGAATGAGACACAGATGTGTATTTTTATCAGATTAGGCAGTGGTGCTTAGATAGGATAAATGGAGCAAAGCCAGATCCGATACATTTATTTATTACAGGTGGGGCAGGGACAGGTAAGAGCCATTTGATCAAGGCTATCCCAATGAGGTTGTTGTCGAGAGGGTGTTGTGACCCGGATGACATTTGCGTTCTACTAACAGCTCCTACGGGGATAGCTGCACACAATTTAAATGCGGCTACTATTCACAATGCATTTAGCATTGGTAAAGATGTACGCTTACCTTACACTCCATTGGGTGAGGAGAAGCTGAATCCTTTACGTGCTAAATATAGTAGCTTGCCGCTTTTGATCATAGATGAAATCTCCATGGTTGATCACAAACTATCGGCTTATATCCATGGAAGATTAAGACAAATTAAGCAATCTGGTGACTATTCCCCATTTGGAAATGTTAGTGTCATTGCAGTTGGAGATTTTTATTAGTTGCCTCCAGTGAAAGGGAGACCTCTGTATTTAGATGACGTAGGTGTTGATTTGTGGTCTCAGTTATTTAAAGTTGCGGAATTGAAGACTATTGTTCATCAGAAAGATCCCGTATTTGCAGAGTTGTTGAACAGAATTAGAACTCGTTCAAAAGGCACCTCGATGTTGGACAGTAACATTGAAATATTAAAACGTTGTGAGACCGGTGAAGTCAGCTCAGCTTTGCACATATTTCCCACAAATCGACAAGTAAATGAGCATAACGTTGAACAGTTGTTGGAGAGTTGTCCGGATTGTGTCGAAATAGAGGCTCAGGATTATGTCAATAGTAAGAAAACAGGCAAGCTCGAATTGATAAGCGGACATCATTCCAGAGCATATGACACATGTCTGGATGAGACACTGCTTTTAGGGAAGGATGCCCGTGTCATGCTGTTTAAAAACTTGGATGTAGCCGATGGTCTAGTTAATGGGGCGTGTGGCACTGTGACACACATAGTTTTTCCAGAGAATGACAGGAAGCGATTTCCTGAGACGGTGTATGTTAAATTTGATGATGATAGGGTAGGCATACAGAAGAGGAAACACTGTGCATTTGCCTCTGCAGTAGAAATGGGTTCCACGGGCATTCAACCCGAAGAGGAGAGGGTGACTAAAAGGGTGGAATGCGTAGGCAATTTCCACTGAAGCTTGCCTGGGCCTGTACAGTACATAAAGTACAAGGCATTACAGTAGATAAAGCGGTCGTGTCGCTTGAAAAGATTTTTGCGGCTGGACAGGCGTATGTAGCTTTAAGTTGAGTTAGAAATTTGCCAGGGTTGATTATTAGGGATTTTAAGGAGACAGCCATCTATTGTAAGGACTCAATTAAAGATGCAATTGAAAACATGCCTCCCTTCATGGTCGAGAATATTACAAGGCACAATTTCAATCCACAGACCTTTACTGTGTTTTTGATGAATGTGCAGAATTTGACCCAATATGTATCTGATTAGACATCAGGCATTTGCAGCCTAACTGCATTGCTGTTACAGAAACATGGCTGCCTGCAGTTTCGTCATTTGAAACTGTAAAGATGGATGGTTATTTTTATCATAATCAGCCAAGGACTTTATCTTACAGTAGCAGCAACCCAATCTTGACAGAAATTCAAGGCCAACAACATGGTGGAGTTGGCCTATATAGTGCAGACAATTTGGCATGTAATGGTCTAATAACTCGCAAGCAAAGAGGACTGATTTATAAGCACAATGGTCGTACGTTTTTACTTACAAACATTAGTTTTGATTGAAGTTGAAGAAATATGTTCTCTCAAAAAAAATTTTTTAATTGCAACCTGTCCTGTTTCGATCTCAAAAATAAAATTTTGATTGCCACTTACTCTTTTTTGCTCTCAAATCTCTTTTTTGGTTTCAAATCTATTCTATTTGATTGAATAATAAAGGAACAAAATTTTCTCCATAGTGTTCAATATGAAAAAACAAAAAATACCACAAAAAAAAAGTTAGATATAAGGGTTTCGTTTCCTGCATTACAACAGCATTTTAAACTAAAACATTTTATGACAAACAGTAATGATAATTCTAATCACATTTGGAGTTTTATACATAAAACATTTTCTTGAAAAGATTTGTATAGCATTTACTATGTTGTAGTAATTGCATAATGTGCATTGCTGCCAGTCATATGCTGTTGCTAATGCAGGTTTTGCTTTGCCTTTCATGTAGCCTCAAAAAGCAAAAGGCACTGGTAATGGTACTCCTGATTTACTGGGATGGGGTTTGATTCCCTGCGGTGTCCTGCTGATTCTTTTGGCATTTACATGAAAGGCCATAATTTACTCAATTATATGTATAACAAGTGTGACTAAGCTCCATAAAAAATCCACATCAAATTAACCCTTGTATTATGTTCGTTGCTTCCCCCTTTGGTGTTCCTGGTCAGATTTGACAGGTCTGGTTTAACTACTCTTATATTACCACAAAAAACAGCATTCAAACATAATAACCAAACTTTATTTAACACTTTTAATACTGTAAAGGGTTTCTAACAAGTGGTGAACATGCCAACTGCAGTGAACCTACAAAGAATAGACACTGAACATGATATTAGTCATCTTGTCACGATCTATGGCTGCAGTGTCCGTGTTGTGTTTTTTGTGCTTGTGTGTTCTCTTTGCTTGCAGAGGTGCACTGGAAGGCTGGATGGATTTGAGGTCTCGGGAGGGATCACACTCACATGCACCTGCTGCAGGTTGACAATCAGTGCCTGCTTAAAAGCCTTGATCTACACACTACCTGCTGCCGGATGATTTCGTCAACCACACGTGGTATATGGCTCTATCAATAGTTTATTCTAGGCTTACTCTAGTGCATCTGTGTTTCCCAGTATAACAACTAATTCTGCCATGTTTTGTCTACAGCTGCGCTCCTTCAAGTGGCCAAACACTACGCATTTCCTCAGCCTGGCTGCAACACTCCACCTGCCATGCGCTCCTCCTAGCAGCTAGACACCATGCAGCTCTCCAGCAGCCCCAACCTCAAACCATCATCTGCTGTAAATTCAGTTGTGTTCAAATAAAGATGCTTTTCATCCTGCTACAGCCTTGTGTCTGCTTTTGGGTTCAACCAGATTCCACCAAGTCTAACACATCTGTATGTGTGTGTGTGTGTGTGTCATCCTGATGTCATCCACACGAGATATTGCGTATGGTGTTGGCACTGGCATCACCCTTACAATGTTTTCCACTCTTGCTGTGCCTCCTCTGTCCTGGGAGGAAGAATACCAGAGAAGTGTTTAGTTTGAACTGTGTAAGTCTTTATAGATAGTGCCTTTGATCACCTATGATCCATTGCTAGGTCTGGACTCTCTTAGGTTTCTTAAATTCTCCGTAATGATTTTATCTTATTCCTTTACCATGTAAATCGTACAGGTCACCATGTGTAACCTATCTATTTTTGTACTTATTTATTCACTTATTCAACTATTGTTTCTTGATGACACTTACTCCTTGGCATTTTATTTATTTACTCTACCTTATTCCCTATCTATTTATTGTGTGTACTGTGTTGATGTACTGTGCCAATATGCAAGCTGCTGAAACCAATTGCCTCTGGTGAGAGTAATAAAGTTTTCTGAGTCTGGATAGTGTGTGTGGCATCCAGATGGGCACATAAGTGCAACAAAGAGACAGGTTTCCATAAATGACACTTAATTCTTTCTGTAAGAATGTGTGTGTGGGATGGTGTTTGTGGCAATGGCGGCTGGTGCGTTTTTTTTTTACGGGGGGTTCTATACCAAAATCCAGAGTATATGGTAAATCATGAACATGTAGATTAACGGTAAAGATGCCAATGATGGTGAATATTGACTCACTGTCAGTTCAACTGACAAATAACTGGCAACACCTGATAAACCAAGAAAATAGAGACACCACTATGGTCAGCAGTGACCCATATTATATAAGGTTATTGTCACAAACTGGCTCAATACATAAATGTTTTATTTGAAATAATAACTATTTACAAAAAGCATGATGTGTGAAAATTAACTGCATCAGTCATGAATGTGATGGATGGATGAGTGAGAAATGTGTATGCTACTGTTGAATGCACACTGTGAAAAGAATTCTGTAGAATTTACGGTAAAATACTGGCAGCTGTGGTTGCCAGAATTTTACCGTAGAAATTACGGTCACAATGTATGAGACATTACGGTTTGCTGTTTTGGCAACCGTAAATTTCACAGTAGAGAACCGTTATTTGTTTACGGTAATTTGCTGTAAAAATAACAGTTCTAGAGTAAAACTGTTTACGGTAATTTGCTGTAGAAAATAACAGTTCCAGAAAAAAACTGTTTACGGTAATTTGCTGTAGAAATAACAGTTATTATATAAACCTGTTTACGGTCAATTCTTTTAAAAATAACAGATATACTGTAAACCTAATTACAGTCCATCAGTGAAAAAACACGGTAAAACTGCAAGATATAGTACAGCACTTTATTGCAAACTTCAACTTTACGGTAAAATACTGGCAGCTGTGGTTGCCAGAATTTCCCCGTAAAAAATACGGTACAACACATCTGGAATTACAGTTTGTTGGCGTCGATTTTACAGTCAGCAAATGGAAATGGTAAATTATAAAGGAAATGACCAATTAAGCCCATTGTAAACCAAAGTACAGACTATAATTGATAAACTTTAAGAACCTCTCTTTGCATATACACATTCTCTGTGAAAAACAGAACTTATCCACTATACTCACAAGGCAGTGTTGACATCTTGAAAAGACAGTGTGTGTCCATACATATGAAGGGATAGTCCATGGTAGAATAAAAAATAAACATGAAAAAAGAGCCACTTGCCCTGTGTTGATCAACACTAATGAGTCACTGAGTCCAGACTTGGCTGAAGAGGGCTCTTAACATGGACATGGTGTTCAAGAAACTGGAACTTAAAGCATTCAGCAGTCACCAGTTCTGTTTGAAGACTCATTTGTTGTCCATCTGGTATCCACTGTAGACTGGCATGATCCTCTCTGCAGCCAGAAAACAGAAACAAAGCAAAGGTTAGATTGATGCAGTGCTTGAGCATGATGCCTACAGAGATAAATTCAGCCTTCTGTTGTTAAACTGAGCTCTAATGAGCTATACATAGAATGAAACCAGCACTCTGAAATACAGTTTTGCAGGTCATCAGGAGTATTATTTATTTTATTGTATTAGTGTGAAAGGTAGAAACAGTCACTTTTCAGGACTAAGTGATAATCAGTATTTGTTTCACCCTCATCGAATTGCAGCCTAAATCATGAATCCTGTCCATAACACTGATTTTTTTTCTACTGTATGTTTGTATGAAGCTGTTGGCACCGTGCACTTGAGGGAGATCGATTGAGTTAAGTTTGAGTTGTGCTTGCATCTACTCATTTGCTACACTGACATAAACCATTGCTTACCTCTAATTAGCCTTGACAAGACTGGTGTTTGAGTCATTGGGTCCAGGCTTGACTGAAGACAGGTGGGACAGAGTCTCATACAGACATGGTACAATGTTAAGGAAACTGGAACTTTGGGCAGGTGTTGTCATCATTCCTGCCTGAAAATTCACCAGCAGTCTTCAATCAGGTGTTTACTGTGGACTGTCATGACTCTCTCTGCAACCAGTCAAAGAAAGACAACAAAGAAAAATTGTTAATGATAATAATTGTTGGAGCTATTCATTATTTTGTAATATAATTTCAGCATTTATTTATTTTGTTAATGTCTTGATGAGTATAAGTTAGATAATTAGTTTGATTACAATATTAGTAGCATTGTTTTTGTGATTTTTGAATAATTGATTAGGCTTTTGTTTTGACGGCACTGGCACGGGTGAATATATATATATGACTAGGCAGGTGGTGGGAGGCAGGCACTGGGAAGGGTTCATGGTTTTTTACCAGGGTGACGGGGCAAAAAAGACACAGATGGCGTTGTCAATTGTTTGCCACCCAAATTGAAAAATAAACCGCAAAACCGTACCCAATGGCTGGAAAACTGTTTTGTTACACACACCCTGCGTAAGATTCAATTTTTTCAGTGGCTCAGTGGCCTTTTGATTTTGAATTTGTTGATAATGTTTTTATTTGGACAAAGGGCATTATTATTTAGAAAAAATCCGCCACTACAATAATGATACACTTACACTGTTGCAAAGTGCTTCCCGCAACAACAACAACAAAAAACAAAGCATTAATTAAAGAAGTTGGAACAGAAAAAAAATTAAATGGTGAATGAAGAGTAAGTTTAGAAAATCTCATAAAAAGGCCAACCTATAAATATGATTTCAGGAGGCGCTTAAAACAGTTAAAGGGATATTCCGGTGTTAATTTAATCCACGGTCTAACACGCTGTGAAACTGTGTTAGACTCCCTCTGAAGAGATCAAGTTAGCAGACCGCTAATTTACGGAGTTTTATAAACCTCAGAAACGACCGCGCGACAGCACTACATTGCACTAAATGGATCCAAATTATAAACCGCCACCAAAAAGCCACAAATAATGCTCAGAACAGCACCACACTTCAGCAACAGTACAAATAGGGTCTCAGCACATAGTCTGGGGCATCTAACCTCCGCTAGCTTAGCTAGGGAAGCTATTGGGATGCTAAAATCAGAGTTGACCTCTCCTCCATCAGCTTCCGGGTTGGCGAAGTCCCGATGCGATGATGACCGAGTGCGATTAGAAATGCCCAATTCTGTTCTTTTCCCTGTCCGCTCTCTATAATAACTGTTATAAACTGGCAGGTAAGACACATATGAACTTTGATTGCTTTTCCATGGAGTCATAATCATACATTTTCATCCATGCACCGCGAAACTCTACTGCACTCGGTAACCATCGCGTTGGGACTTTCCCACGTGATCATAATCAACAACTATACATAGTGATTTGTTCTAAAGGAGGAAATAAAAAAAAAATATTTCTTTACCTCTGAAGGAACTCAGGTGTGGAGCCCAGATCCACGGGATAGTGAATAGCTTCCGAGCATGAGGCAGACGGCAGTGATGAAGGTGGGGATGTGGTCATTCACGACCCTGCGGTCTACGGCAAACATGAACCGCCTTGAAGCATAGCAAGAGGTTCCTGTAAAAGCAGAAAAGAATTAACAGCACATTAGTCATTACCATTCAAAAGTGTTGCATGATATACAGAAATTAAGATACTTCAGATTCAAAACGATCAATTACAATTTCCCATTGTTCGGTACCTCAACATCCTTTACCAAACTAACAAAGGAAAAGGCATGACATTGCACTGTTTTCATACATCATCTTGTGCTAACTCTGCTAACAACTTCTTACTTCCAGCTCACTTGTTTTTTGCCACCTTGGGGCCTGTATGAGTCACTGTTCACAATATTTTAACTGCCAAAATGGCTGCTTCGCACTAGGCCCCTCTAGCATTACATGCTAGTCTGTGTGGGGCACTGTCTCACTAATTACCAAAAATAAATAAATTACTCTTTTGTAAATATTTTACTCTTTTTAACCTTTTTAACTAAAAAAGTAATTACTTACTGCATGAATTAGCCTACCTATTATATTAATTATGTGTCAATAAAATAAAGACAGAACAGTACGAGAAACACAAAGCTTGTCTATTAGTGAGAGGTGTCACTCGGGTTAATATTTATTGGCCAAACTGAATTGAGTATCAAACTGTGTAAACAGTAATTGAATGAATTTTAGACCAATAAAACTTGTCTAACTGTGCACCTGTGCTACTACATTTCCTTTGTGCTGCTGAAATCTTGAGCTTGCTAGCACCAGTGCTACCACCTAATAAAGTGATCATACAGCCCTGTGTAATAACATTGAAGTGAAAATGGCATACTGGTGCACTTAAATAAACAATGTGGTTCATTTCTGTGGAGTTTGCAATGAAGCACATAACCCCTCAAAGTCTTAACCGACTTGCTACAGAAGTTACAGCTAAACATTTTTCTAGCATTAGCAACGTTAGCTGTAGCTAGCGACTTCTCAGAGCCCTTAAGTGACTCTTCTATTCTGCAAAAAGCAGATAGTAACATGTCCAGCAACTTTCAAGATATGGCTACCTGAAGTCCTCTGCTTGAAAGTCAACGTATAAGAGCTAATGTGGCTCTGTGGCTAGCTAACGTTAATTGGACAGTCTGAATGAGTTGTGAATGTGCTTACCTGAAGAAGAGACTCTACTCCTGTGGGTACGAAGAAATGGCGGTGAACTGAAATTTCTAGCTTCCGTTAACTCCGCGGTCCTCTCAATCTTCTCTCTCTCTCTCTCTGTTGGTTTGTCTGTCTGTGTCTGTCTGTCTTATGCCTGCTCCTGTGGGCGCGAAGAAATGGCGGTGAACTGAAATTCAAAATTTCTAGCTTCCGTTAACTTCGCCA
>CAEMYA010000119.1:136755-150405 GCA_903131615.1 Diplodus sargus
AAATACTATTATTTTATGGAAGCCCATTTCCGCCACTTGACAAGAATTATGAGATACTTTGACTTAGTATCTCATAATTTTGACTTAGTATCACATAAGTATGACACAGTATTTCATAATTTTTTTCATCATAATTATATTATTATTATAAGGATGTGTTAACAATGTTGCAATAAAACTCTATATGATAAACTCTAATGATTGTTGTAGGCCTATGTTTTCCTGTGGGACAACAAAGTTAATTTTGACAATAATACAACATGTATAGTTTTCTATTGCATTAAGTGCTTTGTGTTGGCCCGAACAATGCCCCTTAACTGTGATATAATAAGCACATACCACAGCCTGTCCTGATGTATTGCTTAAACACACCATACTTTTTAAAATTCTACTTTCTATAGAAATGATGGTATGATTCAATGGTTGTGTACCGTAAATTTAAACATAAACACCAGCAAAATCTGTAATTCAGACAGAATGATACCGTCAATTTTAGGGTAATTACACGCTTGTGACATTACGGTATTTTACTGTGAATTTTGCAAACTTTTTATAACATTCACAGTAAAATTACGTATTTTCTACTTAGTAAGACTGTAAAATTTAAAGTTAATCACTGTTTCTTGATTTACAGTATTTCAATGTATTTACTACAGTGATATACTATTTTTGATAGTTTTTTACCGTAATTTCTACGGACATTTTTTACAGTGCACCAAACATATCATAACCCCCCCCCCAAAAAAAATGTACTATTGAAATATGTATCATGATTATATTTATATATTATATAAAATGTCAAAACAAATCTCCATTTTATTATTATTAATATTATCTTGTTAACACTTACACATCAAGTAAAATGAATACTGTTACAAACATTGTACTGACATCTAGTGGTCAGACAAAAACATCAGCAGTGCACATTAAACATCCAATGTGATAAGGTTTCATGAAACTTTACAGAATAGAGGAGCAATGGTGGGTTGTTGTGCTCCACTGCCATATGAGCACAACAATGTTGACAATTAGTAGTGGCATATTAAACCTGTAAAGAACCTTTCACCCTTCAGGTGTTTTCGATTTGACTTTTTATACATAAATGCTGCCCTTCTCTCCTTGAGAGATGCAAATTTCTCAGCAATTCTGTGGTTGAAGTCATGGATGTCTTTGATAAGTTTCTTCTCCATAGAGAGCATGGCCACTGATTGCTCTCCATGAAGAGCTGGTACAGAGCCACAGCTCCACTACAGTTCTTGAACTAATCATTGCTGTAGATGATAGACAGTTCAGTTTTCAGCTTGTTCTTGTTCAGCAGTGGTTAAGCCTCCATGGAGGTGTTCAGTGCTGTTTCAGGCAACTGACTGTTCTACAGCTGGACTTTGTCTCCCTGCAGCAGTGTAGCACTGATCAGGGGTTTGGTGAAGGAGAACCTCTCTTTTGCATGTTACAAGATAGTATTTGTCCATTTAGATTTGTGACACTGAGTCGATGGTCCACTTCTGGAGCTGGCTGAGGAGAATGTCCACACAAGGCATGATGCAATGAAATAGTTTCAGGAAGAAGCTGAAAGTATCATCCTCCAGGAGCTTCACAAACCCTCCAGCTTCCCGCACAGTGATAGGCTCGAACTCCCCTGATGATTTCAAAACACTGGATGATGTCACCTTCGTGCTAAAACACAGTGTTCACGGCATGGATATGGAAGTTCTATCTTACTGTGTTTGCTCTTGGGAGTCTGTGTGCCACCACTCCATCAAGCACACTGGTTCTCTTGGGAGATCTTGGAAAAAAATACAGGTTAGAGAAGTACTGATTATTTAATGGGATCTGCTGTATGATGAAAGCTGAAAAGTAAGAGGGCTGAAAGAGCTTAAAAAGGTGAACAGTTTCTCTGGCTGCACATATGCTGTAGCATTAACAGGGCAAAAGCTGAAAATGTGCCCATAAGAATGAATGGGAAACGCCTTCCAACCTTCTGCAATTTTTGAAAAAAATGTAATGGTGATAGCCAAAATAATATTGATTAACAGGAGACTCTGTGATGTCATTTTTTTTATTTCTGTCGAGTGAAAAATGACGGCGGCAGAGCAAGAGACAAAACAAGTACTGTCTGCTCTCCTCCAGAAACTTAGGCTCTAAATTAACATTGTGGCTTATGGGGGAGTTGTTGGAGTACTTGTCGCTTCAGGGCTCCCACAGCCGAAACTGTAAGTCCTACATCTGAAATAAGACCAATAGCTGAAAGCCAACAATATGTCCTACATTTCTATGTTTATATTGTCTATGTGAAATAAAGGATGTGGGATCCAAATCAAGCTGAAGAGAATTTTCTCTCCAGTTCCTCCACGTGGTCTTCACTCTAGCAATGATGTCGCGCACTCGAGCTCATGCAATACACACCCATTATAAAATCAGGAGATGGCCTAAAAATCCTTAAAAGTAAAACTGTGATGATTTAAAATTTTTTAAAGATTTTAAAAAGTTGAATAAATGCCCAATAGTTCAAAAAGTCAAAGAGTTTTAAAGAGGATTATAAGATTTCCCCATTTACTTCAAAATGACAATAATTAGACTGCAACCAGAGTGCCACCTATAGGCCGATTTGCACCAAATTTTACACAGACCATCATTAGGCCACGGAACACAATTATGAACATTTAAGTGATAATCAGACAGTACTTGTCTTGTCTTCAACACAATATGCAGGAATCTGTTGTTTTATATTTCGGGCGTTTTATGGACTATCAAAATTGTTTTGATACATTTTTGTTAGGAGCGTCCACAGATGCTACATGCAAAACTTGGTGCAAATCGGTCAAATCGTGTAGGAGGAGTTCGAAAAAGCGGGTTTTTCCTTTGTCGCAATTTTGCAAATGGAAAGTTACAGCAAAAGTGGGCGTGGCCTACACCAAACAATTCAGCTGAATTCAGGGAACACACAGATATATGGTTTAACAATGCGCTACATATTATGTGGGAGCTACAGGCAAAAACGCTTTCCCGTGAAAAATAGTGCCACCTGCTGGTCATATTTGGTGTGTGAGTTACAGGGGCCATTCTAGACCACCCCTATGAATTTCATTTCCGTAAGTGTTATGGTGTGAGCACAGTGCCAAATATAAAATAAAACTGGCATCACAGCGCCATCTAGTGTTGAGTTGGTAAACCCTTCATAAGCTCTCTTCAGGAGGGCACTGACAATAACCATACAAAGTTTCGTGTCAATCCGATGAACGGATTTGGAGATATGAAATACTTCAATTTAAAGGGGTAGAATATATTCAGGGCGAGTCCCTCTACATTCCTGAGAGATTTGGCGCAGATTGGTTATTGTATGGTGAAGTTACGAGGACTTGATGCTTTATGGAGAAGGATTTAAATGGACGGCACCACCACGGCCAGCAGATGTGTCAGGCTGCAACGCCGTCGGATTGCACGCTCACGTGTTACTTGCATGTCATGCTGGGGAGAAAACAAACAGTAAACGTCATGTTGATCGGATGTTTGTCTGACTTCCTGTGTCCAGCGGGTGGCGCTATGATTATGAAACAGTTTTGATGCACAGATATATTCAGGGCAACTCCCTCTGAAGATAGGACATTGTATGGTGAAGTTACGGGGACCTGATGCTTCATGGCGAAGGATTTAAATGGCCGGCACCACCACGGCCATCAGCAGCAGGTATGACGTAGGGAAGAGATTTCCATAACTTTTCATGTTCAAGGTCAGATGATGATGCTGACTGACTGTGACGTCTGTACTGTCAGATCTGTCGAAGGAGATGATTTAAGTACGAGGATTGGCAAAATTTCAAAATGGCGGCCAAAAGCAAAATGGCCAAGTCAGTATTGATGCAGAGATGAGATTCTTCCTTCTAGAAAGGGACAGCGGTCAAGTGAGCAGGTTTGGCGAGCGTCCTGCAGTAGCTGTGGTATGTGTTCTTAACTAAAGAAATCACTCAGTTGTTTCAAATTGCAGGTGAAGCCACTGCGTTCATCGCGGAAAAACCAGGCAGAATCACAACTACACACATGGCATGCCTTTCACATTCACAGGGCAGACACAACACGCAAATGGCATTCTTAGCAAATTGGCTTATATGAAAATTATGTGCTGTGGCTAACTGCCACTGACTTATCCATTATGTGGTGCATCACCCATCAATTATGCCATGTTGTACTGTGCAATTTGGAGAAAACTATCTGCAAATGCCATGTACATCTGATGATGTTTGTCATCACTGCACATAAATAAGCATGAAATAATGCTTCAGTTGCCTTCTATCAAAATTGTATTTGTGGCCATGTATCATTGTCAAGCTTGGGATACATGATACATGTGATTTGAAAGACAACAATGCCATCTAGTGGACGTCTTGGATAAAACACCCCATACATTGCTGGTTTCTTACCAGGCACTGACAGTAAATATACAAAGTTTCATGTCAATCCGATGAACAGTTGTGGAGATATAAATTAGCTCAGTTTAAAGAGCGCCACGTTGTGGTCATTGCCTGAAATTTTGCACAGCAGCCTATGCCAAAGTAATCAACTCAGTTTCATGTCATTAGACCATACCAATGTGAAGATATGCAACACTTCCTGTTTTGAAGCAAATCTGTAATTAGTTGATATTTAATAACTTGAGTATTGTGTGGCCTATCAAATTTTTTAAAATAAATTTTGGCAGGAGGGTCGACAGATACTGTGTGACAAGTTTCGTGCAAATCTGTCAAATCGCCTGGGAGGAGATGGAAAAAGTAGGTTTTTCATATGTCACTATTTTGCGAATGGAAAATTACCGCAAAAGTGGGTGTGGCCTACACCACACCATTCAGCTGAATTCAGGGAACACGTAGATATAAGGTTGAACAATGTGCTACATATAACGTGGTAGTTATGTGCCAAAAACGCTTTGGATTGAAAATAGCCCCCCCTGCTGGTCATTTTTGGTGTGTGAGTCACAGGGGCCATTCTATAGTACCTCTATGAATTTCATTTCCATAAGTGTTATGGTATGGGCACAGTGCCAAATATAAAATTAAATTGGCACCGCAGCGCCATCTAGAGTCAAATTGGTAAACCCTTCATACGCTCTCCCTAGGAGGGCACTGACAATAAGTATACAAAGTTTTGTGTCAATCCGATGAACAGATGTGGAGATATAAAATAGCTCAATTTAAAGAGCACCACCTTGTGGTCATCGCTTGAAATTTTGCACAGGCCCTCAGCGACCTATGGCGAAGTAGTAACCTCAGTTTCATGTCATTAGACCATATAGTGCTGCAGATTAATAAAAAAAATCGTTCACTTTGGTATACAAGCATGAAATTTGGCACAGATACTCTCTAAGGGCCATTATTTTGGAAAAAGGCGTTGGCCACTCAAAAATTCAATATGGCGGCGATTTTCCAGATTGCCACCATTGCTATTCAATGCTTATTATATCAATTATTCAAACAGTGATCCAAGCATCAAATTTGATACAAATACTCTCTTTAGGACATGTTAATGGAAAAAGATGCTAGTCCTTCAAAAATTCAGGATGGTGACCATTTTCAAGATGGCCACCATTTCTGTCAAATAGTTATAATGTCTGCTTTGTCTGCCTCCTCTCCTTTGACCTGTCCGACTTAGTTAAACTTGCCAGGGATATAAAATCCCCCCCAACATAGCTCTTAGGTTCACTGGAGTACACAAGCCTCTCCACCATGGCAAGGTGCAGTCCACAGAGAGGAAGGGCCACTGTTAGAAAAAGGAAGTGGCCAGTAAAGATTCAGGATGGAAACCATTTTTCAAGATGGCTGCCTTTCCTGTTCCATGTTCATCGCCACTGTTTCCAAATAGTGTTACATAAAAATATGCCACAAATACTCTGTTAAGGCCACTTTTGGTAGTATGTACACTGATGCACACATGCTTGTTAGCAAAAATACTCTAACGGCCACACTTTTAGAAAAAGGCAATCGCAAAAATTCAAGATTCCTTTTTCAAGGTTGGTGTTGCTTTAATAGTGTACTCTGTTGGGACTGAATTAAAAGGAAGGATTGAAAAAAAAAAACATAAGTTCTATTCACATCTTTACCAGCTCAAAGGCCTTGTGTTTAGAGTGTCCAACCTGAGATTGAGAGGCTGTGCCCTGCCGAGTCAAAATAAAGACTGTTAAAAATGGTAGCCAATGCCTCCCTGCTTGGCAGTCAGCAAGTGCTTTATTGGGGGCAACATATCCAGGAGGGTGTACATATACATCACGGTCCAGAATCTGGAAATTTGCTCTCGGCCCACCGCAAGGCTACTTACTTATTTATTCACATTTGCAATTGCAAGTGAAACACAATCTAAAACATTTGCATCTTCCACAGCACTCTGATTTGCAGCCACACGTGGCTAAGTTATATAGTTGTTCACAACGTTGTGCAGTTGGTGCATTTGCTGTCCAGAAGACCCCCCCATTGTTCACCAAGCTTTTTCCATCCCCAGTCAGCAGGACTCTCTGCTTCTGGCTGACACTGGGTTGCTTGACCCCATATGCAGCCTGCCTAATATGCAGCATGTTTAGTGTGTTGAAGCAGAGCTGCTCTTGTTGGAGGAATGGCTTAATATGGCCTCTGCTTTTGGGCAAACATGTCAAGTCTAGCCTCATCTACCCTAACAGCTGTGCTTGATCGATCATACAGCAGGACCACAAACTTCTCAAGGCTCTCCAGGTCACTATCAGTCAGAACAGGAGGACTTAGTTTGCTGAAGATGAGAGAGGCCTCAGGGAAAATGTCCCAGGTTTGCCAGGCACCTCAATCATAGACATAGTACACATTCAGGTATGGGATACAACTAGGTTTGGGTCACCTACACCTCGCCCGATCATTCATCCAGTATCATTTAAGCCCTGTGTGATCTGTACACCTTCCAGGTATGCATACATGAACAAGTCATGTATTGCTAGGCTTACCCTTGGCTCGGCTCTCACGCGCTGGCACAACCTGTCAATTCAGGTGTGGCTATCTAACTACATCTATTACTAGCTAATTGATGAGGGGCGGGTAGACTACAGTGTAAGTAAAACTAGATCAGCTGATGAGGGGCTGGTAGACTACAGTGTAAGTAAAACTAGATCAGCTGACACTGAATCCCATGCTGAGTTCCAGAGCAGTGAAGTCACCAGTATGCCCTGGTTGGGTAATGACGTTCACTCTATTAAACAAAACCTTCCAACACACTAAATTGAGCTCTGACAGAAATGATGGCCATCTTGAAAATGGTTTCCAGCTTGAATTTTTGAGTGGCACACACCTTTTTCCATGAGAATGTTCGTCGAAGAATATTTGTACCAAATTTGATGATAGCATCATAATTTGAAAAATTGATGTAAGGATTCAATAGAAATGGCGGTCATCTTGAAAAATGGTTGCCATTTGAATTTTTGAGGGACAAGCACAGTTTTCAAAAAAAACATTCTTAAGAGAGTATTTTCACAAAATGTTATGCCTACATCACTGTTTGAACGATTGACATGATGAGCATTTAACAGAAATAGCGGCCATCTTGGAAAAAAAGGCCGCCATGTTGAATTTTTGGGTGGCCAACGCCTTTTTCCGAAAAAGTGACCCTTGGAGAGTATCTGTGCCAAATTTCATGATTGTATACCAATTTGAACGATTCTCTTGAAAATTATGCCAGTAATCTGCTCCACTAATACGAATGTGGAGATATGCAACACTTCCTGTTTTGAACCAAATCTGCAGGAAGTTGATATTTAAAAATTTGATTATTGTGTGGCCTATCAAAATTCTTTTAATAACTTTTTGTCAGGAGGATCCACAGATACTACGTGACAAGTTTCGTGCAAATCGGTGAAATCGCCTGGGAGGAGTTTGAAAAAGGAGTTTTCGACATTTCGCGACGTAGCGGAAAAATCGGTAGGTGGAAATGGGCGTGGCCTATGGCAAGAGATTCAGCACAATTCACTGAATGCGTGGATATATGGTTTTTGAATATACGACAAAGTATATGGGAGTTATTAGCCAAAACACACTTGCCTATTTAACAGGTAATATCACCTAGTGGTGGAAATTCACAACGATTACAGAGGATCGCAATTTTCGCCAGATGTGACGTGTATTCCAAATTTGGTGAGTTTTCGATTATGTTCAGGCATCCAAAACTGCAGTCAAACTCGGACCGGAATAACAACAATAAGAAGTATAATTTTTCCAATTACAATAGGGACCTCACAGGTCGTTGACCTGCTCGGGCCCTAATAATCACTGCGATTACAAGAGGGACCTCGCAGGTTCCCTGCTCGGGCCCTAATAAGAAGAATAATTTTTTCAATTACAATAGGGACCTCACAGGTCGATGACCTGCTCGGGCCCTAATAATCATTGCGATTACAATAGGGACCTCGCAGGTTCCCTGCTCGGGCCCTAATAATAATAATAATCATTGCGATTACAATAGGGACCTCGCAGGTTCCCTGCTCGGGCCCTAATAATCATTTCAATTACAATAGGGACCTCGCAGGTTCCATGCTCGGGCCCTAATAATTAAAGCTGCAAGCAGCGATGAACGGGCCCTCGCAGTCCACGCGCGTCGGGGCATGCTGCCGTCGATGCATGCTGCCGTCGGGCTTATCCAGGCAACACCTTCCACTGAGGAACTTTTTACTTTATAATTTGGTGGGCTGCTCCTCCTGCCCGTATTAAACAATGTATGCTGAAGTCAGAAGAACTCCCTGCAATCTACATGAAGAACAAATACTGAGAGAAGTACACTGTGTGACCTTACAGACTCCTAAAAAGAGGTTTGTATCCATTAGCAAGGCAGGACTGCCCTCTGGTGGGGAAAGCCTGTCCACTCAAAGGAGAAGACAGTCAAGCTGTTCTTTCAAAATGAAGTACATGATTATTGTGATGCGCATTGCATTTCACGTGTCTTGGAGCTTCTTCATGCATCACTTTCCGTTAATGAAGTTTTTACTTTATAATTTGTTGGGCGTGGCCTATACCATGAGATTCATCACAACTCACTGAATGCGTGGTTATAAGGTTTTTGAATGTGCGACAAAGTATATGCGAGTTATAAGCCATAACGCACTTTCCTTGATTGTAGCACCACCTAATGGTGGAAATTCAGGACAACAATAGATTATAAAATTTTTCACCAGGTGTGACTTGTATTCCAAGTTTGGTGAGTTTTGGGGTATGTTCAAGCAGTGAAAAATGCAATCATTTGGGACAAAGAAAAAAAATAGTAAAAAAAAAAATAAAATCTTTAGAAAAACAATAGGGTCCTTGCATGTTCCCTGCTCGGGCCCTAATAATAATCATTTCAATTACAATAGGGTCCTTGCAGGTTCCCTGCTCGGGCCCTAATTACGACTACAATAGGGACCTCTCAGGTTCCTTGTTCGGGCCCTAGTAAAACTATGTACATAATGGAAATTTGAAAAATACTTTTTCACTGTAAACTTTGAAAATAAAATACATTGTACATAAATTTGCATTTATTTTTGGATGAAAGTGGAGTCTTTGGCTAAAAATGTTTATTTTTTTAGGTATTGTGATCACAGATACACAAAGCAGTTGAACACTTTAGTCTGACACCCTAAATGGAGCTTCTTTGTAACCTGTGCAGTTCACAAAGGGGTTAGGGAGTTTTGGCTCGGATGCGAAGAACACAGCAGCTCCAGGCAGCACATCTCCAGGTGGGCACTCCTGCTCAGACACTGGTCCGGAGCCTGCCGACACATTCTCCTCCTCTGAAGATTCCTCCATGTGTGCCACTCCTTCTATAGTCAATTCAAAATCCTGAAACAAAAACAATGAGAATAAGAATAACTTTATTAATCCTCAAAGGGATGTTATGATTTTACTTGACTAGTGCAGTGCCCGTAAGAAAATATGTGTTCCGATAGAAAAGTGGGAGGTTAAGAAGCTTTTTCATTGATGGCCAAATGAGGCTGTGTTTGAAGGTGGAACGTCAGGGATATTTAGGTTTGCTGTGAAATCCGATATTCCAGGGTATAATTGGCCATTTTTGTATTGTACTATTTTTGATTTTGCCATTATATTTCACCTTCAAAACTATTTACTTGGTGTCATTATGTTCAGCACAACCTCACATGTGTGACTGTACAGTTATTTTTTCATTTTGACCTACTGTTTTAGCAATGGACCTAAAATCACACACACGAAAAAAAAACATAAAATCTGAGTAGAACTTCTATTTTTTTACTGTGAAAACCACAAATATGTTTAACAAACCATTATTATTACCTATATTGCAAATATAAATTGTTGTTTGCTGAATATGTGCATACATTTTAAACATTTACAAAGTTATGTGTAACTATTTACATTTAAATGCAGGCAATGCTCAGGTCTGCCTGAGCTCCTTTCAGCTGAATGAAGAGCTGCACTTCCGACTCCACATTCAGCTTCTACTGCTTTGACTTATTAAACAAAAAAACAACTCCACTACACACTAAACACATGACACTGAACACTACATAACCTACTAACTATACACTCCAAACACACTAAATGTCACAAATCTCTCAACTCTCAATATCGCTGTCTGTACACCGACCGTCGTTGCCTGTCACTCATCTGCCGACGTCCTTCCTACAACTTCCTGTTCCTCAACATCCAAACTTGCTGCTTCTTTCGTGACACAAGCCCATTTTTACCGTTTCTTCTGCACCAGACACAAAGCAAACCTGACAGCAATGTTCGCGAAAAAGCTTGGTGGACATTATTTACCCTAAGTCCGGTTTTGGACATGGCAATGCGTCCGGTCCATCTACTCGGTAGTTGGGCCGTTTGGGTTGGCTAGCGGCTAGCAGCTAGCTACACACGAACATCCACAGATTCCGATTCCACTTTGTTGTCCGCGCGTCTCCGCATCTCCTAAGACCCGAACAGACTCGTTTCGTCTCATTAATCCACAACAGTCAGTTTAGATGCACAGAACAGAACAGGACCGAACCGCCGACAAAATCCCGGTCCAGCTCGAGCTGCTGCAGGTATAAATCCGCTCTCCTCAGACCCGAATAGCCTCGGTCCGGTCTCGTTTAGTCTCATTAATCCACAACAGTCAGTTTAGATGCACAGAACAGAATGGGACCGAACTGCCGGCTAACTCCCAGTCCAGCTTGCACTGTGGCAGGTATAAATCCGCTTGTTTCTTAAGGTATGTCATGGGCTTGAGATCTGCAGTGATTGGCTCTGGTGCGCACGTGACTGTGGTGGCTCCGGTGGACAATGCTCCTGAATTTGTAAAGCATTTATGAAATCATTTATTCACGGTATCATTGCAGTCCAAACAAATGCGAAGTTGCACACCACTGAACCAAACAGCAGCCATGTTGAAACTCTCAGGTCAGTCTGATCTTGATCTGCACAGATATTTGAGGCACACACACACACACACACACACACACACAGACAGACAGACAGAGATTCCTTGCTTTTATAGAAAGATGTTGTTTTTATTCTGATTCAACGTAGTATAATACCAGCTATGATTTCTGTTTTTCTTGTATTTACTTTGTTATGGTGCAGTCCTATTCATATTGTCTTATAATGGGAATGGTTTCACACATTATCTCAGTGGCACTGGCACATAACACTTGACTTGAGACATTGAATCATACTACTGCTGTTACATGATAATGACTGCACACTTATGTTAGCGTGTTAGCGAGCTTTATCCAATGTTCTAAATATTAGCTATGTTGGTAATTACCACAGTCAGAAATTAGCTGCAGCCACAAGCCAGATGCTCGTCAAACACCATAACGTTGGTGGCAGTAGCATTAGCTTCACAAAACAATGGTTATCGCTAGCTTGTTATTCACCGTGGCTGGTGAAATTTGAACTTTAGTAACCATTTGGCTAGTGTAAAGTAAACGTATTTACATTACAACTATCGTTTTGCTGAATTAATGTGCAAATGTTGTCAAAGAAATATACTAAAGTTGCACTAAAATAAACACTTAGTTTCCTGACTTAGTCGCTTTAGATGATGCTGTTCGCAGATGTAGGCTACCAACGAAGTTCCACGGAGGCATGTGTGGAGGTCTTGCAGTAAACGGTTACGTGAACAGCAGGTAAATAAATAACGTGTCACAGCATCAGCTGCACTGCTGTGAAGAGTTCATGTGCGCTCCCGCGCCGGCTTGGCTGATGGCTGCAGTTACCCTAACGGCCGTCGTGTCGCTATTGAGTCTTATTTCTAGATCCTGCCCTAAATCCCTTTAATCTGATTACTGGTTTGGAAATATTAACGCATTAGATTACTCGTTACTGAAATAAAGTGGTCAGATTAGAGTAACGTAAGGCGTTGCAGCCTTTAGTGCTTGAATTATAATGTAAAAGTGCTGTCATGTGTTACTCCTATCCATATCTGGGAATGCTGTGCAGGTAAATTAAACTGTGATTACTTGTTGAGAACATTTGCCCATTTCTTGCAATTGTTTTCATGTTTGATTGTCTTTTTACTGTTCAAGACTCTACCTGGCTGCACTGCATCACAATGAGAAGGCTGATAGAGGACAAGCCACCATATCATCAGGAGATCCTCTTTTCAAACTGAGCTTTCCAAAGTCCAGGAAGGGAGAATGCAGCACCAAACCAGTGAAGACAGAGACGACATTCTGTAAGTTTTAAAATCTTTTTCTTGATCGTCTCAAATTAAAATAAACATGGACACACAGACATCACACAAAAGGTTGAAAACAAACACTTAAAATCTGAATTCTTTTAAGATGGTTTTCAAAATAAATAATGAGAGTGTATAAATGAGAAGTAATTAGGAGAAGTAAGAGACACTTTACAACACTGCAGCACAAGGCTTTTTGGTTCTACTGCAGCTTTCCTGTAAACATTAGAGGTGGGTGCAATTCATCGATGTGGCGATGCATCGCAATGCCTCACGTGATGATTTGGCATCGATTAAATAACGTTGATGCTTTGCCGCAAGACTGGAACAAAAAACATGTAACCAGAACCTTAACGCGCATGCCGCCAGAACTGTTTAGTGAGTGGGACCACAAGAAACGGTTAGTGGTGCGCACCATGGAGCCATGCTACAAACTCCCTCACCGATGAGTGTGAGTGCCACTTTGCTCTACTGTGTATGTGTTGTGTTCACCTCACTGTACTGAAGCTCCAGACTAAATAAGTTCACATGGATTAAAGTTCTCTGTCGCTACAATGGATTTCCGTCATTAAAACTTAGCAGAGGCAGCTTATGAGATCAATGTAGATCGGAGAAGAACGAGTGATGGCTGATCTTTATTGACACATTGTCATTGGACTTTGTCTGCAGTGTATCTGTGTAAACGACTTCATTCAGCGTCTCTCCCTCCCCTCTGGAACCGTGAGTTACCATGGTTACGGGAACGCCCTGAAATTTTATAATGATTATCAATAAGAAGTTTTTGGTTAGTTTGACTGTACAAAATCATAAATGTTGCCTGATTGTAGCTCATTTCACAAATCTTGTATTATTAGGGTTCTACCCCCGAAGGGGTAGAACCCTTCTAAGATTGTGCCGGTTTATTAGGGTTCTAACCCCGAAGGGGTAGAACCCTTCTAAGATTGTGCCGGTTTATTATTATTAGGGTTCTAACCCCGAAGGGGTAGAA
>CAEMYA010000119.1:174111-221926 GCA_903131615.1 Diplodus sargus
CATTTTGCAGGAGAATTGAGGGGTTTTGCCCGTTGTGTGTGTGTTTTTTGATTTGTGTGTAGCGTTCTGAGAGTAAGAGGTATGCTTTCAGAAAATGTGTGTAAACAATCGGGAAAAACTGTAATATAGGAAAACCCAACCCTTTAACTTTACCATCTGCCGATGGTCACATAACTTTGTTACTTTCCTAATTACAATCTTTACATTTTCTGTTATCTGTTGTTTGTCTAAAATTGCCAGTTCATTTATGTTACCCCTAATTATTTAGTCAATAAACATATAAAATCGTTTGTCTTTGTCTGGAACTTAATTTTAATGTGGAGAACCGATGGATACGTGCAAAGAATTCACTGCTTCAGAATAGGAGATCAAATATAAATTGGAAATTTAACAGACTGATTAAATTGATACTCTAACTGTCCAAGCCAACTTGGGTAGTTGGATGTTTGGAATAGTTCCCTTTGGCCTATTCCAGTAAATCAAACAACGGAGGTGGTGCCCCGTCTAAAACTGTTATTGATTGACAGTGATTAATTATCATATTATCAAGGTAGTGTCTCCTACATTATATATCATGGTGCCGTCCGTGTGAGGCCCATATGATATATACTTTCCTTTCCTACATAACATAAAGAACAGTTGATGTGGAATGGGTACTCGACTTTGAAACAAAGGCCGAAAGAAAGATAAGAAAGTCTACAAAACGGTTGCTAGCAAAAAAGGAGTTGTGGCTAAACCTAACACTGACCGCAGCAAGACAGACATGGCCACAGCAAATGTGAATTCAACACTGTGTGAATCAGAGGACTCTCAATCCACGGGGGTGCTTCCGTTGTGCTCATGGAAATTTGTGAGTTAAACAAATCTCTCTTGAAGAAAATTGACTTGAATTCAGCACAACTCCAAATTTCCATCCGTGCAGTGGAGGCTACTTTGGATAATGTGCTTACAACGATAATGGAGGTGGAGAACCGTATCAGTGACACGGAGGACGCAGTAAGTGAGATTAAACGGCTGACGAGGCAGCTAAAAAGCAACAATGAATTCCTCAAAAGAAAAATGAACCAGCTCGAAAATCACAGCAGAGGGAATAATGTTCATGCTAAAGACTAAAAGAAGGCATCGAGGGCACGGACACCGTGCAATTCTTCACAGGCTGGATACCGGTTTTGGGGGTCGACGGCTCAGAAGCAACAATGCCGCTGGAGCTGGCTGGAGTACCAGGGTTCTGGTGAGTACAACTATAAGTATTAAGATAACTGATTAATTAATAACTGAGTATGCTATAACTTACAGTTAAGTAGTTAGTTGCAGGGGTTTTGTGAAACTCTATCAAACATGTGTGCTAATTCCAGTCTTGAGACAAATTATGCTAAGAAACTTACAGAAATCCATCCATCCATCCATCATCTGTAACCGCTTTATCCCTTTTATGGGGTCGCAGGGTTTTTTTCTGGAGCCAATCCCAGCTATCTCTGGGTGAGGGCACAGTACACCCTGGACAAGTCGCCAGCTCATTGCAGGGCCCTCACTGGAGTACACATCAGGAGCAATTTGGGGTTCAGTATTTTGCTCAAGGACACTTTGATATGCAGCTCAGCTCAACCCGGAGCTGTGATTTGAACCAGCGACATTCCAATCACTAGCCAACCTGCTCTACCTGCTGAGCTACCGCCGCCACACTTACAGAAATCCTTTTGACAATTGCTAAAAAATGTATTGCAACAAAGTTGAAATCAGATGCCCGGAAATATTCAGAAATATTTTTGGTTGTTAGAAGTTTTATTCTCTGCTTCTTTTCACAATGTTACTTAATGGGCAGTAGGTGAGGTTGCCACGTACTCAAGAGAAATTCTCAATAAACTTTCACTGACAAAGCATATCTATATATCTCTGCAATAGCAGGTGCCATGCACTCAGCCAACATGATAATGACATTGTTGCCTCTTGAGCACTAGAGGACATGTGACTGCCAATCCAAGCTGTCTGGGGTCTGTTTCTGAGGAAGTCTAATATCCAACTGTAGAGTGTGGTACTCAAGCCCAGAGTTTTTTTTTTATTTTATTTTTTTCATTCCATTCCTGAGAATTCAAGTCGGATCTCAAATGGGTAATATTGCTCTATGTCATAAAGTAAGGGGAGAGATGGATTCAAAAAAATATGACCAACATAGAAGCAGCAGTAGTATGGGTCAAGCCTCAAAAACACTGGATCCTACTTGTTCTTCTGTCATTACAGGCTTGCCCTGCTTGGATAATACCCAATAGTGAATTGACTGTGGCATGTCAAATTGGTGGAGTGCCCCTTGAAGATTCTCAGTTGAAATAATTTGGTGAGCTCATATAAACTGATAAAGACCTGCAATATTTCCAGTGTATGATATTATGCATGCCGTGAGTTATAAAATAATGTCTTTGTGTACAGTGAACTGCTTCCCCACAGGTCAGATGTCTTTTTGTGTTCCTTTTGACTTGCATAAATTATTTATTTTCCAGTTTAGTAGACAAAACAGCAAATAGTGCAATTTTTTCATTGACAGCTGGTAAGAGACATGAAAGGCAGAGGATAAAAAGGGAGAGGGGATGACAGACAACCAAGGGCTTATGCTGGAATCTAACCCAGGCGGCACTGCACTCAGCCTTAATGCATGATATGTACTCTATGAAGTCAGCTTGCAGGATGCCTTGGATATTTGTTTAAAGAAATCACATTTGTCGTGACAGATGACTGTTGGACTCCCCAAGTCCACCCCCACAAAATTATGAGTCACTATCCACCCCACGATAGGAAAATAATATACAACAAAAAGGTAGTATGTCGGATGTAATGTAATGCGAAAGACAAGACAAGAAAAGACAAGACATGACACGACATAACACAAATAATCCTGAATCAAATTGTTGTGCCAGAGATTGCTGAGCAAAATACTGAACCCCAAATTGCCCCTGATGAGTGGTTGGCACCTTGCAAGGCAGCCTCTGCCATCAGTGGATGAATGTAAGTGTGAATGGGTGAATCTGACAATTGTTTCAGAGTGGCTTTGTGAGGTCAGTAGATTGGAAAAGTGCTATAGAAGTATGTGTCCATTAAAGCAAAACAAATCAAAAGAAGAAAAACACACCAAAATTATGCCCAATGACTTCAATCAAATTTTCCAAACAGCCATGTACTCTAGCACTTCCCCTCAACACTTGATATTATAAAGATTTAAAATGGGTTGCACATGACCTCATTTGCATATAATGTGCATAATATTCTCCAGGTATTATAGTTATTTCATGCCACACCATTTATAGTCAATGACGCAATGATGTTTCCCGCAAATGATTGCAATTGCAGTGGCTATGCTGTGCTCAAAATTACTTCCCATAGTAGCTCACTTTAACACTTGTATACATGTAAAAGTATGAATTATTTAATCACTGACATTTTGTGAAATGTGCTTTTCATTAATTCATATTTGCACAAATAACAAAATGTGTGAATTAGGCAGACCTGTGTGTCTGTGTATGTTAACCATCCCATTGCTGCAGAAAACACGCATATACTTGTAATTTACTGCAGTTAATGAGTTTTTGATTTTTTTTAACATCTGATTGCAGAAAGAGCCAAACACGGGATTAAAGTGTGCACACTGACCCTCACACACACACACACACACACACACACACACACAGGGTCAGATAGAGACAGCTTGACAAATATCCCATTCCCAAACATGCAAACACACTTCTTGAAGGGCAGCCAATCCACACAGAAAGGCAGAACGGTGGCAACTGGATCAGGGTTAAGGTGTGTGTATGTGTTGCACGTGTGAGTGTGAGGGGGGGGTTAGAGGTTGCCAGCAACCAAACCAGGGCAAAGCTATTTTTATATCTCAGTGTGGATGGAGCCTTATCTAGCACCAGTGGCCTAAAGCCCCCTCATACCCTTTTCACCTAGGAGACTGCTGTTTGCGTCTTGTGTGTTTCCAACAGTAATCAGTAGCCCCATTCACATTGCCCTTTCAGTGTGGGAATCCTGTGCCAATACTAGCACCTCTGGAGCTAGTTTTAGAGCCGCAGCAAACAGATCCTTCATTCATGAAATAAAAGAGGAATTACCTGCAAGGCAAAGTTACAGGATTGGTTTGTGGTTTGGATAGAGATCAGCATCCCTCCCCACGAGTGAGAGAGACAGGGACCGCTGTTTACTGACGCAGCAGCACCGAGATCCTCCCAGTGGCATTGGCAGGTAGTGGCACCGTTGTCAGTTGCCTCAACCAGTTATCATTCCTGCCTTTTCTTTTGATGTTGAGTTAAAACAGAGGCAAGGAAATGAAGCCTACCATAGAGATGGAACCCTACTTGATGTATCAAAAATACAAAGTCTGACATCTTAGACAAGTTACCAGAAGCCATATATCCTCACAGTCCCTATCATGCAGATTATGATCATGTGGCTCAAGCTCTCATCAACAAACAACCTGAACGAGGTTCAGTTTAAAGTTAAAAATGGGCAACTTCCGCCAGAAGTCTCCTTGAGCTTTACAAAGCCAAGAGTGGCATAGTGAGGCTGACCAGGCTGATGAGATGTCTTGATGATGACGTAAGTGCTAAAATGTTGGCTGTTTTATTCGTAGATTTCAACCCCAAATAATCTAAAATATAGGGTATTGTGTTACAATCGCCAACGTGAATAAGATTGAAAGCTTCCTCCGAAAGCGTCTCCACTTACCCTTATTGTACAAAAACAAAGTCTGAATATCCCAAATACAAGTGCTATCATCTTGTGCTGGTGTCGTCTTCAGGAGCTAGAGTCTGTGCAATGGAGATTAAGGTTGGAGCTGCAGTATTGAACTTCCATGCTCAATCACGAGCACAGCTCAGCTGTCAATCATGATGTAAAAACCTGCTTGTAATAGCATCAAATAACTAATTAAAACTAAACTGATGAGAAGAAACTATGCTTGTACACAAATCAGTGTGTTAAGAACCATCTAAAATGATAGAAACTGTCCTTGGGGAAAAAAATTGGTGGATGTGTACTTTGACTTCTTTGTTCGGCCCATGTCCTACCTATTAATGTGGAGTGGTCCCAGGTTATGACAGCTTAGCTACATCGAAAGTACCCCAAAGTGCCGCCCAAGTGGCACCCATTTAAAAAAAATTAGACTAGCCACACTGGGTACACTGCAGTGCTCTTTGGGCAGCTCATGATCTGCAGCTATAGTTGAGCAGTTGACCAGTGTGGAGAAATGCACATCTGGTGTAAACACTGAAACACCAAGCTCTTGTCATGATTTGTAATTGGACAATCACTACAGTATTTTATGTCTGTGAAGGTACTCAGTCATCCAGGTCATGGTAATCCTTGAAAGCTTAGTCGTAGGCAACTGGACATGCCTATTTTTTTCTTTTTGATATTCCTTTGATTACATTTTGACGGAATACTGAAACAGTTTAGTAATATTTTATCTGTTTACAGGCTTATAATGCTCAATAAACAACTGGTATTTATGTTTTCTTTTCTCTTTTTAATCAGAGCTGCATAGACAGGAAGAGGACAGTTCTTCTGCTAGGCCTTCCTCCCTTTCTTAAGGAGGATTCCTCATGTTTTTTAAGACTGTCGAGGTAAGCATAGTTTAATGTCTTATTACAGTGGTCAATAATAAGGAAGTTAATTTAAAATGGTCTGTAGGTCCGGCAAAGTGATGCCTGCTCAAACATACCTAATAAACATGAGCTGTCTGTAGATGCTAGACACAAATATGCACTCCATTCCTTAACAAAAAGCTACTTTGAAAAGCTCTGTCCATCTTTGATAAAATTGATCCAAATTTGACACCATGTTTGATCTATCAGCTGGTTTAAACAGCAAATAGAACTCACCTTGCTCTGTGGCCCTCGTCAATGCCACATATAAACATTACTGCATGAACAAATACAGATGGTAAGATATGTTTGCTTTCTTAGATGTCTTGTGTAGGCCACAGTTGATGAAAACACATTCACTCAGGGATGAAAGTTGGTGTTGTGATGGTGAAAGATGGAGAAAGCATCCTTGACATGTCAATGGTCCTTGAAGGAAGAGTGATCCCGCCTGATCTGAAGGACATACTGCATGCTATTGCCTTGCTGATGGTTCTTCTTTTTGCACTCAACATAGACTATCCAAAGGAACTAAGGTACACATTTGAAGTCATTCAGAAGGTCCCGATTAACATCAGTGGAGGACAGTGTTCCTCACTTGTGCACAAACTCCTGCAGAAAACCTTTTAAGGTTCTGTTCAGATGCCTCGTCTTGTGTTTGCTGTTGAAGGTCATGCTCTCAACCTCAAGTTTTGCACAATTTATGCAAATGCTCATTTTTGTATTTTGTACATTACTAAATAAGCGCTTGTGGACATATGGAAGCCCATTTCTGAGACTGAGAGAAAAAAGTTCCCCATGCAAAGTCATAATCATGAGATCAAAAGTAAGAATTAAAAAAACGAACAAATCAAAAATAAAGCTGCAAGCAGTGATCAACGGGCCCTCGCAGTCCATGCGCTTCAGGGCATGCTGCTGTCGGGACGTACCGTGTACCAGGCCCCATTGTCCAATTATTGTGTATGCATCTCTTATCTGTCCGTGTTTCAGACAGTGCAGGAAGGGTTTAAATGTAATTTCCTGTATCCAACATGTGGCGCTGTGGCTATGACTGTATATTGGCCTATGTGTTCAGGGCTGGACTCTTATCATACGTGAAGTTTAGGAATGAGGAAGTTGGTCCTTAATAATTTGGTGGCCTGCTCCTGCCAGTATTAAATAATGTACGCTGAAGTCAGAAGAATTCCCTGCAATCTACATAAAGATCAAATAATGAGAGGACTACACTGTGTGACCGTACAAACTGTTAAACAGAGGTTTGTATCCATGAGCAAGGCAGCATTGCCCTCTGGTCGAGAAAGCCTGTCCACTCAAAACAGAAGACAGTCAAGCTGTTCTTTCATCATTTAGCCATTAAAACATCACCTCTTTGCCGATTTGCACCGGATTTTGCACAAACCCTAATCGTGTGATGCCACACCATTAAGCAACTTTTGTAGTAATGTGATTGTATTTGGTAAAGATACGCAAGATTGTCTGTCTTGACCACAATGGGCAGGAAATTGTTTCATGAAATCCTATTTTGGGTGTCTTTTGGACTATCACAATTCTTTTGATACATTTTTGGTCAGGAGGGTCCACAGATGCTATTTCCAAAGTTTGGTGCAAATGAGTCCAATAGTCTAGGAGGAGTTAGAAAAAGTACGTTTTTCAAATTTTGGCGATTTTTCAAATGGAAAGTTTACACGAAAGCGGGCGTGGCCCACATCACACCATTCAGCTGAATTAACGAAACAAGCAGATATAAGATTTAAAAAATGTGCAACATATTATGATGGAGTTATGGGCCAAAAAAGCCTTTAAATTGTCACGGTCATTTATGGTGTGTGAGTTACAGGGGCCAGTTTATAGTACCCCTATGAATTTCATTTCCATAAGTGTTATGGTGTGGGCATAGTGCCAAATATTAAATTAGAGCCACCAGAGCGCCACCTAGTGGCGGTTTGGTAAGTCCTTCGTCAGATATCCTCAGGAGACCATTAACCATGATTGTACCAAGTTTCATGTTATCCGACGAACCATTGTGGAGATATAAAATACTTAAATTCAAAGAGCGCCACCTTGTGGTCATCAAATTTTAGCCAGCACCTTCGGGGCTCATGGGGAAGTAGTATGAAACTCAGTGAGTCATTTATGCCCATTTCCACTTTCCGCTTTTTTCGCAAATTTGCAAAATGTTGCAAACATACATTTTCGGACTCCTCCCAGGCCATTTCACCGATTTGCACCAAACTTTTTACACAGCATCTATGGACTCTTCTGACAAAAAAGTTATTAAAATTATTTTCATATTCATGTATGTTACACATACATGAACGAAATTCATTTCGCATATGGACAATCACCGGACGCACAAAAAACATCCAATGTACTAAACTGTCACTCAAACAGGAAGTCAGCCATTTTCATTTATTAGGGCCTGAGCAGTGACGTGTTCCGATATCCATACTTCCCGTACTTACTATACTTAGTTTGAGTACTTAGGGTGTTCCGATATCGATCAGGGCGAAAAGATGTGTACCTAAAGGACCTGGATGGTGCCCTCATAACGGCAAAAAGGCTGAGTGTGCAACGATGTAGACTCTACGCACTCGACGGCCGCCATCTTGTCGACGTAGTGGAAGAGGCGGAGCCAGGCAGAAATGCCCAACTCGGAATTTTTTTTTTTAAATGGCTACCGAGACGACAGAGCCTGCAGCTCCCAAAATTTACAGATGTAAGTTCTGTCGTTTTACATGGTCATATTTACATTTTGCAATTGCCACTAAATAGTTTTCTTAACTTTATTAACACTTCGCTTGTGGTTACAGTTGTTGTTATCGTCCAGTTTAGCATGCTTCAGCTTGTTAGCCATTAGCAGCTAACTTATATATAAGTTATACAGCGAACAAATGGTATTTGCCTAGATATTTATCTTGTCAATGCGTAACGTTTTTGTGAATGTTTTGTGAACTTGAAATGAAAGTCAATACAAATCTTTATCGCACTAGAAGAGTAGTAACATAAGACATGCCACTGCGCCAATGCACTAGCTACCCTGCGGTATGGAAACGTGAAACCTAAGTTTGGGGTTCCTTAGGTCACAAACCATAGTCAATTCTTATTGGCGTCTTGTTCTTAGTTATAGGGACTGATGAGGACACAGTCCTTTTTGTGCGGTGGCGTGTTGCCCACCAAAAGGTCTTCAGTGGTGGCAGAACGATGAACGCAACTGGATACAAATAAGCGCATACGTATAGCGTTTATTTATAGCTATTGATAATCTAGCAATATACATATCAAATGTTGCTTCTAAATCGCTTGTTGTCTGCTCAATGTGTAGACCGATGTGTTGTACTACTTATACTATTGTGTTTATGTGCCCGTATTACACGTTAACCAGAGTGTTCCTAGAAGAGCCAGGTGGGACTGGTGGGGAGGGTGACCAATGCGTTCCTTAAAAAAAAATTGGAGAACCCAAGGAGGCGTCCCGGGGACATCTGAAACAGATGCCCTAACCACCTCAGCTGGCTCCTTTCGATGTGGAGGAGCAGCGGCTCTACTCTGAGCTCCTCCCGGGTGACAGAGCTCCTCACCCTATCTCTAAGGGAGCGCCCTGCCACCCTGCGGAGGAAACTCATTTCGGCCACTTGTATCCTGCGGTCGTGACCCAAAGTTCTTGGCCATAGGTGAGGGTAGGAAAGTAGATTGACCGGTAAATCAAGAGCTTTCCCTTTGGGCTCAGCTCTATCTTCACCACGACAGACCGATTCAACGGCCGCATTACTGTGGGCCGGGTCTCGGGCTTCCTTTTTTATAAAACACATTTCATAAAACACATTTCTTGCAGGTTGTAAATTATATATTGTTTGTTGTGAATCATCGCTGTTCACGTGTGGTGAAGAGTGAGTCTGGCTGCCTGCTTCATGGGGAGGGGCAGACGCAGACCTGACGCCGCTGCGTGACGTATACTCGCCCCTATAGCCTGGCTGGAGAAGATGGAATTGGCTAAAAGTAAACTTGCTACAGGCGAATTCACCCTTGCTTTTCGAGGAGTGGGGAAATCGACTGTTTCTGTCTCTCCGAATATATTTTCCCACTGGTCGAAGCGCGGTGTCTTCTTTGCAGCGGGACCAGTTGCTGCTGCTGACGTTGATGCAGCACCTGTCTCCTGGCTCGCGTCACCTCTCCGTCTGCTGTCTGATCATGATAACGAGTGTATGAGGAAAACAATGCAGGCACACGGGGGGTCGGGTTCGGGCCGGGTTCGGGCAGACAATTCATGCTGGTGTGTCGGGCTGCGTCGGTTTCGGGCTTAAAACCTGCGGGCCGGGTCGGGTCGGGTTGTAAATTTCAGGCCCGTTGAGAACTCTAATCCTCGAGCACCCTGCGGAGGATATAGAGCAGGTCCAGTGTTCCACAGCCTGGAAGAAAACCGCATTGTTCCTCCTGAATCTGAGGTTCGACTATCGGCCGAATTCTCCGCTCCAGTACCCTGGAATAGACTTTCCCAAGAAGGCTGAGGAGTGTGATCCCCCGATAGTTGGAACACACCCTCCGGTCCTCTTTTTTGAATAGGGGGACCACCACCCCGGTCTGCCAGTCCAGAGGCACTGTCCCCAACTGCCAGGCGATGCTGCAGAGGCATGTCAACCAAGACAGCCCCACAACATCCAGAGACTTGAGGTACTCAGGGCGGATTTCATCCACCCCCGGTCCCCAGCCTCTGCTTCCTGCATGAAGGCGTGTCAGTGGGATTGAGGAGATCTTCGAAGTATTCCTTCCACCGCCCGACAATGTCCCCAGTCGAGGTCAACAGCTCCCCACCTCCACTGTAAACAGTGTTGGCCTCCTGAGGCGCCTGATGATTTGCCAGAATTTCTTCGAGGTCGACTGGTAGTCCTCCTCCATGGCCTCCCCGAACAGCATCCCTTACTTCCGGAGTCCAACACCGGGTTTGGGGATTGCCGCCACGACAGGCACCGTAGACCTTACAGCCACATCTCCAGACAGCGGCGTCAACAATGAAGTGGAATATGGTCCATTCGGACTCAATGTCCCTAGCCTCCCTCGGAATCTGGTCAAAGCTCTCCCGGAGGTTCGAGTTGAAGACCTCCCTGACAGAGGGTTCCGCCAGACCTTCCCAGCAGACCCTCACAATGGCCCTCATTTATCAGTCTTGCGTGAAAACGGGTGCAGATCTGTGTGCAGAATTGGTCTCACGACAGGACACACGTGTGATTTATGAAACATTCGTATCTGACCAATTCCAGCGTACGAATGATCGGGTCTTGATAAATGCGGCGGCTGACTTCGATCGTCATTAACATGTTACGCCCTTAAATATTCCTGGTTCGGAGGCCTCGCCCACTGAGGTCAAACATTGAGAGAAGAAACACTGGCAAGAAGAGAAACTTTTCCAAGATGGAGATCGGTATCCCGGCAGCGCCGGCACATCAAAGGCTCCATTCGTTAGTACAATGTTGTGCAAAATTGAACAGGCCAAAATAATATGGCACACTTTCTCTGGGGTTTACAGCAGAGTTCCCCCTGCTGGTCCGAGACGGAGCCACCTGTCCTTCAGCACCCCAAAGCAGCTCCACTGTGACCCATGTGCGTGTGTGCGCACTATTGAATCTGTGTTCCTGCTCTGTAGCAGGTTTGCCAGCAGGGTTATTAGGTATTCCGTTAACTAGTTGTCATATTAGGCTATTTACATATTTTATTTTACAAAAAAGTGGTATCAGTAAAAACGTAAAAAGTAATCCGTTTTGATCTGTTCTAAATATGTGACTGCTTATGCTTAATGACAGCTGAGGTTTGTTTAATAATTTTTTTCAGTCTCAGCCAGATTCCGCTGTGCTGCACTGCAAATCCACACACTCAGATTTGCTTACAGGAGCTTAGACCTGACGAGATCTGATCGTAGCTTCCGCTCACGTCCAAATTGATAATTGCCGAAGTTTGCGTGGAAAGGGTCGTACGCACGGTTTTCTGCCGTACGTTAGTTTGATAAATGAGGGCCAATGCGTTTGGGTCTGCCAGGTCTGTCCAGCTTACTCCCCTGCCAGCGGATCCAACTCACCACCAGGTGGTGATCAGTGGACAGCTCAGTCCCTCTCTTCACCCGAGTGTCCAAGACATATGGTCGGAGGTCAGATGACACGACTACAAAGTCGATCATTGACTTCCGGCTTAGGGCATCCTGGTGCCAAGTGCACATATGGACACCCTTATGCTTGAACATGGTGTTTGTTATGGACAAATTGTGACTAGCACAGAAGTCCAGTAACAAAACACCACTCGGGTTCAGATCGGGGAGGCCGTTCCTCCCAATCCCACCCCTCCAGGTAACACTGTCGCTGCTAAATTGAGGCAGGCCGAGACCACCCTCAGACCGACTTATGATAAGATGTTTCTTCGAGATCCTAGGTGTTTTGCAAGACCAAATAAAAGATGATATAATTGATTCCAGCTGTCTGAAGTGTTTCTGAGGGATGCATACTGGGATTGATTGAAATATATAAAGGAACCTTGGCAAGACCACCATTTTAATGGCGTTAATATGCCCTACCATTGATATAGGTAAAGTGTTACAAAACTGTATATTCCTCCCCAACTGAACGCTTTTCTCATCCCAATTAAGTCGTAGTAGCTGACTCAACTTCCTTGACTTCCTTGACTGTAATACCCAGACTTGTGAACTTATCTGATACAATTTGAATGGAGTTGTCTTGAGGAATGTCATATCTACCAAATTTGAAAATGGCATTAGTTCACTTTTCCCCCAATTTATCTTGTACGCTGAAAATGAGCCAAATCTATTTATTAACTGCAGCAGTGGAGATATAGAGGCTTTGGGGTTTGCAGTAAATAAAATAATGTCATCAGCATAGGCCGAGAACTTATGATGAGTCCCTCGATGTGTTATAGGGTGTATTTCAGGGCTAGAGCATATATAGGAGGCTAGAGGTTCCAGAGCCAGAGCAAAGATAAATGGAGACAGAGGATCCCCTTGGCGTGTCCCTCTATATAGCCGAAAAGGACCAGATTTATTTAGGATAGTGACTACAGAGGCCATGGGTTCCTTGTATAGAATCTTGATCCATTTAATGAAAGAATTGCCAAATCCAAATCTTACCAATACCAACAGTGTATATGTCCATTCTACCTGATCAAAAGCCTTTTCGTGGTGAGGGATATTATAACCGTATCTTCCCTGTCACGAAGAGGACTATATAATATGTTAAAGAATCTTCTCATGTTAAAGTATTTATGTCGATTAGGGATAAACCCTGTCTGAGCTGGGTGAATGATTCTGGGAATATGACTGTTGAGACTAGAATTTTGCTTAATAGTTTAGTTTCCAGCGGGAGAAGAGACACAGGTCTATATGAGGAGACGTTCGTGGGGTCCCGGTCCTTTTTCAGCAGGAGAGCAATATTTCCCTGGTATAGTGTGTTAGTTAAAGAGCCCACTTCCCTAGAGCAATTAAACATACGCAGGATTAAAGGTGCTAGCAGTGTGCTATATGCCTTATAAAATTATGCCCCAAACCCATCAGGCCTGGGAGCCTTATTATTTGGGAATTGGACTATTGTTTCTTTCACTTCATCTAGAGTGATCTCGGCATCTAAATCTGCAGCAGCATCGTGATCAAGTTTGGGTAGATCACACTTTTCTAAGAACTCATTAATCTCATCATTACCAGTTGTGTTATTCGAGCTATATAGATTACGATAAAAATCTTCAAAACATTTCTTTTATTCCCTGCTGATCTGTAACAGTCTGTCCTCTTTTGTTCTTTATTTGAAGTATAGCCTGAGATGCCTGAGAGTGTCTCAGTTGCCTAGGCAGCAGTCTATGTGGCTTATCGCCTAACTTAAATAATCTCTGTCTTGAGCTAGTCATTTGAGAGCACACGCATTTTGAAAGTATGGTGTTACACTCACACTTCAATTTGGTGATATTACCCAAGGTGTCTGTTGTTGGAGTGGACTGGTAAGACTGTTCTAGCCGGCGTAATTCAGACTCCATGTCTTTCAAAGCTGCATCCTGCTTTTCACTCTTCCATGATGTATATGAAACAACATGTCCCCTCATGACTGCCTTTAAAATTTCCCAGAAGACCGAATCATCAACTTCACCCTTATCATTTGATCCAATAAAAAATTTGATGTGCTCCTCCATACGTTTGTAAAAGACTTCATCTTTCAATAGGGCAGCATCAAAGCGCCAATTTTTGCAGCCTCTTGTGCTCAAGTTTGCCACTTTCAGGGTTAAGGAAACAGGGCTATGATCTGAAACTAAGATGGGGTGATAAGTGACATCAACCACCACTGGAATAAGTTTGAATCCAGGAAAAAACAATCGATGCAAGAACAAGATTTATGCACTGGAGAGAAGTAAGAAAACTCTCTGCTAGTAGGAAACAACAGCCTCCGTGGGTTTTTGAGGACTGTATTTAAACACTGTCCTGATTTTGATTGTGGCAAATGTTTTGAAAATGTTTTATCTAATTTTACATCGAGAACACAATTCATACCCCCCCCCCCGAAAATGACATTTGTTTGGTCTTTATTTGGGATAGAGTTGAATACAACTCTAAAGAACTCTAGGCAGTCAAAATTTGGACCATATATATTCACAAAAGTCACTGGAGTTGAACACAGGCAGCCAGACACCACTAGAAATCGGCCATTGGGGTCTGCTATTGTCTTATTCTGAATAAAAGGAATGTTCTTCCTAAACAAAATTGCTTCTGCTCTGGCCTTAGCTCCGAAATTAGCCTGATACATCTGGCCCAGCCAGCTGGCACATAGCACCATCTGGACCGAGCATTTGGCATTAGTCTCTTGTAATAAAACAACATCAGGGTTAAATGATTTAAGATGAGCAAGAACCTTAGCCCTCTTCACTGGATTACCCAGGCCTTTTACATTCCAGCTTAATATCTTAACTGTGCCATTGTGTGACTTAATGTTAATATTATGTGCCATTCATTACCTCATCAACATGCTTACTCTCTGTCAAGATCCCAGCATAATATGTGTCTATTATACCTCCAACATAAAACATGAACAATTTGAACGCCCTGAACAACTTGACAGGCTTCCCCAACTGAAACCCGCTTCAAACTTCCCTAATGTCCATTGGTGCGTAGGCATCGCTCCTTTCCCTCCCAGGCTCCACTCAAAAGACTCTATTGAAAGTACATATTCATCCCTTAAAAAAAACCTAAATAAATAAATAAATGAGACACACAAAGAACAGCATATTTTACGGTCAGGTTTGATTATAGACCAAGCTGAATAAGTCCAGAATATTACCGGTGACCGTTGATTCAAGACGAGGAGGTGGATAACTTGTCACGGAGAAAGTGTTCTGCTTCATCAGGGTTGTTAAAGATAATGGTGACACCATCCACGGTCACACGAAATCTAGCAGGGTGAAGAAAGCCATAGCGGAGGCCGGCCGCCTTGCACGTTTTGCGGACCTCATTAAACACTCTGCGTTGGTTAAGAGCCTCCGCTGTCAGATCCAGAAAGATGAAAAGCTTCGTCCCATTGTATTGTAGCAGAGATTTCTGTGCGGCGAGTTTAAGGATGAGCTCGCGGGTCTGGCCGTCGTGGAGTCTGACTATAAATGGCCACAGGCTAGCTCCGTCCACCGACTTCGGACCCGGGGAGTGGTGTGCTTGGTCCACGACCCCCGACGGATTAGTGAAGTGTTCAGCCCCGAGCAGAGCTGGAATCGGCCTCCTCCATGTCATGTACCTTCCCTGTCTCTGCAGCCAGAGTAGCTTGCATAGCGCCCATGGTGTCTGAGATGGCCGTGAATTTGGCTGTCACGTTTTGGCTCAAAGAGGTGATGGCTCTCATGAGGTCTGCTGTGGATGGATTTGACTCTGTGCACGAGGTAGCTGCGCCTAAGCTAGCTTCACTTAGCTCAGTAGCTAATTCTCCAACCGTTTCACCCATTTTACCGAGTTCATTGGTCGTTTTGTCATTCTTTTCCCTTTCAATTTCAATTTCAATTTCAACAAGCTTTATTGGCATGACTGTGGTTCACAATATTGCCAAAGCGTACCGGATTACAGAACAAAAATGTTAACAATAATAATGATAACAATAATAATGATAACAGTAATAATGATGACAATAACAATAACAATAGCAATAATAACAACAATAATAAACAGTATATCAGTGTGCAGGTAAGAACCCAGTCAGGATCAGCTGGTTCATGTGTAGGAAATCATATTAGGTGTTGTTGTGCAGCTCGTCTCTTCTCCTGTGGCAGGAATTCACATATCTCGCTGCATCTACAGCAGTGCCAGTTTTTTCTCCAAGTAAATGTTGTAGTTTTTCTTGGTCTGATAGTTTGGGGAAGTCTGGGGTTGTACCTGTGATTTTAGTGTATATCTGGGTTCTGATGTCTGTGTAAGTATCACAATGCAGCAGGAAGTGCTGCTCTGTCTCCACCTGTCTGTGTGGACAGAACCGACACAGCCGGTCCTCTCTGGGCAGCCAGGTCTGTCTGTGTCTGCCGCTCTCTAAGGCCAGACTGTGGTCGCTGAGTCTGTACATAGTCAACATTTTCCTCAGTCTCGGGTCAGTTACAGAGCTCAGATAATCTGCCATGGAGTATTGTCTGTTTAGGGCCAAATAGCACTGGAGTTTGCTTTGGGTTTTGGTTGTGGATGTCCAATAGTTGATGTAATTGTCTTTTTCTTTTGCTATAATTTGGTGGGGCTGGATGGTGTGAGGGCGGTCTTGGTGCCCGGTGCTGTTGGAGCTCAGCCTGTGGACCAGCTGGCTGAGGGGACTCCCTTCTTTGCTCTCCTCTTGGCATTGTAGGGCTTTGTAGTGGTAGGAGCTGGGCTTGCTGGTTCTGAGGTGTTGGTAGAACTTTATTGCTCTTTTTTGGATCCAAATTAAAAGGGGAAATTGGCCGAGTTCAGCTCTGCATCCGTTATTGGGGGTGTTCCTGTGGACTCTGAGGATACTCTTACAGATCTCCGTGTGCAAACTTTCAGTTGGGTGTTTTTCCCATTTTTGGAAGTCTTGGTTCACGAGAGGGCCCCACACTTCACTTTCTTTGTTGTTCCTTGTCTTCATCATCCTTTTATGCTGAGCTTTAGCAAGTTTTAAAGAGTTATCTCAGTGGGAAATTTATGTTTAAAAAAGAATCGAGCAGAGCCTCCTCAGAACACAACTACACCATAGCTCGCCGGCCACACCCCCCTCCGAATGTTTTATTTGTTTGATAAATAAATCAATGTTCATACACAGGTGTTGAAATTGGCCAAATTATTTAATTAAATGTAGTCATGGTCAGGTGCATAACACAGCGCTGCCATTCTATTTCTCTCCTCAGCTCCAGAGACGGTGCCTGGGGGTGCTGCCTCCCGTCCTGGATCCTCTTCCTCTGCTGCTCCAGCCACACCATCCTCAGGGTCCAGCACGTCTCCCCGGCTCAAGCAAATATTCTGGAGGATGGTGCAGCAGAGGATGACCTCCGGGACGAAGAGGACGTCCATCCCTAGTGCCTTCAAAAATATGGTCCTCCACCTGGTCTTCAGGATTTCAAAAGCCAGCTCCACCACTACTCAGGCCTTTGTCAGCCGGCTGTTGTACGTTGCCTGCTGCTGGCTCCTGAGAGGCTGCTGGGAGGGGGTCATCAGGCTCATGGGGTGGGACAGGCAGGCGTACCCACCATCCCCGATGAGGCAGTACCCTGGTGGAGGGTACTGCTTCTCTATGTAGAGCGGGCTGTTCTTCAGTACCCTCGAGTCATGCACTGACCCGGTGTACCCCACACACACATCAATACATTTAGCTGTGTGGTCAACCACAGCCTGGAGCTGAACTGAATAAAAATGTTCCGGTTAATGTAGCAGTTGGCATCTTGTGAAGGTGGCTTTACTCAGACGTGGCAGCCATCAATGCTCCCAACCACCCCGTAGAAGGCTGCCGTCCCTGCCATATGAGCAAATCCTGCTCCCACAGTCACCAACTCCTCCTCTGTGTAAGGGACGCAATCTTTGCACTGGTGGTGTGGATGGCACGGTGGATGGATGTTCGTGGCATGTCGAAAGCATGGGAGACGACACGGTAGGATGTACCACTGGCCAACCAGAAGAGGAACACCAGGCAGGCAATTTCCGGGTCTCAGCCGTGATCTGCGTCGCTCCCCATGGCTTCCATTAGGGCATTAAAAGATCCCCTGTACAAACAGAAATCTACCCGCAGCTCACTCATCAAAAAAAAGCTTGAGAATTCTTTATGTATTATTTAATAAAATCAGTCATTTTTAAATTGATGTGTTGTCTTTTGCATCGCACTCCTATTAGGTTACTGTTGGAACTATTGTGTACAGTAAATACTGCTAATATGAGGCCTATTATATTTTCATACTGACAGTTTTCTTAAGAAAGCAAGGTAATTCTGCACATTGTAGTAGGCAGGACAATCAAAGCCTCTTTGAAGTTATCTCTGTAATGTATTTATACACAATAACCTGGGTATGTAAAACGTTTGCATTTTCAATTCAAGAATGAAGGCTCCACATGGTAAGAACTCTTAAGAAAGACAGCATTGGTAGTACTAGCACACTAAACTTGTAGACTAAACTTGATCATTTTTATCATCATAATGTCATGACTACGACTATATTAACTTGATCACAAAAGTAATCCCCCACTGTAACTTAAATGACAGGTCACACACGAGCAAATGCTGCTGTTGTATGGGCTACATTTGTAGACAAAAAAAAAAAAAAAGCATGCATGACGTAGAATAGGTTTAAATAAGTTTAAATCACACCTACTGGAGCATTGTCTGCCACCATCAGCAGGAGGATGTAACGTTGATGGTGACGTCGGCGTGTTCTCCACATTGCCTGCGTTAACGGAGCCATATTGCAGGATTGTAGGATTGTAATTGTTATAAAGTAAAGTCGTAGATGTCTTCTGTTCACAGTTCAAAGCGGGATGTTTTTGGCGGATGACGAGCCGCGGCGGCTGTCGCGACCGTAATTTCCGGTAAGTGCACAACAGAGTATTAGATTTGGCACAACACTCACCTGCAAAAATCTGCGTACTTAGTAAGTGCGGATAGTGTACTACATATAAGTGTACTCATGGAAGTATGAATATCGGAACACAGCACTGGTCTCGATCTGCAAAGTCCCTATTGTTTTTTGAATTACCACATTTTCGTCCCAAATGAATGCATTTTTTACTGCCTGAACATACCCCAAAACTCACCAAACTTGGAATATACATCACACCTGCCAAAAAATGTCATAATCTATTGTCGTCCTCCATTTACACCACTAGGTGGCGCTATAATCAAAGAATGTGCGTTTTGGCTTATAACTCCCATATACTTTGTCGCACATTCAAAAACCTTATATCCACGCATTCATTGAATTGTGCTGAATCTCATGATATAGGCCACACAAACTCATTCATTCAAACTCATCCCAGGCCATTTCACCGATTTGCACCAAACTTTGCACATCTTTGCAACATCTGTGGACCCTCCAGACAAAAAGTTATTAAAAGAATTTTGATATTCCAAAGATTGCTCAAGTTATCAAATAGCTTCCTGCAGATTTGGTACAAAACAGGAAGTGTTGCATATCCACACATTGGTTCGTCTCAATGACATGTAACTCAGGTTACTACTTCCCCAAGAGCCCCTGAGGTACTGTGCAACATTTCAGGCAATGACCACAGGGTGGCGCTCTTTAAATTGACGAGGAGTATATACTCCTCTGATTTTATAATGGATATGTATTGCATGAGCTAGAGTTTGTGACATCATCGCTAGAGTGGAGAGTAGCAGGACGAACTGGAGAGAAAATTCTCTTCAGCTTGATTTGGATCCCACCTCTTTTACCTCACATAGACAATATATACATAGAAACGTAGGAAATCTTGTTGGCTTTCAGCTGGTGGTCTTATTTCAGACATAGGACTCACAATTTTGGCTGTAGAAGCCCCAGGGCGACAAGCACTCCAGCAAATCCCCCAAAAGCGGCTATGTTAATTTTGAGCCTAAATTTCTGGAGGAGAGCAGACGGTACCTGTTGTGTCTCTCGCTCTGGTGTCCTCATTTTTCACTCTACAGACATAATAAAGACATCACAGAGTTCAGCAAAGTCTCCTGTTACTCAATATATAAATATATTTAGTGATAACCATTACATTTTTTTTCAAAAATCGCAGCAGTTTGGCAGGTATTTTCCCATTCATTTTTATGTGGACATTTTTCAACTTTGGTTATGCTACTGCTCCACCATATATACAGCCAGAGAAACTCTTTGGCTATCAAACTGTTCCCCTTTTTAAGCTCTCTCAACCCTCTCACTTTTCAGCTTTTCTGCCTTTTCAGCTTTTTCAAATATTCATCTTTGTGCCTTTTCAGCGGCTTCATATATTCAGCTTTATGTTCAGCTGGAGAAACTATTCAGCTTTCAAGCTGTTCACCTTTTTAAGCTCTTACAGCCCTCTTACTTTTCAGCTTCACTGCCAGAACATGCATACATTATTTCATCCCAGCGGGAGCAAGCCACCAAATTATACATGGAACGACTTCCTCAACGGAAGGTGTTGCATGAAGTAGCCCCAACGTCAGCTACCCCGACCCACGTGGTCTGCAAGGGCCCGTTCATTGCTGCTTCCACCTTTAATTTTTCTTGTACTTGAAGACATGAGCTTTGCTACAGACTAATTGTATGTAAGCAGTTTGTATGTAAAGTCAACAATAGCCAAATCACTTGTTAAATTCTTCTGCAAAGGAACAGAGATCATACAGTGTACTGTATTCATTATCATCAAATTAATCAGAGGCTTTGTAATTAATTAATCGAAATTAATCGCATTTTAATCGCATATAAATATTTGACCTGAGAACAGTGAGAAGCATTTTTTTCACATGGATTTTAGTATACCATTGAATATTGACTGAATACATAAGCTTAAGCAACAAAACACTGTTGTTGGTTTTTTTTTCAAGACCAACAGACCAGTGCAAATTTTGCCATAAAGTGTAGCAATGGCATATTAAGGAATACATTTCAGAGATTCAGGAAGCCTATAGGTAGGTAGACCTTCTGTAAACTATAACACTTTGTTTTTTAAGTAAAACACAATACTCCCATGCTAACGCTTGCTGCTATATGCTCAGCATTTAGGTGATATCTGAGGCTTGATGCTGCGGTGATACGCAAACTCCTTCTTGCATAATTTGCACACAGCAGTGCTCTTGTCTACGCTGCCATCCTACGGAAGCGCATTGCGTTCACTGGATAAAAAAATAAAAAATTAGACACCTTATTTCGTAATTATGAGATCAGGATCTCGTAATTATGAGAAAAGATCTCGTAATTATGAGATCAGGATCTCATAATTATGAGAAAAGATCTCGTAATTATGAGACCATACTTTTACAGTAAATACTCCCGGTAATAAACTGAAGGTATCACGAAGGTATCTGGATTTCAAAGTAAAGGACGACATGAGAAAAAACAACAACAGCAACAAAAAACAATTTTTCCATAAGTAGTTCAAGATTCATATACTGCTGAACTAAGTACTCCCTAGAATACTTTTGTAACTGTAATGAAGTACTTCTACTGTGTACTATTTAAGTAATCCTCTGTCAAAATCCTTATCCTCGTATGCTTCATGGGTCTGACTGTGAGACTGCAGTCTGACCCACACAGTCGCCACCAGCAGCTCTTTAGAGCGGCTTCAGCACGATTAGCGTAAATGTTATTAGATTCGCGCACTAGAAAAAACGGTGTGGCTGATTTGACCAAGCAAACGCGAACCACGGCTGGCTTGACCACAATCAACGACCCACCTTTCCTGATCTCGTAATTACGAGATAAGGTGTCTATTTTTTTTTATCCAGTGAATGCAATGCGCTTCCGTAGCCATCCGTCCGCTTTTAAAACAACATTTCTCATCCACGGGGCCAACCAAAGCGGTCTCATCTGCTTCTTCGTTCATTGTTGTTGTCTGAAGTCATGAACGCTATTCATGAACATTAGTTGGTGCTCCAGTATAATCGGTACCCCTGAAACTCATCCAGTGAGAAACATTCCGCGGTGCAAAAATGCGATTAAAATGCGTTCATTTTTTTAACGCGTTAATTTTTGTGTAATTAATTAATCGTAATTAACGCGTTAAAGTCCCTGCCCTAATTAAGATAATTTGTTTTTTATTTCAAAGTGTTGTCTTTGTATTTCAAGAAGTTTGAAGTCTTGACTGACAAAAGATGTCAATCAGCTTTTTAAGTGGTGGTGCCATATTTCCCTGTGAAACAAACATGCTAAAGCCATTGATTAAGGTTATTGTTATAGATATTTTGTTAAATCAGTTTTTTTTATTTTAATCATTTTGATTAGATTTTGCTAAGCATGATTTTTAATGATTAGGTGAAATAGCCGATCTGAAATAGAGTCTTAAGTCTGAACAACTGGAAATGGAGTGAAATAAATTTAAATCTGTTTTACTAAATCAGGCATTAAAACAGGCCACATTAATTATGTTGAAAAAAATAAATATTGGATAACTACAATAAACTTTAAATTTTCATTCATATGAACACACTTTTAGTTAAACTGACAGATTTGCAACATCAAACAACAATCCAAAGCAGCTGAATCAATTAACTAATTCAAGTCAATTTAACTGAAGTATAAGGTTTAAACAACTTAGATTTTTCTAGATTTTTTAAGTTCATTAATTTATCAATTCAGTGAAATAACTAATCCAAGTCAATATAACTCAAACAAAAAGTGTACACAACTCAGCATTTTAATAAAGCTGAAACAGATTTTCAAATTAAAACAACTACCTAAATGAGTTCAATCAATTATCAATTTCAAGTCAACCAAACTAATGCAGAGGTTTACACAACAAGGGATATTCAGTCAAGATAACCAAAAGTCATGTTAGAACAACAAATTGTGTTTTTTCACTTAACTCAAATTTTTAAGGCAGCCCTTTCACTTGTGTTTTCAAGTTGAAACATCTAATTAGAATTTACAGTGTACAGGAGTGTTCTTAATCCCACGTCAAAAATGACGAACAATGTGTCTGATTCATAACATATTGACTTATCACTGAATCATTAACATGTAAGCAGCATGTTGTATGATGTTGTAGCTGGTTGGGGTGGAGTGAATTAAAATTATTTGACTTACATCATACACTGGGTAGCTTATCATATTTAGTGAATTTATATTTTGGTTTTTAAAAAAAAATATCTGTAAAGTGCTAACTATAGGGTCATTCTAATGCCAACTGACCAAGGGCCTCTGAGATCACTTCATGAATTTTCTTGTTAAAACTTCTATTTCATGGACCTTAAAAAATCCTATTGCTGTACACTTTTTTAATCATGATCTTTTTAAAGTTTGACCCTCTGATCAATTTCAAATTCAATAATGACAGTAATACTGTGAGTGAAAACAAGTGGAGATATGACATTTTTGAAAATGACAGATTCATCATTCGGGTAATATATGATTTCCTGGTATTAATTAGATTACTGTAACCATTCAGCAAACAATATTTAAATTAATGAGTGTTACCAAATTTCAACTCCAGTGAAAAAAATAAGCGATTAGATTAGTGATGGGAACTGCAGTTCTTTTTACTGTACTGAATCTCTAGAATCTGTTCATTAAAATGATTCGTTCAAAAGATTTGTTCACCGAATCGTTCAGTGCTCTCCAACTCCCTGAACTGATAAACAGCCAAACGATCCGTCATTCAGTTCATGATTCAGCCCTGAGGTTAATGTTCACTTACTGAGGGACGATGCGTTCACAAGCTATAGTACACAATCATTCGCGGGAGACGGAGCGCTGCTTTGAGTGGTATGCATCACTGTGGTAAAATCACTTAACATGATACCACACGGATGTTAAGGCCCCACACACTGCCCAGTTGTCCAACTGCCTTATCCGACCACTCTCCGACCACTCTGTTGCCTCTCGTCTGACCCGTTCGGCACAAAAGTTCGACGTGTTGCCTACTCCACAGCAGCGTGTACGTTCTGCGCTTGCGCGAGATGCAATAAGCAGCTGGCGCTTGTGTTGTGAGTTGTAAACGAGAGGCTTATGCACGCAGCTCTCTTTACTTTCCCTCAAAACGAAACTTAACTTTCAGATAAAAACAGCTGCATACTAAACATGCAGCGAGGCATTACCAAACGAACACAAATTAATTCGTCCTGAATGGACATAATAACAGCTAGTCGCGTGCCAGTACTGCCTGCAAAGCATGAAAATGAGGAATGACGGAACGGAGTCCATAGAAAAACAAAGCACACACAGTATTCCGCCCTCCCACACACCGTGCTGATTCGCTAGCACACCGCCAATCAGAACGGCCATTCAGCTGGCACACAACCAATCAGAGAATCCAATCATTCAGACGTCCGACAGCCCTCCTCCTCAGACTTTGCATGATCTGTCGGAGCAGACAACGTCCAAACGGCTCCTAAAGCTTCAGACGCAGCCGAACACACCGAACAGAAATGTTCCCGACCTCGTCCGAGTCTCTCCAAACGCTTCAGACGTCCAACAGTTGGGCCGGTGTGTTCCTGCCTTTAGCAACACAGCGCTAATTTTAGCAGTACGGTTACTGAAGGTGAATCAACTCCTCTGCCCTGAATGAGTGAATGACACAGCGCCACTTTCAGCACAGTAGGTGAACGAGAATCACGTCCTCAGCGACAGTTCTCTGTGTGCAGTAGGTTCGCGAATCATGAACGAATCACATCGCAAACGTAAATCACGTCCTCACAGTTCTCTGAATGAGTCGCGGCAGTTCCACTCCCGGCCGGCATGCTCGCAGCGGAGCTCAACTGAACTGAGAAAGGAACTAATCAGTTCCTGAATTGATTTCGTTCACTTAAAAGATATGTTCGTTCGGACGACATGTTCGCGACCGACACAACACCAGATTAGATTAGATTTAGAATACACATAGTAGAACTCAAAAGGTAGAAATTTAGCTCAGAGAGCCAAACCTTCAAAGATTCATAACTTAGAAAGTCAGTTTCAATATGATTTTTTTTTTTTTTTTTAGAAAATCCATGACATGAATTGGGAAAAGTATTTCAGGTGAGTTGGCATGGAAGGAAAGGAAAGGCCCTGGCACAGTGTGATCGGCCAGGCATGACTAAACCACACACCCCCTCCCTGGTCTGTATACACACGCACACACACAGTGGCTCTGAGTGGGAGGATCAGCAGATCCCCAGGTGGCTGTGATGGATGGGCAACTATTGTGGTACGTGTTTGTGCATGTTGAATTCACTTAAATCTGAGGCTTAATCTACATTTGTCTTTGTTGTTAGCTGCTAGCTTGAATGTTTGTGTGTGTGTGTGTGTGTGTGTGTGTGTGTGTGAGAGAGAGTGTCTGTGTGCTTAAGAGTGTGTGTGTGGGATTGTGTGTGTGAATTCTGGTGTACATGGAGCAGAAGAATGACAGTGCTAAGAAGTCACCTGGGTGGTGGTGGAGGTGGTGGGGTGGCAGTAACTAGATAAATGGCCTCTCCCTTGCTCCACTTCTCCCTCTGTCTGCCATCTCCCGCTCTACCAATTTCTGAGAAGGTCGGAGAGTCAAAGGGAGGTAGCACTCCCCTCCTTTCTCACTTTGTCCTGAATAAGGTATCCTGTTTAGTGCACCGCACAGAGTGCACTACAGCTTAGCCCTCAACGCAAGTTAATGTCAACCCAAGTCTTTTTTTTCCTAGTTCTTGCAAACATAACAATCGGTGGTGTTCAGAACTTCATCCCTTACTTTAGTGCATAGCAGAGGTGGATTTCATCATTCAATGTCGAGATTCAGTTCCCGTCGGTCAGTTTGCCAGGAAGAATCGTCTGTTCATTCAGTCACATTTCCGGTACAACGTTTGGTGGTGAATCATGTAATGCACAGTTCTCAGCTCCTTGTTCTCAAACAATGGTGCTACGGTCAACATAACACTGTAGTACAAGGCAAATACATAGCTGCAACTTCATGATTATGTGTACTTTTAGACAACACAACAGTGGATAATGGGTACGTTCACCTTGACATTAAATTGACATGTACTGAAAGTAAGCCAAGGGTCACTGACTGACTGAATGAGAACGATGAGCTATGAACTAGGGATGCACCGTTCCGACTTCTTCAGTCCCGATACCGATACCAATGCCTGGACTTTGTGTATCTGTCGATACCCGATATCGATCCGACACCATTGTTGAATTAATAATAAACTGTATACAGTCCACCTTATACCATGTGGAAGAGAGTAAAGGCTCTTAAATGTATTATAATAATACATTTAATTTATATAGCGGCTGTCAGGGTACCCAAGGACACTTAAATGGACAATAAATTTACACAATAAATGGAACACCTGTCAGTCAGCACGGAGGGAACACTAGCATCGAAGTCAGTAGCATCGTCCGCGTGCAAACTAGCGTCTGGAAGCTCCGTGCACACAGCAGGGGAAACGCAGGACACCAAGAGATCCAATCCAAGCAATGAAGCCTGGGGTGAAGTGACAGCAGAGGTCCAGGTGCTCCTGTGCTGAACACCTGAAGACCCTGCCAGCAACAGTGGAGTAGAGACCATCCAACATCACTGCGAGCCGGGGGAGACCGCAGCAGCAGAGGAGAGCGACAAAGCAGCCCGGCAGTGAATAACCCCAAGGTTGTGGTGGAGGGACGACCAACGGAGCAACGATGGACAGGCCACAGAGAATTGTGTACGTCGGTGTGAAAGTTAAGACCCAGATATTAAAATTCAAGACTTTTTCCAAGTCTTTTTAAGGTATTATTTCCAAATTCATAAATTCAATGCTTTTAAGACTTTGTAAGACCCCGCAGGAACCCTGTAATAAAAAGTTGGTCAAACAGCAACTAGTGCTCTTCCAGCATGCGACACACTGACGCTGACGCATGACGTAGGATGTGCTGCGACGGAGAAAAAAAAAACTGGCCAGTGCATCTGTTCATTTTTCCGATCCCTGGTCCAGCTGTTTTGTCAATATCGGGGCCGATATCCGATCTTAATATCAGATAGGTGCACCTCTACTACGAACTAAATTAAATGTTTGTTTTTTTCATGGAAACGGTTGCTATACTGTCCTGCTTCTCATTGGATAAAATTTGACGACAGTGTCCTAGACTCAGCATACGATTAGCTGGCTCACAGTCCTCTTCACCACTCTGATAACTAAACAGTGAACAACACAGCGACTAGTCTGCATGAATGAAAGTACGAACAAGAGAGAAGTGAAATGTGGAATCAGGTCAGTAGTTCCTCCGAACTGATTCGTTCGCTAACAAGCCCTTTTTAGTGCATAGCTTTTCATTACTTCAATGATCAGTAAGGCTGCTCCTGAATACATATGCAAAGGGGCAATATAGTCTCAATTGAGTCCAAGAAATTATTAAATACGTCACACTTCCTTCCATTATTAGGGCTGTCCTCTTATAGTTGACTAAACCATTTTTATTTCCAAAATATATAAAATAAATAGATTAGATGGATAGGAGGAAAAATACATTTCAGTTTCTCTCTTGTACCAAAATAAGATGAGATTAATTACCTTGTTCACTAATCATTTAACAAAATTTATTCAAATTGTACATAAACAAAATAAGTTAACCAAAAGAGTTCGTTTTTCTTTTCGAAACCACATCTGGTTTGGTTAAAATAAATCCTCAATTCACAGAGATGATGATGTGAAAATGAAATTTAAAAAAATTTCACACTGGTCCTGACGAACCTTCCTTTCACTCCTCTCCCGCTTCATACATCTTCTGTCTCCGTCTGCCATCTTCTTCGTCCCCAAAGTCAGAGTCATCTTCGGAGCTGCTATTTAATCACCTCTGTACTGGATCCCCTGTCTCCAAACTGACCTTTGTTGGTCTCAGAGGCTGTATTCGGTCCCAGTCTGGAGTCTGGCTGTGCTCATTGGGAGGCTGCTGAGCCCAATTGCCCGCGGTGACTCTCCTCTTGATCCAAGGTCATAGTCCAAGCAGACTGTATCAGCTAATAGTGTTACTAGCTGCAAGGCTAACTGAACTAGCAGCCAGCTTGTAGCTATAGTCATAGAACACTACAGCAAAGAGCATACGCAGTGAGCACCAGTGATGTGCTGCACCTTATTAGTTTGGAGTGATATTCGACATTTGGCCAATCTTTAAACTTGATCCTTTAAAACATATCTAAGCATGATATGTTTGCATACATGGAGTCCTTAAAGGGATATTCCAGCGTAAGTTTAATCCATGGTCTAACACACCGTGACACAGAGTAAGACTCCTCCCCTCGAGAGATTAAGTTTTCCAACCGCTAGCTGATGTAGCTTTAGCAACCTCAGAAAAGACTGCACGATAACAATACACTGTAGTCTGTGCCTCCAACCAAGAAACCGCCATCAAAAAGCCACTCATAGCCACAATGCTCAGAACAGCACCAAACTTCAGCAACAGTACAAATAGGGTCCCAGCACATAGTTCAAAGCATCAAACATCTGCTAGCTTTGCCGGATTTCTATTGAAAAGACAACACAACTCACCACTCTCCTGCAGCAGCTTGCTCGTTGTGGGGAAGCCCTGACAAGTCGATTACCGAGTGCAGTAGAGTTACGCAGCTCAAGGGTGAAAATGTATGATTATTACTCCATGGAAATGCAATCAAAGTTCATATGTGTCTTGCCTACCAGTGTATAACAGTTATTATTGAGAGCTGACAGGGAAAAGAACGGAATTGAGCATTTCTAACTGCACTCGTTAATCGACTCATCAGGGCTTCCCCACAAATGCGCTTCCGTAATTAATAGTGGTCATCACCTTTTCTCTCACATAGCCCCCATCATTTCAACCATACACACAATAAGCAAATATAAATAATGCATTGAATTTGTTGTTTAACTAACAATGATCTTTCTTAAGTTTCATGTGCTGCCTAAATCGCACAATGGATTATTTGCAACAATTTTTATTGTAAAGGATTACAGTTTGAAGTTCTAAAGAATTTGCAAAGGAATTTTGTCTTTCCTCTTTTTCAACAATGGCTGCTGCCCAGTTTCGTGGCACACCTAGACATTTCCTTCAAGAACAGTAAGGAACAATCTTTCGAATAAACAGTTATAAAGAAAAAATAAAATAATCCAAAAAAGTGTTTCTGTTTGGCCACCAGAGAATTTAAGTTCAGTATCCCCTCCATTTTATTCTGGTTTGGTCACTGTTAAATATAATTCATAAACATTGGTTTATTTTTTTTCCTAAATCCACCAATGTATTTACATGTTTTATTCTGTGTTTCTCATACTGCATATTTTAAGATTGAAATAAAATGTCCTCTGAGAATATGGTGTTCTTTTTATTAATTAAATACAACTCATTTTATTGTGGTATAGTATCACAGGATGTGCAATACAGCACCACACACTGTATGGTAAAGTACAACAGAATGTATCGTATAGTACCACAGAATGCATGGTTTAATACCACAGAATATATGATATAGTACTACAGAAGGTATGGTAAAGTACCACAGACTGTATGGTAAAGTACTGCAGTGCCTGAAGTACAATCCTGTGGTAAATGTCCCAAAATACCACATACACCGCTCAAGTACCACATGAATTTACTACAGGAACATGTGTCACAGTATCACAAGAACATGAGGTACCAGTATCACAGAAATTGCATTTTTTGAATGGTATTTTACCACAGGAAATTTTTGTAAGGGATGGAAAATATTACAATGCACACTTGTGCCTCCACATTTAACAGCACTGAGAAGAGAAAGAGCAATTCTATACTGAGCAATATTATTTTGCTGAAGCTATGTGATAGTTATGTGGAAAGGTGTGTGAATTAGACACATGTCATGGTAAAATATAGACTGCTATATTCAAGCTTCACTGCTCTAAATAAGAAAATAAATAAAAATACTAATGTTTGGTATTCATTTGAATCTAATTTGTCTCTCGATGGTTACCAAATTCTACTGTGTGATTTATATTTATTCATATTTATATCTCTTACTACTGTATTTAATAAGTCAAACGAAATATTTAACCAGTGAAGCATTAGTCAAAATAAATGTGGCAGAATGGAAAGGCTGGTCCTTTTACAATATATTGCTACATGTCTCCTTATCAGTTCCTGTGTTTGCAGGTCAGTCTTGTCTTTGTTTCTTACCATGCTCCACGTTCCTAGTGAGCTTCCATGGGGTTTGTTTATACCCTCATCTGTTTGCTTGTTTATTTTTTTGCATCCACTGTGCTCTGCAGCTGAGCTAACAAGGTGCCATTTTGCCCAGGCTGCTGCTATGGTCCAATTAAAGGGTGTGATCAGCCAGAACACTTTAATGATGGTTGTGGTGCTGCAGCTGACCAGCTTACAGAGAGACAGAGAGAAAAAGAGAGTTGGCATGCTGTGAGGTGGTGTCTGCAGCATAGCAGTGTTGTGGCTCAGTGACTCCACTGCAGACAGCAGACAGAGTAAAATTAGCCTTCCTCTTCTTTTGTCAGGAGGAAGGGAGATACCAGCTAGTTGTCAGAGTAGCATGGAAAATGGTGTTTCCGTGTAAAGTTCTAAGTTATTTGCTTTATGGTGATTTGCTTTTATAATTGTTTTTCTCTCTGAAAATCTGTCTATGATTATTAACATTGTGTAATGTTACCATAGCACACAACAGAGCAAGGGACAGTACTTAAAATTAGGGGTGGGCAAAAATATCGATACAGCAACATATCGTGATACTTTGCCGCCAGATACAATATCGATTTTTCAACTCCAAATATCGATATATCGCCGAAGAGCGACTCTGCTGTGCGGCGGGTGTATTTCTGTAGTAGAGAGAGTGGCTGAGGTCTTTGCAAAATGGATGGCAAGTTAACAACGCCTCCGCAATTTAAAGTTGACATTTGGAAGTACTTCGGCTTCAAAGTTAAGAGAGATAGCAAGAACAACGAGCTGGACAAAGAGAATATAACAGCCTGGAAATTTCGTGGGAATTAATGAAATGGAGAGGCCCTTTTGAATGAAATAGTTTTGACTCAATTTGTCCTCTGATCAATATCATCTGATGTACAGGTACAGGTACTTGTGTTTCCATCTTTATTTATATCGTGATATCGTGATACACATCGTATCGTGACCAAAGTATCGTGATACGTATCGTATCGCAAGGTTCTTGCCAATACCCACCCCCACTTAAAATGTGTCAGTAGTTAGGATATGTCAATCCAAGAATCAAACATGATAAATTACTACTTTTTTACTTGTGTGACAACACAAGGCTATATGCCTTTGTTTATTGGGTACGCAACACAAATAAGATCGAGAACTGCAAGCAGTTATGAACGGGGGCCAAGCCCCCCCGTGCGACTTGGACCCTGTGCATCGCAGAGCCCACGGAAGTTGGCCCGAAAGGATGACGGGCTCAGGGCAAAAGTGAGGACACAGGCCAACATCTGAGCCGTAGTATTCCCTGTAATGGAAAGTGCACTAGAAGCGCAAAAGGCTGAATGTGTGCCGATTTGGATTTGTTGTACTAAATCACGCCCACAGATGCTACATGCAAAGTTTGGTGCAAATCGGTCAAATCGTGTAGGAGGAGTTCGAAAAAGCAGGTTTTTCCTTTGTCGCAATATTGCAAATGGAAAGTTACCGCAAAAGTGGGCGTGGCCTACACCAAACAATTCAGCTGAATTCAGGGAAGACACAGATATAAGGTTTAACAATGCGCTACATATTATGTGGGAGTTATGGGCCAAAAACACTTTCACGTGGAAAATAGCGTCACCTGCTGGTCATTTTTGGTGTGTGAGTTACAGGGGCCATTCTAGACCATCCCTATGCATTTCATTTCCATAAGTGTTATGGTGTGTTAAGTGTTAAGTGCCAAATATAAAATTAAACTGGCACCACAGCGCCATCTAGTGTCGAATTGGTAAACCCTTCATAGGCTGTCTTCAGGAGCACACTGACAATAACTGTACAAAGTTTCAAGTCAATCCGAAGAACAGATCCGGAGATATAAAATAGTTCAATTTAAAGGGCGCCACCTTGTGGTCATCACCCAAAATTTTGCACAGACCCTCAGGGGCCCATTAGGAAGTAGTAATGTGAGTTTCATGTCATTAGACCACACCAATGTGGAGTTATGCAACACTTCCTCTTTTTAATCAAATCTGCAGGAAGTTGTTATTCACTCACCTGTTACTTGCATGTCACGACGGGGAGATATCGAGCAGTAAACATCATATCATTCGGACGATTTTTGTCTAACTTCCTGTGTCCAGTGGGTGGCGCTATGGATATGACACAGATTTGATGCACAGATATATGCAGGGTGATTCCCTCTACATTCCTGAGATATTTGGCGCAGATAGGACATTATATGGTGAAGTTACGAGGACTTGATGCTTCATGGCGAAGGATTTAAATTGACCGGCACACCATGGCCAGCAGTTATGATGTAGGCGAAAGCTTTGAAAAGGTTTTCATCTTTAAGGTCTGTAGATGATACTGAGTGACTGTGAAGTCTGTTGTGTTAAATCTGTAGGAGAATGTCATTACAGTGCAAGGATTGGAAATATTTCAAAATGGCGGCCAAAAGCAAAATGGCCGAATCAGTATTGATGCAGGGTATGAGATTCTTCCCTCTGGAAAGGGTCAGCGGACAAGTGAGCAGGTTTGGCGAGCGTCCTGCAGTAGCTGTGGTATGTGTTATTTAACCAAAGAAATCACTCAGTTGTTTCAAATTGCAGGTGAAGCCACTGCGTTCATCGCGGAAAAGCCAGGCAGAATCACAACTACACACATGTTGTTGCCTGCCACATTCACAGGGCAGACACAACACGCAAATGGCATTCTTAGCAATTTGGCTTATTTGAAAATTGTGTGCTGTGGCTAACTACCACTGACTTATCCATTATGTGGTGCTAAACATCACCCATCAATTATGCCATGTTGTCATGTGCAATTGAGACAACTACCTGCAAATGCCATGAACATCTGACATTGTCATCACTGCACATAAATGAGTGTAAAATAATGCTTCACTTGCCTTTGTACAAAACTGTATTTATGGCTGTCTATGAATGTCAAGCTTTTGATCTAATTTCTGCTTTGTTTGCTAGTTTTTATTCCATAAAGTGCGTGCAGCTACATTTTGAAGTTTCAATAAAATCTGATAAATATGAGGCTGACTTCCAGCAATGGAATGGAATTATTCAGAGGTTATCCAGAGGTTCCTAAGCAAAAAGGATACATGTGATTTGAAAGACAACAATGCCATCTAGTGGCGACTTGTAACACTCATTGCATGTCGGAAGCCCAAATTGCCTGAGGTAAAACTTGCTGCATGTTTCCAGTGGTCTTCACGTGTAAAATAGCGCTACCTACTGATCGTTTTTGGTGTGTGAATTACAGGGGCCATTCTCGACCACCCCTATGAATTTCATTTCCATAAGTGTTATGGTGTGTACACAGTGCCAAATATAAAATTAAACTGTAGATTAGTTAAGAAAAATGTTAAATTTAGAGAAAAATATTATAGTATTAGTGAAGAATGTCTAAACTCTGTCTTAATCCAAGCAGGTTTATCTTGAACAAGGCTTACTTCATCTTAAAACTAAACCTTAAAACCTAAAGCCTGTCCTTATTTTTATACATCTTACAGAAATCACAACTAGAATGACTTATAGGCAGTGTTGGGCACGTTACATTTAAAAAGTAATTAGCCATAGTTACTTCTCCCAAAATGTAACTGAGTTAGTAACCCAATTACTCCACTGTTAAAGTAATTAGTTACCAGGAAAAATAACTATTGCATTACTTTTATTTCTTCCCCCTTTTGAGCTCGGCAGTCATTTTAGCGTACTCGGCATCTACATATGTATTTAGAAAATGTCTTTCTGCATGGTGGATTGTCACCTGCTCTCCCCGATATTTTGCCAATGAGGCTCTGAAGGAGTCTGAGTCAACAAACGGGAGAAAGTTCTCAACAACATACCTATCATTGAATTCAATTCAGTCTGTGTCACAAGTTATTGTGAAGCTGTTAGCGGAGCTCACACCTGGACTGCTATCATCACCAACAGCGTCAGCAACGGAATGTTTGGGAAATGTTATTTTTTTAGAAGCGTGTGCTGCTGAGAGATGCTTCATTAGATCAGAGTTGCTTACAACGGACGTAGACAAAGGAGATTAAAGTGGTGTCTGTACTTCCACTTTGAAAATGTTAACTTGCCCTCCGGACTCGCCTTGCTGCAGTTCACCTCTGCTAGTTTCTGTGTGTGAGGCTGCTGTGCGCGTGTGTAAACTGAACATTGACACTGATTGGCTTACGAACTCTCACTCAACGTTAGAGAGCCACTCATCATCACTTACGCGGTTGTCCCGCCCCTCCCTACTGCCTCACCGGAGGAAAATAAACCAACCCTGCTGCTCCGGTGGCTGAGAGCCAAGTCGGTGACAACAGCTTCAATGATCAGCTTCAGTTTGTAATGCGCCACATTTAACAGTCGGTAACGGTAACAGCGTTGCGATGGAAATAGTAATTAGTTAGATTACCCGTTACTGAAAAAAAAAAGAAACGCAGTTAGAAATGCCGTTTATTCTAACGTCGTTATTCCCATTAAAGAGCGTTCAACATTTCGGACTGATAAAAGATATCTTTGTGATAGATTCCTCTTTAGTTGCTTTTGAGTACCAGCATTATGAACCACTGAATCCGAGTCCAGAGTTGTTGGCATTTGAGGTGGCAGTTCCCAATGTTGCCCAGGCTACAGAATTTGTAAAAGAATTGACTGCATTTCCAAAGTTTGGTGCAAATCGGTCAAATCGTCTAGGAGGAGTTCAAAAAAGCAGGTTTTTCACTTTTCACGATTTTACGAATGGAAAAAACACTTTCACGTGGAAAATAGTGCCACCTGCTGGTCATTTTGGGTGTGTTAGTCACAGGGGCCATTCTATAGCACCTCTATGAATTTCATTTCCATAAGTGTTATGGTGTGGGCACAGTGCCAATTATAAAAATTAAATTGGCACCACAGCGCCATCTGCCGTCAAATTGGTAAACCCTTCATAAGCTCTCCTCAGAAGGACAATAAGTATACGAAGTTTCATGTCAATGCGATGAATGGATGTGGAGATATAAGTTAGCTCAGTTTAAAGAGCGCCACCTTGTGGTCATCACCTTAAATTTGGCACAGGGCCTCAGCGGCCTATGGCGAAGTAGTAACCTCAGTTTCATGTCATTAGACCATACCAATGTGGAGATATGCAACACCAAATCTGCAGGAAGTTGATATTTTATAACTTGAGTATTGTGAGGCCTATCAAAATTCTTTTAATAACTTTTGGTCAGGAGGGTCCACAGATGCTACATGCAAAGTTTGGTGCAAATCGGTCAAATCATCTAGGAGTAGTTCGAAAAAGTAGGTTTTTCATTTGTCACGATTTTGCGGATGGAAAATTAACGCAAACGTGGTTGTGGCCTATACCAGAGCATTCAGCTGTATTCAGGAACACGTAAATATAAGGTTCAACAATGTGCTACTTATAATGTTTGAATTATTTGCCAAAAACACATCTATGCGCATGCAGGAGGTGGGGCATCACAATAGGGGGCGCCACAGAGCATGCAGGACACGACCACACCCAATGACAACACAGATCTATTCAGGGCGACTCCCTCTACATTCCTGTGAGATGTGGCAGAGATTGGAAATTGTATGAAGAAGTTATGGGCACTTGATGCTTTAAGGCGAAGGATCTGAATTGACCGCTCCACCGCGGCCAGCAGGTATGACGTAGGACAAAGATTTCCATAAGTTTTCATCTTCAAGGTCAGAGGATGATACTGAGTGACTTTGAAGTCGGTGGTGTTACGTTTGTAGGAGGAGATAATTTAAGTACAAGATAGGCATTTTTTCAAAATGGCGGCCAAAAGCAAAATGGCCGACTTAGTATTGATGCAGAGATGTATTCGGGGAGACACCCTCTACACCTATGAGCAGTTTGGTGTGGATAGGAAATTGTTTGTTGAAGTTATTAAGCCTCGATGCTCGACGGCGAGGGGAAAAAATGGTTTCCACTGCCCCGCCCACTAAAATATGACGTAGCTGGAAAGATTTTAATAACTTTTGTTCTTCAAGGCATGAAGATGATAAATGAGTTAATCTGAAGACTGTGGTGTTTAAGCTCTAGGACAAGATAGTTTTCAAATTAGGCATGAATTGGACAAAAATGCCGCCACACATCAAAATGGCGGACTTACTGTTGGAGTGGCGATATCGGTCTAAATGGGTTGTTTGTGCGTCTGGTCATAAGGAATCAGCCAACCGAATTTCATTCTTCTACGCACTTGTGGGGGGCGGGGCTGAACATTAGGGGGCGCTACAGAGCACGCAGGTCAAGTCCGCGTCCAACGACATGAAATTATAAAATTTTTCGCCAGATGTGACGTATATTCCAAATTTGGTGAGTTTTTGGGTATGTTCAGGCTTCCAAAACTGCAGTTAAAGCGTAGAAGAATAATAATAAGAATACTTTTTCCACATACAATAGGGACCTCACAGGTCGATGACCTGCTCGGGCCCTAATTAAAGCTGCAAGCAGCTTTGAACGGGCTCTCGCAGTCCACGCGCGTCGGGGAATGCCGCCGTCATGGAATGCTGCCGTCGGGGCTTGTTCAAGCAACACATTCTGCTGAAGACGTCATTCCTTTACAATTCGGTGGCCTGCTACTGCCGGTATTAAATACTGTACGCTGAAGTCAGAAAAACTGGGTGAACTGCTGCATGATTCCCCGGAAAAAAGACTGAGACGATGGTCAGCTTCTGGTGCTGGATGAAGAAGATGTCCACACAGGCATAATGCAATGAAATAGTTTGAGGAGAAAGCTGAAAGTATCATCGTCCAGTAGCCTCACAAACCCTCCAGCATCCAGAGTTGTAGGCTCAAACTCCCCTGATGGTTTCAAAACACTGGACGACGTCACCTTTGTGCTCAAACACAGCGTGTACAGCACGGATATGGAAGTCCCATTTTACTGTGCTTGCTCTTGGGAGTCTGTGTGCTCTCACTCTATCAAGCACACTGGTTTTCTTGGGAGATCTTGCAAAAAGTCCAGAGTATCCAGCGAGGTCAGAGAAGAACTGATGAACTAATGTAATGTGAGATGTCACCTGCTGCATGATGAAAGATGAAGATGAAGAAAGATGAACATTTGAAAAGCTGAAAAGTCAGAAAAGCTGAGAAGTAAGAGGGCTGACAGAGCTTTAAAAGGTGAACATTTTCAATGCTGGTCATATGCTGGAGCAGTAGCAGAGCCAAAGTTGAAAATGTCTCCATAAAAAGAATGGGAAAAATGCCTCCCAAACTCCTGCGATTTTTGAAAGAAAGCTAACTCAAACTCACATAACATATTTCCATGTAAAATAACACAAACTGCAATAGTGATCAAATTATCCATAACTACAAGCAGAAACCACTTAAGTTTCCTCAAGAACGCACAAATCATTAGAGAAACACACAGAAAGTCCATGCAGCATCACACGGTCTGCTCACTGACTGGTCTGCTGCATGTCAGTGTGCCTGAGCATGTCCTGACTTGTTCACTTGCACCAGTAGAGGGTGCTGTTGCACCTTTACCTGTAGAGCTTTCTTACAGTTGCTGTGGCTGCACACTTGCTGGAGCAATATCAGAGACAAAGTGGATGAATGAATGGGAAAACGCCTCCCAAATAATACACACCCATTATAAAATCAGAAGATGGCCTAAAAATCCTTAAATCTAAAACTGTGTTGATTTCAAAACCGTAAAAGATTTTAAAAAGCTGAATACATGCCCAATAGTTCAAGGTCTTCTGACTCCTTAGAAGGTGGAATGGTGTCTCTAGCTCAAAGCATGAGGTAAAAGGAGAGGTTAAAAGTCAAAGAGTTTTGAAGAGGATTTGAAGATTTTCCCATTTACTTCCCATTCACAATAATTACACTGCAACCAGAGCGCCAGCTATGGGCCGATTTGCACCAAATTTTACACAGACCATCATTATGCCATAGTACACGATTAGGAACATTTATATGATAATCAAACAGTATTTTCTAACTGTGTGAACTGCTGTGAGATTCCGCGGACAAAGACTGAGACGATGGTCAGCTTCTGGAGCTGGATGAAGAAAATATCCACACGAGGCATAATGCAATTAAATAGTTTGAGGAGAAAGCTGAAAGTATCATCGTCCAGTAGTCTCACAAACCCTCCAGCTTCCAGCACAGTGGTAGGCTCAAACTCCCCTGATGGTGTCAAAACACTGGACGACGTCACCTTTGTGCTCAAACACAGAGTGTACAGCACGGATATGGAAGTTCCATCTTACTGTGTTTGCTCTTGAGAGTCTGTATGCCACCACTCTTATCAAGCACACTGGTTCTTTTGAGAGATCTTGAAAAGGAAAAAAAAAGCAGAGAAATCCAGCCAGGTCAGAGAAGAACTGATTAACTAACAGGATGTTACATTTGATGATGAAAGCTGAAGAGGGAGAAAGATTTAAAAAGCTCAAAAGACAGAAAAGCTGAAAAGTAATAGGGCTGAAATAACTTAAAAAGGTGAACAGTTTCTTTTGCTGAGCACATGCTGCAGCAATAGCACAGCCAAAATTGTGCCCATAAAAATTGCAGGGTAAAAGGCCTTCCAAACTCCTGCCTTTTTGAAAGAAATGTAATGGTTATCTGCAAAGCATTTATATATTGAGTCACAGGAGACATTGCTGAACTCTGATGTTGTTTTTATTTCCGTAGAGTAAAAAATGAGGACTTCAGAGTGAGAGACCAAACAGGCTCTGTCTGCTCTCCTCCAGAAAAGATTTCCTACATTTCTATGCATATGTTGTCCATGTGAGGTAAAAGATGTGGAATCCAAATCAAGCAGAACAGAATTTTCTCTCCAGTTCCTCCAGCTGCTCTTCACTCGAGCGATGATGTCACGCACTCATCGCTCGGTTGAGCCAGTACTTGGGTGACTTAGGCCAGTCTGTTAAACCGAGCCTAAGAAACCTGGGTGTTGTCTTTGACAAAGACATGTCATTAGTGCAACACTGCAAACAGCTGACCAAAAATTGTTATTTTCAACTGAGAAAAATCTCCAAACTAAGGAAAATGGTGTCACAAAATGATTTGGAGCTGATCATTCATGCCTCTGTGTCTTCGCGTTTAGACTATTGTAATAGCTTGTTTTCATGTCTGAACAAGAAGGAGCTGTCTCGCCTGCAGTTAGTGCAAAACTCTGCAGCGAGAATTCTGACCCGCTCTAATAGGTGGACACACATATCCCCTATTCTTAAAGCCCTTGATTGGCTACCAGTTTCCTCTAGGGTCAATTTTAAAATTCTGGTTTTAACTTTCAGAGCTTTGCATGGTCAGGTTCCACCTTATATCAGCGATCTAATCCAGCTCTACACCCCATCTTGGGCTCTGAGGTCTGTGGATCAGAATCTGCTGATGGCTCCACGCACTCGTTTCTGGTCCAGAAGAGATCGATCCTTCCAGGCCGTTGCTCCCCGGCTTTGGAACAATCTTCCGCTTGCTCTGCGTTCGATGGAGTCTGTTGACTCCTTCAAAAGGCAACTTAAGGCTTATTTAATTGTGCAGGCTTCTCCTTAATTGCATTGGGGCTGCGATGATTGACACTGTATAGTTGTCTTGGCCTTTATAATTTGTGTATACTTTTTAACTGTGTATTGTCTGTTGTTGAAGCCCTTTGTGACCCTGGTCTGTGAAAGGCGCTATACAAATAAAGTTTACTTACTTACTTACTTTATTCTTGCTCATGCAATACACACCCATTATGAAATGACAAAGACAAGCAAAAAATCCTTAAAAATAAAACTGTGATGATTTCAAAACCATACAAGATTTTAAAACGCTGACTACAGGACTAATATTTCAAGGTCTTGAGACTCTTTTAAAGTTGGAATAGAGTCTGTAGCTCAAAGTATGAAGGACAAGGAGACGTGAAAAGTGGATGAGTTTTGAAGAGGATTTGAAGATTTTCCTATTTAATTCCATGCAAACTAATTAGACTGCCACCAGATCGCCACCTATTGGCCGATTTGCACCAAATTTTACACAGGCCCTCATCATGCCATGGAAAAGAATTAGCAAAAGTGTTGTGGTAATAGGGATGTATTTGGGGAAGATATGGAACAATATCTGTTTTGAATTAAATGTGTAGGAATTTTTTGTTTTATATTTTGGGCGTTTTTTGGGCTATCAAAATTCTTTTAATATCCGTTTGTCAGGAGGGTCCACAGATGCTTCATGCAAAGTTTGGTGCAAATCGGTCAAATCGTCTAGGAGGAGTTCGAAAAAGTAGGTTTTTCATTTGGTGCGATTTTGCGAAGGGAAAATTACAGCCAAAGTGGGCGTGGCCAACACCACACACTTAAGCTGAATTCAGGGAACATGTAGATATAAGCTTTAACAATGTGCAACATCTTATGCAGGATTTATGGGCCAAAAACATTTTTTTTTTTTCAAAATAGCGCCCCCTGCTGGTCATATTCGGTGTGTGAGTTACAGGGGCCATTCTATAGCACCCCTATGAGTTTCCTTTCCATAAGTGTTATGGTGTGGGCACAGTGCCAAATATTAAATTATACGGCCACCAGAGTGCCACCTAGTGGCTGATCGGTATACCCTTCGTCAGCTGTCCTCAGGAAGGCACTGACAATAATTGTTCAAAGTTTCGTGTTAATCCGTTGAACTGATGTGGAGATATAAAATACTTCAATTTAAAGAGCGCCACCTTATGGTCATCGCCTAAAATTTTGCACAGGTCCTCAGGGGCCTATGAGGAGGTAGTATTCTGAGTTTCATGTAATTCGGACACACCAATGTGAAGATATGCATCACTTCCTGTTTGTAATGAAATCTGCAGGAAGTTGTTAATTAATAACTTGAGTATCATTTGATCTATCAAAATTCTTTTAATAACTTTTTGTCAGGAGGGTCCACAGATGCTGTGTGCCAAGTTTCGTGCAAATCGGTGAAATCTTTACATTTATTTAAGTTTAAGTTTAAATATGGACAACTGACTCCATTATATCTGACTCAGAATCAGAAAAACTGTATTTATCCCAGAGTATAAATTGCTTGTGTTACAGCTGCTACCAGTCACAGTCAAAAATATGAAGAAAATTCATAATAATAAAACTAAATGGTGCATATATTTGTAATAGAATTCTACTATAACATCACTTTGTTTTCATCATGAATACAATATTTTATAATGTTTTGTCATGGAGTACATCACTTCACTGATAAAAGAGAAGGAAGCAGGTTCACTTGTAGTTAATTATCTAGATTTGCAAAATGTATTAGATTTCGACTCCATAATTGTTTTATTAAACATTAGATTATAAAAAAAATCAGTGTAGTTATAAAAAAGGATTCATCCCAATCAGCTAACTGTCGATGTTGCTGTTTTTACATTGATTGGTAGCTAATTTATAGCACTTTGTATAAGTCCTCTTTATAAAGTCAAGTGCATTAACTTTCAGCCGTTTTGCAATGTATTTCGAGTTACATGATTTTCTTTTGAAATGAGACATTCCGATAGCGATATTCAAAAGTTCTAATAGGTAACATTGAGACAACTGTTAAGAGGCATTCAGGGAATTCAGGTGTATTTGACGTACGTCGCCGCGTTGCTTCCTTGCATTCACATTCACCTGAATTCTTTGAATGCATCATGAGAGGTTACGTCATCACGAGGTTAGATTTCAAGTTCTGGAACTTTACCGATGACAGCCATTATCTGAGCTTCTTCGCACGAGGTAGGTCCGTCATATGTCATTCACCTGTAATAAAACACCTAATATCATCATATATAATGTAAACAACAAGAAATGCCATTGGTAGCACCGATACATGTCAAGCTAGTTGATTTAATATTCAGACACTGTTTTGAAATTGTATGGATGTAATAAGTTATTGCTGGTTAGCCAGCTAGCTAACGTTAGCTACAACGTCCTAACGCTAGTGTTGGATGGATAAATAAATTAAAAAGTGCATGTTACAAGTCATGTCAAAATGTATGTTTTTAGTGCTGTGACTGACTGACTGATATTTAAATCTGAATGGGTTGTGTGTTTCTTTATTGTAGAGATAGTTATGTCTTACTCGGACTCACCAGGGAAGCTCAGCATGGTCGACGACCCGGAGGTGATGGCGCTCCGCCGCGAGTGCCAGCTCATGTCTGTAAGTATTTAACCAGGCGATGCATGCCGGTAGCCACCAAGGTTATTACCGACATTTATCGCTATAAATATCCACCATATATAAGTGTATAAATGTATAGTTATATTATTGTGAATTTTCCTGTATATATTTAACTTTGACTGGTAGCAGGTGTAACGTAAGGAATTTACACCCAGGAGTCAAGTATTTCTGATTGTGATTCAGATAATTGAGTCAGTTCTCTTTATTTAAAGTGAAATAAAATTAAACAGGTTGACACTATGGTAGATGTCACATTTACATGTCTCGATGTAGTCATTATATATCCAGATAAAATATTGAACAGACACTTATCATCACAATAACAGTGTTACATATATTAGTACCTGTAAACAGTGAAAACATGAGAAAAATACATACGTGGGTTGGGTGGCTACCTATTTATTGAAAATATAAGGTGTATGTAACGTTCATGTTTGGAAAATGTTTGTATGTTGTGTCTGTTGCAGTACAGTTGCATGGACAAGGCGGTGCCACGGCCAGTACTCTATAAGCATTCCCTGGAAATCGGGGAAAAAGTTTTGAGGGTCACTGGCAGCTTTGTCAGAAAATTGAATGCCATGTCAGCCAAGTCGGAGTGGCAGAGGAAGCAACTCCTTGCTCATAAGGCAACCATTGAAGAGCTGAGGACTGAGTTGACCAACCTCCAACAGAAATTGAAGCCTCCTGCATCTGGTAAGTTCAGTTAGTAGCCCTTTTTACACAGCGTGTCTGCATTATTTCTGGAGCGGTGGTTCGCCAATTCTCTGTTGATGGTGATTCACACAGAACAAAGCATCTCCACTGTCAGTCTAAACCTGCAGACAGATTCAATTATATGAATGCTGTTATAATGTGTAGTGATTGAGATCCTGACCCACCAAACATCCTAGAAAGTGACAGATGCTGTTTTTTGGGCAGAAATGTGACAAAGAGGCGGGAGGACGGGTGGGAGGATGGACACTTGTTCATTGTACAGCTGTGGTTTTTGTTGTCCTCATATAAGTTTCAAAAGACAGTTACAGTTACTGCATTACTTTGGTTTGGTCCTGTAATGTTGCTTTGTGGGACATTTCTCTGTATTTAGTTGGGTGAAGGACCTATGCAGTTGGGAGATTAGCCAGAGTAACACGCCCTCACTCTGCGCCTCCGGTTTATCTGTTCAAACTGTTTCAGTTCATCAATAATGCGGCCCTGATGCTACCTCCAGAGGCGGATCGCTGGAGCAAAATTTCCCCCCTCTCCGCATCTGAAACATGCACACACAGGAGGGTGTGGAGAATTGGTGCGGATCCCCGCATGCAAACAACAGTGTGAATGTGGCTACTGTTTTAGTTAACAGTATATGGAAAGTGATTGTGGGAAAAAGTCAAAAATGTCTTCTAACACTATGATTGTGGCCATTTGCAGAAGTTACGGATGCAGAAATGCTCCAGCTGTTTGAGGAGGGTAGGTTCTAAATATGTTGCTTCATTACATTCAAGCTGTGCCTTTATATGTGAGTGTAATTGAATTGTAATAATGTATTTGCCTGTGTTGTTTATGTTATTTGTTGTAGGAGTGGCAGAGGTGGTGGAGGAGGGTAAGTTCTAAATATGTTACTTCGTTACATTCAAGCTGTGCCTTTATATGTGAGTGCAATTGAATTGTAATAATGCATTTGCCTGTGTTGTTTATGTTATTTGTTGTAGAAATGGCGGAGGTGTTGGAGGAGGGTAAGTTCTAAATGTGGTAGTTTAGACTCGAGACTTTTATTTATCTCACACCAGGGAAATTCACTTGTTACAGTAGCAGGTAGACACACATACAGATATATACATTTAAATAAAGTGTTGAGGTTGGATGCATAAATAAAGTGTTTAAATATAGCATTTTAAAATAAACTAATAGTAAAAATAGTATTATTGCACTGAATAATTGCACAAGATGGTAGAGGTAGAAGTGTAAGTAGTGCAAGATAAGTAGGTGCTTATGGTGTTAGGTTAAGGGTTATAGGTGTAGATCAGTCTGATAGTTGTTGGAATGAATGACCTGAGGTAGCATTCCTTTTTACACCGTGGGTTAAGCAGTCTGTTGCTGAAGGAGCTGCTTAAGTCCCCCACAGTTGCATTTAGGGGTTGAGAGGGGTTGTCCATAATTGATGTCAGCTTGGCTAACATCCTCACCCAGCTCCTTAATGGAGTCCAGAGAACAGTCCAAGACTGAACCAGGCGTTTTCACCAGCTTATTGAGTCTCTTCCTGTCTGTCTTTGAGCTTCCACAGCTCAGAGAGGGACAAGAAGAGAGTCAAAAAGGCTATAATGAGAGTCTTTGTTACATTTAAGCTGTGCCTTTATGTGTGAGTGTAATTGAAGTAATAATTTATTTGCCTGTGTTGTTTATGTCATCTGCTGTAGGAGGAGAAGGTGTGGCGGGAGGAGTCTAAGGAGTTTCTGTTGTGTTGTCATTTTTGTTCATGTAATAAAGGTTGTTCGCATATGTGTTTGTTTCCTTTTGTATACAACTTCTATGGTGATGAGGATGTTAGGAATTGTCACAAGTGTTAACACAGAAAACAATGGTAATATTACCATATGGGGTCAAAAAAAGTATTCCAGATGTGTTACTGTTAGCCATAAGTTATTTGTGTGTTTCTGAAAGAAGATTACTTAATTTTTCTGATGTTATAATGCTGCATGTGAGAGGTGGTTTGTTTTATAATGACAAGGTTAAATTAGTAGTCTGTACAAATATTTTGTTATATTGGTTAAAATAGTCATTGTGATTTTGTGACCCAGCTTTCCAAACCGATTTGAATGCATCACCAAATGACGCTGTCAAAAAAGACGTCACTACACAAGTCCACTGCCAAATCTGTCTGTATTCATCACGTTTAACTTGACCGACGACCTAAACATAACAAAAAACAACGTGATGAAAGTGACGGGGTGAATTAACTTAGACCAGGGGTGTCCAAATTACGGCCCGCGGGCGTACATTTTTAATTGGCCCGCTGCAAATTCTAAAAATATAATTGAATATGTCCCGCATATGAAACAAGCGCTTGACCATGGGCGGCGGGTAATGGAGGCTAGGGAAGGCTGAGCCTTGTTAAATTTTATGCTGGAAAATTGTGAAAATCATGTATAATAATATGTATTATTATACATGATTTCCTATTATGAACTGGCCGCAGGTCGCTGCAGCTGTCACAATGTTGACAAATATGAGAACGCGTTGCTATGCAGCTGCAGTCGCTTCCGCTGCTGCCACCTTGTGCTGGCTGCCACGGCCTCTTCCCCCTCCATGTATTCTGCCCTCAGCTCCTCTGACAGCTGCTGCAGGACTTTCCTACGGGATCTGCTGCTGCTGCTGCTTCAATAAGATGCGGGCATTGATCCCAGCCAGGTCGAGGATGTTATAGCAGACCGCCACCGGCCATCTTCCTCCGCCTTTGACGGAGCACAGCCTCGCATCTGGTCCGGGACATCCTCGCCGTATTTCATGTTTTCCAACATCATAGACTCTGGTTTTGCCTTCGCCCCACTAAAGGTGCCCACACCTGTGTGCGGGTGCTCAGGATGCAGACATTGTTCCTCGGCTTTACCTGCTTCACAGTCAGAGTCACGTCACTTCAGCACCTTTGTGTTGAACAGCTCCGCTCGCTGTTTCACGGAGCGGGAACTCCCGTTTGTGTTTGCCCAATGTGCAGACCAGGCTATGTAATACAACTATATAATAATTAACTCACAATTAAATTCACAAAGAAGTGCAGCTGGAGACGCTAACACAGATAGAGACAAGAGAGACAATGAAAGCAGCAAACCTGCGAAATGATGTGCGGTCAATATGACCGCTTATGGCCAAAATAGGTAAAACATGTCATATTTTCTTTGTCTTTTGTGTAATTTATATAAAATTCAGACAATATTAGAAAAATGATTAGAAGGAGTTTTTAATATTTTTCGGGCAAACAAAAGAGGGGGGGGGTCCGTTGTGTGACAGCGGAGCGGAGAGTCAGCAGCTGGATTTTGCAACCACGTTTTTTGTACATTGTTCTGTATGTGGCCCTCAGTGAAAACAGTTTGGACACCCCTGATTTAGACGTCTACTTGCGCAGACTGTTATACGTGTGGGAAGTACTGCTGTTAGCACATATTATAATATGTTAGTTGCTAACCGGCTGCCTGTCAATGACACCTGATCGCTGTATTAGCTGGAGTTTCTTCAGTCTCGGTCCCTGTCTGTAGTAAGTTGTGTTGATTTAATAGTGAACTTTAATGTAGCACAAATTCGAATTATTGTCGGCATGAATACTCTTTATGTGAGAGATTGCGATTTGACTGTGTGCGTGTTGTCTCCCAGTAGTGTCGGACTCTACCATTAAGTTAATGTAGTGGGGATAGGCTACATGGAGGATTTCTGCATCAACTAAACAGAGATACAAAATATGTCTTTATTTTACACATGTAGTCATGTCAAATATTTGCTTAATCCCCCTAAATAATACCTACCTAATAATTAATGGTCAATGTTTGTTCTTATCACAATCTCAACCAATACCATACACCTTAGCTGGCCTGGTGACGTTGCTGCGCTGTGATTGGTTGGATGAATTTGACCTGTTGGTCTATAAAATGCCTGTGCGCCCCGTTAACGGTCCCTTTGCAAAAACCTTTGGAGACGAAAGTCACATCTGGAGTTTGCGAGGGTTCCCACTGAGAGAGACTGAGAGACAGACAATACATATATACACACACACACACACACAAACAGATACTGACATTTGCACACATTTCGGATAAAAACAGCAGCATTTTTTCTTCACGGAGTTCGGACTTGCTCAACACGGTGAGTTAATTTTGAATTTATAAAGCGTTAGTTAAGACTTAACTGCTTACTTCAGTAAGGTAAGTTATGCGTGTATGTGCTGTTTTTTTAGCACTGTTGCTTACTCTGTTGTGTGAAGAGAGAGCTAGTTAGCAAACATTATTAGCAGTGCTTGGCAGCAGAAACCTTCAAGTTTTTTTTCTAACGAACCTAAACGTTTCTGAGACTTCTGCTGTAATTGTGATTGTTGCTGGCTTCTCTGTAGTCTCTGGAGAGCTTGTTGGCTGTTAGCACAAGTACATGTTTGGCAGCACATCTTTTTGGTTTGTTAGCTAAATCAGCTTTAAGCTTCTAGCAACACCAGTCTTTCACAATATTCATTTAATTTGATAAAAATAATCATTTCAACTATCAGAGCGTCGCACTGGTGACGTTAAATAACTCCGTTAAGTACTGCGCTGTGATTGACGCGAGCACATTTTGAATTTCGCGGTCTCGCTGTGGGTGTCGGGAGTGAACTTTCAACTTCGTGTCGTTTTGCGCTGTGATTGGTTCGAGTAAATGTTTGAACTTCGCGGGTGGGCTGTAACTTACTGGAGACAGACAGAAAAGGAGGAATGTGTGTGGCAGCGGTTCTAAACTGGTGCGTAAAAGTGGGTCGCTGATCTGCTTTCAGTGAATCGCCTTCCTCTGCCTGGGAAAAAAAAAAGTGTTAAGAAAAAAATCCTGTGCTTTATTTGGAAGAGGATTTTTTTATGTAGAGGAATGCCATCTATTCACACTCCTTAATAGTAAGTTGCCATAATGGCAATTGACACCCGCCATTTCACAGCATAAAATGCTTGCAAAGTTAGTTTTTAAATGCTAATTGAGCATGGCAAAACGTAAATATGACGCCGAATATATTAAATATGGATACGTGAGGAAAGCCATGGAAATCATCACGTTGTCAAGCAACAAAGACAATCAGCTGGTGCAGCTGTCATGTCAGATCACTTGATCACTCCTGATCACAGTTATAAGCATGTGTCACAAAAACAACAGCAGGAAGTGTTCCTGAC
>CAEMYA010000120.1:11326-28217 GCA_903131615.1 Diplodus sargus
AAATAATTGTTCCTTTTTATCATGACTTACCTAGGTTGGTGGCCATGTTTGGCTTAAAGAGTAGCGCGTAGATACAGCAGCTGAAGTGAAGATGCAGAGTTCAGAGTGTCTGATCCTGCTGCTGCTACTGCTTTTATAATGGTAGAAAGGTTAATTTATTGCTGAATTTGCAACACAAATGCCTCAAACGTCACCCACAAATAGCTGCACGACTCATGTCAACTGAAGTTATCTCAAGGTCGAAGGTTGCAATTTACAAAACAGGGATGCAATAAAATGTAAGTTATAGCCCTGTCATGCTGCACGTACAGTGCATAGAACATGTATACACACTTTGAACTGAGAATGGAGTGAAACAAAAATAAGACAAAAGAATATGTATGGATACTTGTATATAAATAATATACTTCATATAACTATACTACATTAGCTGGAGCTTTGTGCTGTTTTGTGCAACGGTGTCTGCAGTTTTGAAAAAGTGCTGCCATTTCTTGTAAATGGAGAGGGAGGTGAGAACAAAGTTTGAGGTGTACAAGTAACACAGGAGCCTAGAAATTAAGTAGATGTGGATACAGGAGTCAGCTAAACAGACAAAGCACTAAGGCATTATTTATTTGTCATTTTACAAATGCAATAGCCACTGTTGAGCAGGAGAACTAACTACAATTTGCTGTAACTTGCTGGTGGTTAAACTAAATTCATATTTTGTGCTAACTACTTTTAGGGTCATTTTTTCAATTTACAAACTACAATTTTGGCCAATAGCACAAAATATTTTTTATTTAAAATAGAACTATATAACATAATTTTTTCTTTTTTTTCTTTGAAAAAAGGCTTGAAACATGTTGTGACATACCAAGCCAACACTGCCTCTGATTGGCTCGCCCTGGCAACACTAGAATGCCTCACAGAGTGGGGGGGTCTTTGTGTATGTTTATCAGTCTGCTGCTTATCAGACACACCGCTACACTTCAGCTCAAGGTCAAGGTCAAGGTAAACTTTATTATCCCACAGGTGGGAAATTCATGTGGTCACAATTGCACGTTACATTGCTCTATACTATACAACATTAAGGGAAGATTAAAAAAGAAGCAATAACAGGACAGACCAAACAATAAGAATATGAAAAGACATGACAGGCATGTATGAATAAATAAAATAGTTGAATGTTCATTTGAAATAGTTTAAAATTCTTAGGAATTGTTTTGTCTAATGTTGTACAGTCTAATTGCTGTATGCACAAAAGACTTGTTGTACCTTGTGGTCCTAATTTTCCTCTGCAGGATTCTGCCACTTGACCTGCTACTTCTTAAAAAAGTCAGGTGGAGAAGATGGGTTGAGTCATTTAGGATTTGATCTATCTTATTTTAACTGAGGTCATTGTGCAGTTGAGCTACAGATACCTGATCAACTCCAATGATCCTAATGGCTATTTTGACTACTCGTTGCAGTTTCTTTTGATCCTGAATATACATGTTTCCAAAGGCACAGATAAGACCGAAGGATAAGACGCTCTGCAAGAGAGTTTTGTAAAACATCTGAAGAAAGCAGCTATCTATCTTAAAATGTTTCAGTTTCCTAAGAAACAACATCCTCTTCTTTAATTTTTTGGCCTTATTTTGTGCACATTCTTTGAATGTCAGTTTGTTATCAATTTCAACACCCAGATATGTATATGTTGAAACCCGCTCTACTACTTCACCATTAATATTTAAGGGCGGAACTGTAATTCCTTATTGTTAAAATCTAAGACCATCTCTCTTGTTTTCTTCGCATTAACCACAAGGAAATTGTCTGTACACCAGTTCATAAAACCTTGCATCTCCCTTTTCAAACCCCTTCCTTTACCGATTACAAGATATGGCAACACTTCTTTCAAATTGCCAGAGAAAATTGATAAAGCATTATCATCAAGAAAAACACATTTACTGGCTGGTCAACATCTGTTGTCTTCCTCTGCAACAACAGTCTTGTCGTAGCAGCCCCTTATAGAGGTAATACACCTGTGGTACTGATGTCTCCATGGTGTTTTCACTATACAGTATAATTCCAATTAGGGGATACATTTCAACATTTAACTTTAATATAAGATTATTGAAGCTATATGACATTAATGAAAAAATTAATTGGTTTTACTTTCAAATCTTACAACCAGTTAAAAGGGACTCAAGGTTGGAAGTCAACTTTCCAAGTTGTAACGTGTATCAAGAAAGGCCTAAAGACTCATCTAACACACTTCAGAGTTGTTATTCTTTCTAGAAACATAGAATGAAATAAAATAAGAGCTGAGCTCATTCAAAGCACTTTCATTGTGAAACAGAGTTTCTAATTCCCAGTTTTCCCCACAAGAAGTATGGTCTTTGAGGAAGAATAACAAAAAAAATATAAACATACTAAATAAGAATAAATGATTATGTACAAATAATCATGGGAAAACTTTACTACACTGCCAGATGCACTTCCATTTGAATTTCATGGAAAGGAATTATAATATGCAGGTTTTCTCTCGCTGACTTTGTCTCTCTTTACATAATAGAAGTCATTTTACACTACAAAGTGTAGTTTTAACATCACGGTTAGGATATGATGACATTGCCCAAAATAAAAGTGAAATAACAAGAAATCGTTTTAAATAAGAATATTACAGTCTTGTTCATGATATACTTTATTATACAGATTATTAAAATAGACATGATCATTCAAATGTCAGCAAAAGAGTTAATGAGTCAGCCTTTCCACGTGTTGTGTCATATGCAGTTGTATGTTTATCAGTCTGCTGCTTATCAGACACACCGCCGCACCTCAGCTGACCCCTTCCTTTACCGTTTACAAGAAACTAGTGCAGTGCCCGTAGGAAATATGTGTTCCTATAAAAAAGTGGGAGGTTATGAAACATTTTCACTGATTGCCAAATGAGGCTGTTTGAAGGTGGAACGTCGGATATATTTAGGTTTGTTATGAAATCCGATATTCCAGGGTATAACTGGTTGTTTTTGATTTTGCCATTATATTTCACCTTAAAAACTATTTACTTGGTGTGATTTTTTTTAGCACAACCTCACATGTGTGACTGTACAGTTATTTTTTTCATTCTGACATATTGTATTAACACAATAGACCTAAAATCACACAAAAAAAACATAAAATCTGAGTAGAAAAAGTTATTTTTTACTGTGAAAACACCACAAATATGTTTAACAAACTTTATGACTATATATATGCAAATATAAATTTTTGTTTGCTGAATATGTGCATACATTTTAAAAATGTACAAAGTTCTGTGTAACTATTTATATTTAAATGCAGGCAATGCTCAGGTCTGCCTGAGCTCCTTCCAGCTGAATGAAGAGCTGCACTGCCTGCTTCAAATTCAGCTTCTTCTGTTTTGACTCATTAAACAAAAAACCGACTCCACTACACACTAAACACACGACACCAAACACTATGTAACACACTACTATACACTCCAAGCACGCTAAATGTCAATATTGCTGTCTGTACACCGGCTTTGTGCAGCAGTGTCTGCAATTTTGAAAAAGTGCTGCCTTGAAAATCTTTAATATTGTCACATAAAATTGCAAATATTTAGAAAACCTGAAAGTAAGTAACAACACACAGTGATAGCAGACTAGGTCATGTTTTCCTAGAGCTGTATGAGACATTCTGATACTTGTATGAAGCAGTACATAATTTTAATGTAATCTGTTGATGTACAGTCCATTTAGATAAGTTATATAGTTAAGTGTGTTTGATATTAAGAGCTGTAACACAGTGAATCATTTTGAGTCACATGTAGTATTTATCTCCAGTATTATTTATTTATATTACCAACACAGCTCTGTGCTGTACTTTAGATTCAGGTGTGTAAGGGTTGTTCTCTAGAGAGAAAAAACATCAGTTAAATCATGCAGTTCTCTAGCTTTCTTTGCATGATCTAATGTGGCTTCAGTCTGTTCAGTTCACCATTTACAATAAGTCAGCAGTTTCCTTAAGCAGCCCTCTCTGTCAGCAGAAAGTGAAGTTGAATGGTAGATCCCTGTCCAGATCAAGTATCCCTCACTGCAGTGTGCAGTTCCATTCTCAGCAACTCCACTCCTTGTTTTGTATTTATTTATTAATTTATTTTTGTTATGATTTTTTTGTTCTTCATTTGAGGTTTTCATCAAGACATAACCGTGGTTCACAAAAGCACAGGTTTGATACAAACGTAATTACATTTTTAAATGTAATAAGTGGTTTGGGGACAACAGGAGTGTTGTAACACTAGTTACTTCAACATTCATTCTGTGGTTATTTATGCTTTACGCCTCAAAGTTTGATACAATCTTTCAACACCCACAACATCATCCCAGTATAAGACTGTATAAAACCCTCCAAAATAAGCGTAGACATAAAAGGTGTGATCATTAATGTGGTACAAAGAAGGCAACAGGCATTTTAAATTGGTTCTTGCCTGTACTGAATAATCACTAAACAGCTCTTCTGCTTCAAAACTTGCTAGACTCACTGAAAGGTACTCCCTTGTGGAGGAGTCTGTGCTGCACAAGTATTAATGTTGCACTAAATGTTAAATAATGAACATTGCAGCCTATAAAGCATATTCCATCACTACATTTAGAATATAATATTTTGTGTGCTGATCAGGAAATGGTTAAACAAACAACACAGTTACAGTCTGAGCTGCATTTAATTGACTTACAGACAAAAAGCATTTCTAAGGTTCTTATAAACAATATGTTATTTTCACATTACATTTCTAGGTCTTTATAGTTCTCCATAGCACACTGTGGTGAGAGGTTTCCTATCCAGACTGACACATTTGTTTGAACTTTTCTTAAATTTTAAAAACAAACCTTTTCCTTTACAAAATAATAAGGTGCTGTGACATCACCCAACACAGTAGAGAAAGGGTTTAAGTGATAGCCAAGCTAAATTTAAAAGCACATCCTCAAAATCTTCCTCCGAAAGGGCATAAATGGCATTCATTTAAAAATGCTCCAAATCTTTAGCATCTTCATAGTGACCAAGAAATCAACATCGTTAACTTTGATTTTGGAACAAAACATTTAGAAATACCTAAATAAGTCTGCTTTTGTCTTTGCGGTAATACATTGTTTTCTGAAGAAGTACATTGCAGTTGTATAAAGGCATTAAAGAAAATGAGATGATCAGTCTTTTATCACTGTAAAATAATTGTTCCTTTTTATCATGACTTACCTAGGTTGGTGGCCATGTTTGGCTTAAAGAGTAGCGCGTAGATACAGCAGCTAAAGTGAAGATGCAGAGTTCAGAGTGTCTGATCCTGCTACTGCTTTTACAATGGGCAAAAGCACGAAACCTCATGTCGAATTCCTCCTGCACTTTTTTCTTGCAATTTGAAAGAAGTGCTCCCATTTCTTGTAAACTGTAAAGGAAGGGGTCAGCTGAGGTGTGGTGGTGTGTGTCTGATAAGCAGCAGAATGATGAACACAGCAAACTGCATGCCTCTAACTTCAGCAAAACAAATACTAGACTGCGACTCTGAAATCAAAAGTTATCCTCCAGTTGGAATTATATTGTTTGATGAAAACACCATGGAGACATCAATACCACAGGTGTATTAGAAAAGGTGTTGCTACAACAAGCCTCAACAAATGCTGACCGAATATATATATATATATATATATATATATATATATATAGGAAAAGTACATTTCCCCTCCATTCAGCAGTTAAATTGGAAACAAGTATTTAACAACATTAAAGTTAGTCTTTGCACCACTGTGGCTCATTGCTGCAGACACATTGAGAAGCGAGAGTGAATATAGATCCCCTTTTAAATCCTGTAAGTTCAAAACGAACTCTGTGCTCTCCTGGACTCCAGCTGTTTATTCCCCCAGAGCTGTGTCTTTTCTGTTTGTACAATCAACAAGACAGACAGCTCACCGCTAGTTGTCACACAAAGTGGCCATGTGCCTTATTATGTATAGATTTAAGCTTGAATATTATTCAAATCAGTGATTTGTATAGAAGTTCACCCCCATACAGTTGTCATGAATTGCCATAACTATAGAGACCAAAACTGTTTTTTGTACAAGGCTGTAAACATTCTTATCTGCTGTAAAGTTGGTCATTTAAAAATGTGCTCCTCGGCCCTTTGGAGGAACTGCAGGTTTTGGCACTTCCACACTGGCTTAATTTTTCAGCCCTGGAGGCTGCCACTTTCTTATGTGACCAACATTATTTGATATATATAATTTTCAAGTTGTGTCATCTACACATGATGTTGAAGTCAACATCATAAGCCACTACAACTTTCTACGCTCCTGCTGATGCACTAAACCAAATTACCGTCCCTTTAAACACATTGATTTTGTTGTGTGCTAGTAATCAATTATTTTTCTCTGTTGTTTCAGGGAGGGGGGGCCCCTGGACCCCTGTCTCAAAGACCAGGTTCTCCCTTACTATCTTCCGAAGTGGTTGAAGAAAACCATGTCATTCCTCCTCAAGCCTCTGGTGAGTCTTTGAGGAACAATAACAATACAGTTATTAACATACTAAATAAGAATAAAGGATTTTGAACAAATAACCACTGCAAAACTTTACTGTGCTGCCAGATTCACTTCCATGAACCTCATAATTATAATATTCAGGTTTTCTCCCACTGACTTTGTCTCTCTTTATGTAAGAGACATCATTTTACAATACAAAGCATATTTTTAACTTCACAGCTACAATATGCTTAAAAGGAAAGTAAAATCACATGGAATTATTTAAAATAAAAATATCAAAGTCTTGGCAATAATGTACTTTATTATACAGATTATAAAGCTAGGCATGATCCTCAGTATACCAGGAAAAGAGTTCATGAGTCAGCCTTTGTCAGTCTGCTGCTTATCAGACTTGAGATTCTGTATCTGCCCCTTCGGCATCTCCCCCCTTTAACCGTTTACAAGAAATGGCAACCCTTCTTTGGACTTTGGTACTATAATCAGAACATACCGTAACAGTGTTACAGAGACATTTGTGAACAAATAAGCCTCTGGTGATTTCTCTTCCTTAGCGACATGTGTAAATAGACATGAGTAAATATTAACAAATGACCATATAATTCTTCCCCAGGGACAGTGAGCATGGAAACTGAAAATGACCTTGATTAAACAGTTGCAGTGTGATTAAATACCTAAAATGTGCTTTGTGTCATGCTTGTCTTTTGCAGACTCCTCGTATTGCTTCCGTCTTCAGCGCTATCTGTGGAGTTGGGTGAGAAAGGAATTTTCTTCATTTGTGCTAGAGCTTTTATTTCTATCAGATTGTATGAAATGGCTAAACGAACAAAACATACTAATTCTGTCTCTGCCTTGTTTGTTAGATCGGTTGCAGATCAGTGGAAGCATCAAAGTGCTGTTGAGGTACTGCTACTGTCAGCTAATGACGCTTGTGAGTGTGTGAATGCACACAGGTAAAATCAAATGCTCTTGTGTTTTCAACAGGACTACATTCATGAAACAATAGCAGAGTGGAGAAGATGCAACATAGACGTGCTGCTGTGCCCTGCTCTCGGACCGGCCTTCAACTTCTTGTACTGTGGCAAACTTTCCTGTACGGTACCCTGAACTGTTATGTGTGTTGTACGTGAAAGAGCTTTGTGAATGATCAGATCAGAGAGATGTAGATATAGTTGTGTCCATCTTTATCTCAGCACTGTACGTTATGATATGATTACTCTCCAGAGCAGCAACAATATAACTCAGTGTAGTACGTTGAACAACCAGTTAAAAATGTTTTGTCCTTCCAGGTGCTAGCACTCCCATGATACTTTATAATCTCCTCAATTTTCCTGCCGGTGTTGTTCCTGTTTCCACGGTAACAGCAGAGGATGAGGAGAAACTCAAGCACTATAAGGGCAATTATCAGGACTACTGGGACAAGGTCTTCAAACGGGTAAGAAAACGGGCCAGCGAGAGGTGACTGACACGTCAAAGTCATCTGCGCAAATAGTTGCAGTGAGCAATTGTTGACCATAAGGGGGAGCAAAGAGCATGAAACATTTAAACTTATCAATACCAATATCAATACCAACTTTATGGAGCCTAAAGTTAAAAATCCAGGCCTTGTTCATTTATGATTGTTCATTGGTTAAATATTTGTTTACGTGTACAAAGGATTAATGTCAGTAAACCCTTTTTCTCATATAAATTAATCTATGAAACAATATCAGTAAATAGCTGATATTAGCCTTTGGCTGATATTGGATATGATCAAATCGTATCAAAATATTTGCCATCTAATGCAAAGATTTTCACAATATTGAATATGAAAAGGGAGAAAAGTGAACAGCATATCAACCTGTCAGTCCTTTATTCATAATACTAATCAACTTGAAATACAAACTATATTATTCTGTATTGCGATATCTGGGCAGGACAATATCGTGGTATGAAATGTTGGATATCGCCAAATCATTGCTGTTATTTGTAATTCCAAAATTCAGCTTACATCGATGATACTAGGGGTCCCCCAACTCCTAGGAGCAAAAAACACGACTGACAGCTGATGGTTGTGGTTCCTTTGACATTTTGTTGATGTTTTGTTGTGTGCCTCTGTGGCTGCATGAACAGTCTCTTAAGACAGATGCCTGTTCAGTAGTCTATCCATTGTGTGGCCCTGCTGTTGCAAGTAACTGTATGTTCCTCTGTGTCAATCCAAGCTTCACTCTCAGGCCATTTGAGTAACCCTTAAAACAGTAGTTCCACAGCTGGTCAGTAGGTGGAGGCAGAAGACTGTGGGAGTTGTGGTTACTGACTGTTGACTGACTGGATCCTGTGTTTGGTGACAGGCTGTGTCTGGAGGAGAGGGTCTGCCTGTGGCGGTGCAGTGTGTCGCCCTGCCGTGGCAGGATGAGCTCTGCCTGCGCTTCATGAAGGAAGTGGAGCAACTGGTCAGACAGAACAAAAAGTAAAACCTTGAGGCCACAGGTGGGGCTGCTTACTCCTGGGAACTCCGATTAACTTTGCTTTGAGTTCAACTAATGAATGTGAAAACACAAACAATTAGCCAGTGACGAAGGCACTCTGAAGTAGTAATAACTGCACATAACACAAGATAAGGTAAGCCTTAATTAAACCCCTGAAGGAAATTCAGGAACACAAGACAACACTCCTGTACAATGAATGAAAAGTGATTAAAGATTAACACAATTAATGGTGCTTTATACTGTAAAATGTAGTTGAGCATTTGAAATCTTGAATATTTTAAGTTTCCTTCCTCTGCTGTTTAAGGATGAACTCAGTTGTTTTCTGCTCTTCAGTTTTTGATTTTTTTGTTTTACTTAAAATTTCTGTAAAAAAATTTTATGGTACTATTCATGTTTATTGGCTCAGGTTTACACTTTTTCTCTACTTGTCATTTTATGAAATGAGTCTTTGCTCTGTTTTGCCACACCTGGCATTTTTTAATATTTCATAGCAATAAAAGCAACTGCAATGTTTTAAAAAAAAAAATTAATTTACGTCAACGAAACAACAAAAGGCACCGCAAATCACACGAGGAAAGTGTTAAAAATTAGGATTTATAATTAATAAGGAAAAACTAAATTGTCTCCTCAATCATTTTAGTCTTTTAACAAGAACTGTTTTCTGTCATATGATAATAAGAATTAAATAAAGTAACTGATTTCTCATATTAGGATCCACTGCTGTCATTTGTTTCCACAACAGAAATGTTGTCACCTGTGACCCATCGTGAACAGGTCAGACATGATCCTCTGTTCCTTCCTCTGCTCGTGTGTGTGACCCATTTTGTTATCTGATATTCACGAAAATGTAAAATCTGTACAGTAAACCCATTTGTCGAATATTTAATGAGCTGAGTTTATAAAGTGTGGTACACCATCAAGTCATCGAGCAGAGGTGAGAGCGTAAAAACCTTATTTCTTTCCCTTCGTCCTCACCCTCCACCTCTCCCTCTCTATCACTGTGCCACAGATGAGCGCAGATCATTTCCATTCTTTTGTGAGTGATTGTTGCATTCATGCCGTAGCAGGAAACAGAAAAGAGATAGAGGTGACTAATGACACATGGCGCCTCCATCTACAAGGCCAGCACACCGTGTCGTCATATTGTGATTACCCTGTGCTATTGTAAATATGTGTTTCTGTTGGGTTTACATAAATTTACATATGTTTCAAAACTCTCCTGGGATGGGAAACCATTAGGGACAATGTTAGCATTTTCCATTACAATCACCCACGTTCGCGCTGCTGTCTCATTGAATGGAAATGGCCGTGTGCGCGCGGTAGAGGAAGGAGGGCACATTAGGCGAGGAGGAGAGCTGGAATTGAGAGGTTGTTCTTAGCATTATCTGTGGCACATAGAGAGAGAGTGTGTGGCTCTTGCTGTGCCACTCAGTCAGGGAGCATTAAGCTTTAAGAGGCAGTGAAGAGACTCAGGTCTTCAGAGGGAACTTGACATTGTTCATAAATCCCTCAGGATCTGAGACAGAGGCAATGACAGATGCACACACACACACACACACACACACGCTCAAAGTCAGCCTTCAAAATTGACCCATTAAATACATTTAACAATTTGCCAATCGTGTAGTATTTTATCAATGTATATATTGTAGCACTTTAAAAAACATGACAGATGATCAAAGCAAAAGCAGTATGTAGTGCAAAAGAGTATTTAGCAGTTTGCCAAATTGCAGTATAAACAAAAAAAATCTGTATTCAAAGAAAAAACTGTGAAATCCTAATCCAATCTTAATTCATTTACACTAAACACAATACTAGCATAAAACACATTTGTCACTTTTGTAAACCTGTATTAAGGATTTGATGTGTCCGATTGTAATTGAAAATGTTATGGAGAGGTGAAGGCATGCCCCATCTGGTGGACTACCGTGGTACTTTACTATAGAGGAAAAAAAAGCCTGGTAGTTGATTAGACAGATGACACACCCAACGCAACGTAACTGACGTCTGTTTAACACTCATCAAGCCCACAACCAAAACTTTGTCGAGCTGGTCCTGGTGAAGTATCTAGTTTTCAAAACTGACCTGTTGTGAAAAAAAAAAATAATCTGATATCCAGTATCCAGCCCAAGGACACTTTGACATTCAGACCAGGGGGAATCAAGCCAGCGATCTTCTGATAACAAGAGGCAGGCTCTACCCCTGAGCCAAAGCTGCTCGTTAATGATGTTAACGACATCAACAAGACATCTGCTCTTATAAACTAATTAACCCTTTTTCTGAGTGGTAACAAATTCAGGACAACATGAACCCACAACCCATGAATTTTCCGATCGCTCTTTTAGTTGCCTCGATAGTCCTGTATCACTCCAAAAGTTATACCAACCATAACTGTTCACCTGATCTAGGGTCTGCAGTAAATTGTACTCACTCATAGATACCAGCTACCTGAATACACCAGATATTTTTCATCATGATCCGTGCATTGTTCCCTAAGAAATTAACACAAATCTAGAAAAACATCTTATCTCACAATGTTAAAGAAAGTGAGAAGGAAATTCTTGGATGTCTCCCATTATCCGGATCCGCACCAAAAGTTAATGAGATCTATTCTGGGATGAGATCCATCCTCCATCCAAGTTTTGTGGGAAATCTGTTTGGTTGTTTTTGTGTAATTCTGCAGTCAAACCAACAAACAGACGTGGGCACCAACATAACCTCCTTGACGGAGGTAATGAGGGCTCATACACTGGTAAGAAAGGAGAGTGCACTGTTTATTTGGTTGTGTGTGTGAGAGAGCTGCATGTGTGCATAAAAGATCAAATGTAAAAGCATTGCTACCACCGTCGATCCCACTTACAGTCAACACAGAGTTCTGCAGACTTTTGCAAGTTTTTATCTACGGGGCGAAACAGCTAATAAAATGTTTTAAATGTCATGACGTCGTTGTGATGCTATGCATAATATCCAGATGCACGCAAAAGCAAAAGTAAGACAGTATAATGGAAGAGTTTGAGAAGTTGGATGTCGAAGGCATCTGGCCAAAGCTCAGTCTATTGTAATCATGCAGCAGAACCATCCAGAATCCCTGGCAGGCCAAAGTGCTCTTCTCATGTAACGTCTCATTGATAAGAGCAGCAAACACCTCATTTACAGGAACCTTAGACTATAAGATCAGGTACTTTAAAAGCAATCCTAACACATTCAGACCCTGCCTGTGTGCCAGCAAATAAAACACCTTGGTATCGCCCCAACTAAACTAGGATGATTCTGTCTTAATGTCCCATTTCAGGGACCAAGGAGCCCATAGTCTTTATGGCTCCACAGAATTGCAGGTAGTAATGTCTGACACAGCAGGGCTCCTGCCTTTCAGATGATCAAAGTGACAAGTTCAGCCTGCAACCAGAGCCACTTACAGCAGACATCAAGAAGCAGCAAGATTGGCAGCTTTTAGGTCTTTGGTCCATTTCATCAGCCATTACTACCAGCGGAGGCGACGTGCTGTGGAGGACGAGTGGGAGGAGGGGAAGGCAGATTAACAGACAGCTGATACAGGTGTATAGGCGGTATCAAACAGCAGCTCTGTCAATACAGCAGGCTCCAAATTTCTTCAGAAGGGGCTGGGATCCCCAAAGTATGCCCACCGATTTCACTATGACAGGATTAACTGGGAGCTCCGTATGATTTTCTCAGATTCTGTGACTCAACAATTCAGTGATCCACGTTCTATCGGCTTTAAAGGCCCCTATCCCAAGTTTCAAAAGCTTACCCTTCGGACAAGGGACAGTCTTTTTCTCCCGTGCGGTTCCGCTTTCCCTTTTTTGCTGCATTCAGTTGTTCATCAACCCCCGCGTCCTCGCCAGCTCTCCCATCCTCCCTCCTCTGCACATCTGCTAGGTCTGAGTTTTCCTTTCTTCCCTCCAGCGCCTTGCTTGGCCCAAGGCCCTTACAGCCAAATTGGTTTACATTGGAGAGATAAATGCTCTGCAAATGCGCTTAAACACGTACAGTAAAAAATGCAGACAGTGCGTGTCAGGATTATCACCCAAGTCAGGGGGAGAAAGGAGAGCGTCTCTGTAGCACAAAGCTGGGGAGCCAGAGTGAAGCCTGCAGATATAGTCCGTCTCATCCACTTCTCAGGAGAAAGAGAGGAGGATTTAGCATTTGCATGCTAGTCTGTAATTCCTGGCATTATATAACTTGTCGCCAACAATCAAACTCCTTTGGTATTGTGAAAGTATTGTTTCACATGGGTGAGCAAAGTGTGGAGTTACACTCCTGGGGGAAGGGGTTTTGGTGGGAGCGTGGAGACAGCTGGTCCAAGATGCATGGCAGGGACCACCCCATGAGCCAAGTCGAGAACTATTCTGCAACACAGCCTCTGCAGAAGGAGCAACTCAAAACCCATCCCCAAAAATTCAGTTTAGAGCATAAATGAGGTACCTGAACAGTGAGTGATCCAAGGTGCTACAGCTTTGGAGGGAAAAAAAATAAAATAAAAAAAAATGATTGAGTCTGCTTGACCATATAGGTGGTGATTAGAGATGTTTCTGAAATGCATCCCTCCCATCTGTATTTCATACTTTCACATTTGATTTTTTATGTAAAATGTCATCATATTCTCCACCCGAAATCTATTTTCTGTGTAATTTTAAATGTGAAGGAGTGGTTCTCACATGCACGGTCTTTCATTTCTGAAAATCACGTGCCATCTATTACATGTGATAAGAATGTGAGTGAATGCTTTTTTTACGTGTGATAAACTCACATGCTTTTTCGTAACATAGTCGTATTCTGTCTCAGGGCCTACAGAGGGTGTTAAATGCTGTGTCTCTTTTTGCTTGAGATTAAAGGTTTACAAGGCTGGCAATACTATATGTATTATATTATGTTTTATTATATTATATTATTATAATGTATTATATTATATTTTAATGCCAGTCAACAAATCCCATGAAAAGACAAAGAAACAACACTGTGTTAGTCGTGTTAGTCTGTGTCAACTGGCTCCAAGAACATGTGTCACTGTTGGAGATATAAATCTTAAAGAACAGATTTAAAACATATATACTGCATAGATAGTCTATGTGAATCCATATACCTCGGCTTTTAAAAAGGCTGAGTCATTTCCTAGAACTGCGACTTTTTAGCAAATGTTATTTAAAGCAAAGTTATGTAGAAATGTTGGGGGAGCTGGCGCCCCCCACAGTTTCACAGAATGTAACACCCCTGCTGTAAGTGCAAATCCGCTGCATTTGGGACTGAAGATCAACTACAGCGCCCGTGTTCACTGTAATGAGGGAACGCTGCAACTGTGTCGCTCATTGAAGCAATTTTATGTGAATCATTCACTTTTTTTTTTTTAAGCATGAAACCTGGTAGAGCTGTACAGTTTGGGGCCCTGAACATTTTAGGAGATCAAAGCTGTTGCAAAAAGCGCGTCATGGTGCCATAGCTGAATTCTTTATTTTGCCTCATTTCTCCTGAATCGAACACGATGACAAAGAAACAGTTGATGAAAATGTGGCTCACTCGGCTGGATACTTTTATTTTTCATCCTTCTCTCTCTGTAGATTTTTTTAACCATTACTGCGGTGCTACAATGGGCAACTGTACATGCGATTGTGAAACGTATTCAATGAAGAATAGCAAAAAGCACCAGCTCCCTTTGAGTCATTATTGGTAAGTCATTTTGTCACATTAATTTAGAAATTTCATGAGAATTTGGGCAAATATTAAACCCATCAACCCATCTGCTGACAGGAAGTAGGAAACAGGAAATGACATCTCACTCTGTTGAAAATTTTCCAGGGGAGAAACACCCACATATTTCATTGGAGTTTCCCACCCACATTTTAAATTCTTTCTCTCCTCATGAACACAGACCTGGTAGTTTTTGATTACATATTATAACTTTAAAGGATACATTTTTTTCAAAAGAGAGAGAATATCAGAAGAATACTAATAAGAAGAATCAATAAAATAAGCTAAACCAATCAGAACAGAGAGCCTTATGTAGCCGTGGCATTACTCAATGACAGAGGTCTCACTTGGTGAAGACAGGTATACAGACAAACCGGTCAATGAAGATTCAGGAAACAGCATCCTCCCCTCCCTCCCTCCCTCCGTCCTTCCCTCCCTCCCTCCCTCCCTCCCCACCTGCTGCTGCCTCTGCTGCCGTCGTCCCCTGCGGTACACCAAGCTGCCGTCCCTGTCCGCCAGCATCAGTATAAAAACCCCTCCACATGCCCTGCCATGGGGATTTGGGTGTTAAAACTTTCAAGAAAGACCACCACCACCCCCCCTTTCCCCCCCCAAAAAGCCCCCTTTTTCTCATCCCCATGACCTACGCCTCCCTCCAAATCAACGCCGTCCCCCCTCAGACCTCCCAACACAAAGCCCTCAGAGCAAAACCCCGCACAGAAAATCATAGCACACCATTCAATCATTGTTTTTTCCCCTCTCTCACCCCTTTTATGGTCCCACTAAAGGTTTTAGCCGGGCAGAGAAGGAGGGCTGTCACTGAGGAAACCTTAGCCCATTGATGAAGTGACAGGAGCTGCCAGAATATGATCCTAATCCTGTTTCCAGCATTCTTTTAGCCCGCTGGCATCGCAATTCCTCCACACATTCTCTGAGCTGTCAACTAGGAAAATCCCTCTAATAGCGCATTGCCCAGATACACATCAAAGAGCTCCTGGAAACCTTCAGCAGCTTAGCTGCCATAGACACACACACACACTCTCTCATACACACACACACACACACACACACACACACAAACACAGCATTCCCATTAACTTACACTCATATGATCGTTATGTACACATAAAGCCCAGACATTCATGACAAATTGACCACGTATACTTAAAGAGTATGCCTGGGGAAAAAACAGCCCAAAGGCGGTTGTACGAGTTCTCTTTGCAGCCCCAAATGTATTTTTATGCACTGTAACACACACACCAGCCCTCTCACCTCCCTTTCTCCACGAAGACAGTGATATAATCTTTACGGTCATGGAGCGAGGAAGCGGGAAAAGACCAGGAGAGAGAAAAAAAAAACAGGTGTCTGAACTTTGCTGACTCCAGGAACCCTTTCAGTTCTATTTTATCTCATTCTATTCTTACTTAATCCATCGATATCCCAACCAAAGGTAATCTTCTTATGGCAAAGCATTCTGTTTCGGTGCAGCCAAACCTCGGCTGACAGGGTGGGGGAAGAGGGGGAGCAGGGAGGGAGAGAGAGAGTGAAGGGTGGGTGGGTGGCTGGTGGATTGGAGACTCTTTAGAGCCTGACACTGTGCTTCAGTCATTTCATTTAGGATTAGTTATTCTGCGCTGGGTGAACAAGTGGCAGGCTCTCCCGCATGTGGTATGTAAACCCCACCACCGAGGATGGAAGACCTCCTGCGTCTAAATTATTTACGGTTCCGTCAAGGTGTCTTCAGGAAGACATATTAACCTTTTTTTTTTTTCTTTGGCTATAAAATATTGAATGTCATATGTCAGGAAATCTAAATTTAAGATTCCCATTTCTGTCGGAGAGGAGCTGGAGTCGGCGCGCCCTGAAATAATCCCTCTCTTGTTTCTGAATTCCTGTCACTCGAGACACTTTAAGAAAAATGTTGTTTGGATGTTTTTTTTAAGACGTCACTAAATGTATCAACAGAATGTGGACGAGTTTCAGTTTTGACGTTATGACTTCTGTGTATTGCGTTGCAATGTTTGGCATGCTAACCAGCTAGCCACGGCCCACCCCGGGTTCGAAGCTCCTGCGCTGACTGTGTAAACAGCAACACGTAAACACTTCTAGCTGCCCGCCGAACTGAGCTATCCAGCTGACTGCAGCTACAGTAGTTCACACTCACTCTTATGGTAGTCTGACCTGTATGAATAATACGAGTGGTACGAATTCAATGAGTGGCATTTTTTTTTT
>CAEMYA010000120.1:52549-69012 GCA_903131615.1 Diplodus sargus
AACACGGCTGGATATCAACATGGGACTAAACACAGCCTCTAAGACCGACAGAGGTCAGTTTGATAACAGGGGATATAGTACAGAGGTGATTTACAGCAACTCTGACCAAAAGTGTGAATTCAGAGATGACAAGACACGGCAGATTAGGACGGGAGAGGCGGAGAGAAGCAACAGAGAGTTGGACATCAGCAGAGGTTGAAATGCATAGATATCAGTAGACATCTTTGACATGACGTCAACACTGTTGTTTCTTCACACTGTGTTGATAATATTAATAAATTTTTTGAATGTTGAAAAATAAGATTCGGCCTTGAAAGAAGCACTTCATTTAATATGTTATAAGAGTTGCTCTATGTCCAACAGCGGTCCCTATTTTAAATTCCTCATATACTTCCTGTCTCTCTTAAGCCAGTGTGTGGACTGTATTATCATGGCTATGACAGAATCTCACACCAGGACCATAAATGACTCTGCTGGGTCCAAGTGTGAATCACATTGCTGTTCACAAGTCCACGCTTAGCCTGGATAGGCATTCCCGTCTCATCACCCATGATCAATAAGTGATAGCTTTCAGCATTATATTGTTTAATTAACTTTATCTTTGTATTAAAAATGAAAGCTTTAACTCAAAGATCATTTCCCTGATCTACTGCAAATCTGTGACGTGCAGTCTTAATTTTATATTCTTTTACATTGTTAAAATATGTTTTTGTTATTAAAAGTGTAGATTAAAACATTGCATGGTACAGGCTTTTTCCACTAAAGAATTAAAGCGAATAAACACATTTTAGATGAATATTGTAGATCAGACAGAAAACTGGTTTAACAGGCTGTTCTCTTCAGATTTTCTTGGTATCACTTGGACACTTTTCAGCATGAAATACAGCACCGGTCTGTGTTTGGACCTGCTGAGATAAAATGGAGCTGAAATTTGCCTTTCCTTTTACTCCCCCAAGTGAACACCATACTCCTGTTAAGTTAACTAAAGACACCATGTCCAGGGCTTTGTAAGGTCTGTTTGGTTTCCCCACATCTTGTTTTCTTGTGGCTCCTCAGCACTCTAAGTCCTTTTCAGGGAGTTTATGAGGGTCCGCCTCGTGGAGAGAAAGCCTTGGCTGTGTTTGCTTTGGGAATAGTCTCCTGACAGGGTGCTAAAGGAGCATGTCAGAGCACGGGTCCCAAAGTGTTTGGGTAAAGAGAGCCGCTACCTCTTGCCACTGAGGAATCCGCCCTTCTTCGGTAATCTGTCACACCTCCTTCCAAATAAAATGGCTCAGAGAATTTCACACAAGTCTGTCAGGGTTAATATTTACCCCTGCCCTTTGGTCAAGAGGGGGGAGAGAAGCAGACATCGGGAGAGGGAAAGTGGGAGAGTAGGGTTTTTGAAGCAGGGAGTCATCTGTGTGTCTCCACGGTCGGCCTGACAAGGTTAAAAAACATGCTGACAGACAACATGTTTTATCAGGAGATTTTCCTTAGTTGATGCTGATGACCACTTAGTAAGATCTGATAGGTCATTTTTTTTTACAGGAACCAGGGAGAATTCTCATCGTATGCATAAGTTACAAGATTTAAAAGCAGTAGTTTTAACATTTTGGGGAAAATGCTTGTATTTGACGGGAGGATTGATAGGTATCATATCTCAAGCTGCAACCAACCTGGTGAGGCAGCTGGATTCGTGAGATCATGTGAGCCATGCACTTGTGGACAAATCAGCAGTTCGACCAGTATCTGTTGAGGAAATACAAGCAGCTACAGGAATGGTTTAGGTCTGACAACCAACAAGAAAAGTTACTTTTCGTTTGAAACCAACAATGACCGCACCTAACAAGGTTAGTGTTGCAGCTACTATAGCATCAGTTAATACAGAACTAGATGTAATTGAAAGAACAAAGAATGGCACCCAATGTTTATTTTCAATGGAAAAGAGCTTTTTCTTCTTGACTGGCCCTCAGTAAGAGTTTAATTTACCAATGGGCTCCTTTGGATCAGATGGTTGAATGGTGGAATTCAGCCCATGATAGACACATAGCTTGACCTATCATATGCCAGGTATCGTTTGCTTAACTTAGCATAGAAAGTGAAAGCAGGGCTAAATGTCGAGCCTGTCCTGTCATGTTTCTTTAATCTGTACAACATCCAAGGTGAAAAAACGACATACTGCGGACTGATTTCTTGACCGTGAGCTGTGACTGATTGACCCTGACTTGTTGTGTCCTCCTGCCTTCAGTATTTATGCTAAGCTAAGCTAACCGTCCTTGCTCTATTGCCATATTTAACAGAGCGGTATCAATTTTTCACATCAAACTTCCTGCAAGAGAGACTCTAAAGCACATTTCCCAAAATGTCAAACTACTTCTTTCAAGGCTCAAACTAATGAACTGGCAGCATGATTCTTTTTTATCTTTTTCATACAGATGAGCATAAAATTCCCCTCTATCAGTTTCTGTCTTTCTGCGTCTGTCTGTCACAGCCCGTCAAAAACACGTGCGGCAGTGGGAGAATCGGGGGAGTCGCTGCAGGAGAGTACAAGAGGTAGGAGCAAGTGGGGCGGAGGGGAGGAGGCGGTGGGATTTAGCGTGGCCTGTCGGAGGGCTAATTCCTGTGCTGGCGTTGGAGCTCCTCAGCTCCGCCGTGGCTCAGATATTCAGATTTGGGCTGGGCTGCCATGTGGGCTCGGAGATACTCTGCAGCCGGCTCCTCCCCCGCTCTATTCAGGGCCTGCGAGGAGCCTTGGGATGGCGTTAAAAAAGGAGATTAAGTTTCCTCCAGAGAGCAAAGCTCCTTAAGGGGGTATCTGTGTGCCTCTCAGCCGCCTGGTCAGTGAGGGATGCGTGAGGGGGGCCTCGCCATGAACTCTGCTGAGACGGTGGAGGGTTGGGGCGGGGGGGACACAGGGAGGCTGACCTGACTCCTACCCCATGACTGGCTCCACCCTGACCCTGGTTACCTGCTCAAGTATCAAATCAGATTCACCGCTTCGGGTGGCAGCAGAAAGAATCCTCCAATAAATGATGGAAACAGATGGTGTCACCTTAGAGGATTTTGCCCTTGTTTGTCTGTATTATACTATCATATAATGTCATTTGAGAGTATGTCTCATGGGTTTTTGTGAGCATGACCATGCATATGTGCTTTTGAGTGTGCGAGCGAGATATCCTGTGTCTGTATGCAAGGAAAAAGTCTCATTCTCAGGGCTTAAATTTGGGCTGCAAATGCAGTGGATGGCTGTTTTTCACACGTGCAGGCGGAAAAAAGCGCTGTCAAACACAAAACGAATATCAGCACACAAACACAAAACAAGCTTAATGTAAAGAGACTTTGTCTTGGGGTTGACCTCTGAAAAAAAAAGGTGTAAATAGTGTCAGTCAGTAGTTTAGATCAGGTCAGAAGCACACAGGCATCTACGAGACTCCAGGTTTTAGATCATTAAGTGGTCATTTAAAAGGCAGAGTTATATGTATTTCAAATTTGGACTTATGAATAGTGAAGTGAATAGAGTTTAAATCTACCTTTCAAAAGGCTTTGATTCATTCCTTTGAACCAAAAAGGACACAGAAGCAGAGAGTGGGAAAAAAAACGTACACATTCCTTTATTTGATTAGCAATACTGATGACGAGGGTTGAATAAGGGGGGGGAATCTAATGACTTCTGCAGCTTTGTATCGGGGCTGAAAAAGCCTTATCTGCTCTATTCAGCAGCGGTCTCTCCTGGGAAACGAGGATCACTGTGCTGAGGGACTGTCAGGTCCTGCCAATAGCCGTAATGGGCCCTAATTCCATATTAATGCAGTCTAAATGAAGTGTCACAGGAAGATTGATCTGTTGAGGGCGTTGCCTTGATGGAGGTTGTTCTAGTGAGTGGGCGCTTCAGTGGACACCTGGTTACCCTCTGCAGCGCCCCCGGGGGCCTCATCCGAGGCCTGCGGAAAGCAACCTGTCAGACTTTACATTCAAAACGTCTTAAATGTATTTTAGAAAAAAACTGTAACTGAGTCAAAACGAGAGCGTAATGTTCTCTGATTCGTGTGAATAAATGCTCGCAGGTGGAGAGATGGAGCTCTAATGTTTTGAAGATCGTCTAATATTTGCCAGGCTCCTTTTGATGAGGGAACATTTCTCGTCATGTTCTGTTGTCTGACAGGTGCATAGGCCGGATAATGCTGCCAGTGGGAGACTTTGCGGGGAGCTTAAACACAACCAGTCCTCCTACTGTACATTTCTAAAACCCCATTTTACTCCTTTCCATTAGTAATTCTTGTCCACAGAAATGGATTTTTACTCACTGTCAAGTTTAAACTGCCGCCTTCCCTGTATGCAGAGTATTAGCCTAATCATGCAGTAATTCTGGTTTCTCTATGCTTGTCAAAAATATATATAGTTGGGCAGCCACTTTTGACAAGATCTGTTTTTTTTCTGTTTGTTATTCAATGTTCTTCATCTTTACATTGGAGGACCAGGTCAGGTCAAATAATAGGGGCGTATTTTAATCTAATATGCAGATTTTGTCATTTGGACAGAGCGACAATTTGGAATTTTCATTTCTAACATACTATATATTAATTGTTGAATAAAAGATGAGTTGTTTTTTTTAAAAATCATAGCTCGTCAGTTGATTTTTGATTTTGTAAATTGTTTTTGTTTTCGTCTATGTTCGCTTGTGAGCTTGCTTTCTTCCGCCAACCGAATGTTCATATTGATCAGTGTGAAAGTGTGAGCCTCCGTAAGAATGTGGTATTTCATCTGAGTGTTCCCGAGTTGTGATGTGCCTGATTCGCGTTCTCTCTGGCATGTATTGGGGGTTTCTTCACTGTTAACTTCCATCAGAGATTTATTTTTTTGCATAAATTATTGGGAATTATTTATGATATCAATCAAAGCAGTAATCAAGCATCACCAAGAGGCCAACTTTTCCAAAAGGTTACCCGACAGAAAACCTCTCATATAACATATAGACATGAGGGCAAATACACACAATTTTTTTAAAACTTGGTGTCAGAGATCAGGCTGAGATGGTCATCAAGTTTTTAAGAGAGACCCTTGTACCCATCAATGTGCACAACAAGACCAAAACATGACCTTAATGGGCTCCTGGTGGTCAAAACCTCCACAGGGTACCTTTAAGTTATATTGCTCAGTAAAGTATATTGTATTAAGTATATTGAACTGTTTTAAAGTTTTTTTTTCCTTCAAAGGGTTGGCCAAATCAAATTTGGCCTGTACAAATAAAATTGACAAAACATATTTTTTTGGTGGCACTTGCGTATAAATGGACACAATTCGCCACACTTTGGTGCTTCTGGGATGCAAACAACATTTTACATAATTAATATATTTATTTTTTACCCCATGTGTGGGAGATTCAAATTTTCACTTAACTCTAATGATTTAAAGTGTGACTCTAAATAAGGCCCATAATATATAAGGCCCCTTCAAGGTTCCATTTGATGTTTAAATCACATTGAAGCAGTCGTTACATTTAGCCATGAGGCTTACAGCGCTGGACACACTTCCTCCACATCAAACCATCCTCCACAGTTAATTGGAACTGCAGAAATAATATTTCATGTAGTTATGGTTGCAGAGGAGCATCGCAATGAGTGTGTCAGCTGCTGAGCGTGTGTGTGTGTGTGCGCGTGTGTGTGTGTGTGTGTGTGTGTGTGTGTGTGTGTGTGTGTGTGTGATTGCACATGGGCAAACATATGCATACTTCATGTGTGCACCCTCAACATTAGAAGCAGCAGGCCTCTGGATGAGCTTCCCAGGTGACCCAGAAGACTGCAGCAAGTGTGTCAGTGTCAGTTTGATTAACTCTAATACCGGGGCTTTTGGCACATGTGGTCAGGTTAATGAAACTCAGTGAGAAGGCACTTTTTTCTGGTTCCCTCCCTGCCAGGAAGCTGCGGGTGATGGGATGAGGTTCAGCAATTCGCTGCCTCTCTCCCAGGGCGCCCCCCTCCCTCCCCTCTCCGCCGACGGGACAGTCTGATACCCTCTTTAGGCACCGAAGCAGTTGAGATGTGTTACTCTTCAGCCTCCACATCCCTCCTTCTCTGTCACATCCTTCGGATTTTCCTCTTCTCGTGAGATAATCATTATAATTTGTTTACAATTTAAAAAGTATCAGTGTGAAGTTTATGAGATGTTTTTTAAACAGGCAATAAATCTAATTTATTGAGATTTGATCACGTCCAACAAAAACAGAAAGCGGGACCTATGAACAGGTCGAGTACTGGAAATCTAACCAATAGAAATCTTTCTCTGAACGCCTCTACATTTAGTTATGGTTTCTGCCGGGATTGCCGAGGTTATCGTGACACTAGCTCTTCCAACCCCAAAAGTGTTTCTCCTTGCTCTCTCTTTCTTCGCTGACACAGAAGTAGGGCACACCGGAGAATGAGCAACACAATTGGGAGGCATCCTGTCGCTTTAAGAGGGGGACCCATCTAATCTCTCCCTATCCACTCAGGCCCTGGATTTATAAATTTCCTGCAATCTCGACTCTCAAAGCCGTCTTGATTTTGAGAGTGTGTGTGTCTGCTTGTGAGGGAGGAAGTGTAGGACTGGCAAGAGGTACTATTGGGGGGTTGTGGTTTGTTTGTGCTGTCCTTTAGAAAAAGAGCTTACGGGTTCAGCAGAAGAAACGCGGGGAGCTAATGTGAAGATTTAGGACTTTCTCCGAGGCTTGGCCTCGTCTAAGCTCTGTTTGCTTGAGCCGTTTGTGGGGTCCTGCTCACACTAAACCCAGATTAATATTCCCCCCATATCCAACCAGCCCAGACACCGTCTCCCGGCCTCGCTGTCCTCCACCACCCCCCTCTTTTCCCTGCCTTTTCTGGCCGTGATCGTCTCCCTTCCCTAATCCAAGTCCGCTGCCTCTCATCTTGCTCTTTATCTCGTCTAAGTAAGCACCTTTCTCATGGCTTCTTTCCATGAGGGGGAAGCAGCAGGAGGAGCGTAAATATGTTTTCCCCAAGCCCTCCTCATTGCTCACTGACCTCTGTGAGGTGTTATTATCGGAGTGACTGCTAAGCCCTGAGATTGCTTTTAGCCAGGTTCACCAGGGGAGAGTAAGGCTGGCTTTAATGGCTCTGTATTGGTTTACATGCCACCCAATGAACACATGAAGGATGGCTTCTTATTGTATTAGGCAAATATTTCCACCATCAACAAGATAATATAAACAAATAAGTGCAAAATAAACTTTTTGAGCAGAAGTGAATTGTCATGAATTACTTTTGTTTAACTCAGAGGTCCTGACAGTTAAAGTAACAGTATGAAATTTCTGCTGGCACCGAAGCAGTTGAGATGTCTCTCAATCAAAACAGAGGAAAGGACGTAAGCAGCGTGGGATCATGGGAGTCTTCATCATAAACCAACAACACAGCCTGAAATGTCCACAGAGGAGGCGATGTTTTAAATCTGTATTAATGTTTAGTTCACCCCAACTTCTAGTTGTCATCAAAGAGATGAATAGACATGAAGAGAAGAGGATGTTGACGGAGGAAGTGAAGAAGAGAAGAAGGGACAGTGACCGAACAAGAGGTCAGATAAGAGTAATCTCAGACTGCAGACGCCAACGACAGCTGCCGTGCTGGACTTGTTGCTGTTGGACTACTCTGAACTATTAGCCGGCTTGTTCAGTTGAACACCTTGTGTTGTTGCACTTGCTTGAGGTTTGGCTGTGTTAGCAAAGTTGTCAACTTGAAGAAAAGTTGCATATCATATCTTTAATATCCTCTTCAGCATTTTGCATATATTTCTCATCTTTTTTTGTCGAAATCACCTCCAGTGATTTCTTAAAAATCCAACTGAGTCTGGTGAAATTGCCACAGGAAAGTTATGCTTATACGTCATAACAGGAGCACCGGACAATATTATGTTACAAAATCAGCTTAAAAAATGATCAGAATACTCAATCAACACCTTCCCCGCACTCATCAACCTCATGCAAATTGTATTTATTGCAGCCCTGATTTGTTTAATGTTGGATTGCATTAGGCCGTAGCGTGTTCCTTTTATTTTGTCCACCAACTGTTTATACACCTGTCCACGTGCTTTAGGGACAAACAAGTTAGTGTTTGAAAAGAAGCTTGAATTCATTTCGACATGATACTTTCACTCTTATAATAACACAAACACTGACTTGTTCCGTATTGATTAGGCAGCAGAATTAACGCCACAACTCCGAAACTCCTGACAGCAGGCCAGTGTCAGCAGCAAGACCGTCACTGCTTCCTGCTGCACATACGGCTGGTTTCCCAGGCTCCCTCACAGGATTGTCACCAAAGCCTCTTCTTCTCCTTTTTTTTCTCCTCTTCACTCTCTTTTTTTGTTGTTCTTCCTCCCTCTCTTGTTCCTTTTCTTCCATCTGGATCAAGACTGAGGGAAGAATAACAAATGCATTTTGAGCCGAGAGAAAAGGGGATGAATTTGGCGTGCTAAACAGGCAGGCTAAACCCATTACCTAAGTGTTCTTTATCTCCCCATATGCTTTTGTGGTTTAATCAGCTTTGTATCTCTCCAAATCCTGGATTGAGATAACAAACAAATGGATGAGCTCAACGTGCGGAGGAAGAAAGCCTTTTTGCTGGCACCTTGAATGCCGGAGACTATCCTGGCCGGTGAGGCTGCACAGCGGTCCGAGCCCAAAACACAACTGGGTCAGATTCTGAGATTTTTCTGGACCAGGTCGACCTCCAGTTCTCCCTTAAAGTGACCTCCCATTTCCCTCCTCCCTGCTGCAAGGAAGAGAGAGAGAGGGGAAGGGGGAGCAAAGCTGGAGCTTGCAGATTTGCAATCTTCAGGCACGATTTCTCTCTGCTTCTTCTACATAAGAAAAGGAGGATTCTAGATTATCTCTGGCACTCAAAGCCAGGGGAGAGTTGGAGCCTCACTGAATACAGAAAGGGCTTCACAGCCAGTGTGGTTGTACAAAAGCCACAATCGTTATCAGATTTACTTTTTGGGTGAAAATATGGTTCGTGGCTATTCGGCGACGTACTGCAGGTTTTCACATATAAAGGAGACAGTAAACTTATTGAGGAAGAAATCAGCAGGTTTGTAAAGAGTTAAAACAAAAGTAGATAAATTGAGCGCAAAGCCTATCCGTCAATCTGAAGTGAGTTACTGTGTTACTGTGGGTCTTATTTAGTTAGTCGTCTTTGTTTAAATCTTCATATTTGCAGTACATGTTTTGGTGAACTATGTCTGGCGTTGAGGTTAAATAGTTTTGAGGTGAGATGTGTGTTTAGCTTTTATGACACATCACACAGCTTCTGTGCCGTCATATTTCCGTCAGTCATCATCGTCACTTATTATATCTTCATTGACACTTAACTCCACATAACATCGTCAGCACGTGACTATAGTCCCTTACATTTTGCATTTGTGCCTTGAACAAATCAATAAGTGGGTTAGCGCCAGAACTTATTAATTATCAATAAATAAATCAATGTTGATTATTTAACGATTAATCGTTTCGTCTGTAAGAGTTGTGAGAAAATGTTCATTTCAATTTCCCAGAGCTCAAAGTGCCTCGCAAAACCCAAACACTCTTCATTTACTGTCATAAATGACAGAGAAATGCATCAAATCATCACATTTGAGAAGCTGGAACTGGCAAATGTTTGACATTTTTTGCTTTAAAAATGTCTGAAACAATTGAGTGATCATCAAAATAGTTGTGAAATAATTCTCTCAATTGACTAATTATTATTAAATAGCTACTAGTCAGCCCTCTATATAGACTGGTTTATGCAAGTCTTAAGCTGTCCACCTTCCTGTCCCCAAGCCAAGTCCTTGCAGACTGAGCTACGACAGAATTTGATCATTTTGGCGATCGTTAATACAAAAACATTGATTTGATGGATGTTGACTGTCTGCTCTCTGTTCTACAGCCATTTGAGACATTGTTCCAGGAGCTTTATGTTGATTTTAACATTTTGATCTCTGTCATCTCATACCTATGAAATCCTTTTGCACCAAAATAAGTGCAACAAAGAAACAAAATCATGGTGCAGCAGGTTGTCTATATGTTTCCAAAGAGAACATTTTGAAATTTGGAGAAGCAGTGTCTGATGTCCCGCACACGACTGAAGCTAATTTCAAAACCCAGTTTCATAACACTTCAATCAAACATTACCATTACACGTTGCAGTCTAAAATCTTGAATATACTGTATATTATCAGAATCAGAATCATAAAAACTTTATTGACTTCTGCATTAAAAATGTAAAAATAAATTATGCCATTGTTTTATTGGGTCGTGAACCTACATTATCCCCAGTGTTGACAGCATTGTTAAAACCCAGAACATTTTAAATTGTATTCCACATAACGGTGTGTTTCATTTTGTCGCCTGTCACTATAACTTCTGAGAGAGTCAGAAAGCGAGGAAGGAACTGAATTGTGACTTAAACTTTCCTCCTGAGTCATGGAGATGGATTTTCATCAGTAATTGTAGTTGCTTGATATCAAAGATATTAACAATTAATGCATGGAAAATTAATTAGAACAACAACCATTCACGAAAACACACACAAATAAAACAAACAAATACCCAGCACATGCACAGCGTGAGCTCTAGTGTAGAAACAATAACTACCTGGGAAATATTTAACATCGTCATAAGTGTACAGTCATCTCCAGGACTCAACATGCTGTGGAAATCAGTTGGACAGCTATCAAAAGCGGCGTGAAAGACATCACATCACCTGTCAACGTTTCGAGGACGTTTCGAAGTTCCTCTGAGCGACACCTGAACTCATCTTTGACAGAACAAAAAAAGCAAACACGCACAGAAACAATTCTGCTCAGACCGGAGGAAGTGATGATAAGAGTGGGTGCAGGCGACCTCAATGTGCATCTCACAGTTGAATTCCCCCAGGGTAGAGGGGCTCATCACCCCTTCTTGTTCCCCCCATCAGCTATACACACACACACACACACACACCACCTGCCACACACACACTTGACACACACATACACACAGTCTGGGAATGCTGGGGAAAATAGCCCTCATTTATTATTGCCACACTCCCTCGTCTCGTCCCCTCGGTTCAACGGGTGCGCCGCCAAAGCACGTCTTCCACCGCCAATGTCACACAATTACCTCTTAACTGCTCAAACAAATAGAGCGACCCAGAGAGTGACATCAAATCAAAACTGTCACAGGTGATTGAGTCTAGTCATCAAGGCAGCCCGCCCGCTACCTGTCAGGAGAGTGCGGGAATGAAAGGAAGAGGCAGAGAAGAGGGAGAATGTGATAGCAGCTTTATAATAGACCCCCTAATAATGTATAAACACCCCCTCTCTCCTTTTTTGCTCCACTCATATTAAAGTTGGGCACAGAGTGCACGATGCCCTCCTTTTCAGCCGCTCCGCTCCCTCTCGGGACTCCAGGATGGAGAGAAAAGGCTGTGAATGGAGTAATGATAGGGAAAATGATAGAGGGGAGATTGAAATTTCCATCCTCTCTGAACCATGCCGGCTCTGCTCCTGAAAAGACATTGGCTGCTAATGGGGTTAGATCACACGCATGAGAGTTTGAGGCCTGAGTGATGTTAGCTGTTGATACTCCAGACACGGACCGAAAGAAGAAACACTTTAAAGACGAAAACTCCCCTAAGGTTTGGACATAGAATGATAGTCCCCAGACCCCAGACAGTTTGGGCCTCACTCTGCACAGGAATTCACAGGTGGATCCAGACAACTGATGGGGCTTGTGTGGCTGCGGTACAGAGGACGCAGATCAGCCAATGGTGCATCAGAGAGAGAAAAAACAAAACAACAGAGAAACACAGAGCGCCAGCAAAGGGTTGAGCAAGAGCAAGCCAAGGGGACATTAGGGACATGATGATGTTGTCAGTGTCTGATGTAAATTGGAGAATGACACAGTCAACAGACACGGCTGGCTGCTCGCCGCGGCAACACGCCGGGGCCGTGACACTGACAAATGGAATATTTCAAAGGACTTAATCAGAGGAAATGGGGTTTGGTCTGCAGGTGACACGAGTCCCGCTCCAGCGCTCACAAAAAGAAAACTGATTGCCTGCCTTGAAACCCCCACCATCTCTCTATTTCTCCGCGTGTCTGTCTGTTTCTCCGACTCTCACCGTTTCCCTGTCCTCACACGCCTCTGTCACCACAGTACGAGTGGGAGGTTCACCATGAGCATGAAGTACAATTAGATTCAATCAGAGATAGCCAATGCAGAAGTACAATGTAGAGTCGACTGCATAGGTTTGTGTGGTTCTGCAGAACTATAGGTCTGTAAAATTTGTAATGGAGACTCCATGAGTGGCTACATATAAGCCAACGCAAAGGAAAATCACTGAAGTGTGTCTTTAAGGCAAGCAGCCGTGCAGTGCTTTCAAAATGGTAATGTTATTATGCTCACAACGACAATATCGTCAGTAAATTATCAAGTTCACCATCTTAGTTTACCGTGTTAGCATGTCAACATTTTGCACAAAACACTCACATAACACAAATACAGCTGAGGCTGATGGGAATGTCATTAGCTTTGCATGTATGTGTTTATAAACCAAATACTGGACATTTTGACTGGATGATAATGTGAGAGTGGAAGTCACCAGTGTTGTACAAAGTACCCAGAAGTCATACTTGAGTAAAAGTGAAGATATTGTGTTAAGAGCTTACAGAAAGTCACCGATATGAATGGTGCTTGACTAAGTCTTAAAGTATCTAATATAAAATGTATTTATTTAATCACATTTTAGAAAAAAACATTTTTTTTTGCAATGAATGAAAGTACCACAAGTCCAATTAACTTATACATACATGTACTGTATGTGCATGTATATATTTACTGTATACTGTGGGTACCAACCTGGCCAATTAAATTTTTCTGATGATCAGAATCAGTATTTCTTTGTAAATCCGATTGCCGATAAAATACATTCTAAAAATGCGTTGCTTTGGCTCTGATGCAGCAGGTGATCTACATAGTGACGAGTAAATAAAGTTGTTGAATACATGTATTGGAGTAAAAAGTACATCTGCCTCCAAAATGTTGTGGAGTGGAAGTATGAAGAAGCAGAAAATGGAAATACTCAGGTAAATTACCTCAGAATTGTACTAAACTACAGTACTTGAGTAAATGTACTTAGTTACATTCCATCACGGGAAATCACTATCAATAGGGGAACGTGAACGTGTGCACCAAATGTGATGGCAAATCACCCAAATGTTGCAGAGAAATCTCCATCAAAACCTCATGGTGGGGCTCGAGGAAAAGTCTGGGTATCAACAAAGTCATCAAGGAGCGAAAAAACAGTTTTGTGCCTGGGCATCTAGTAAGTGTTGAAGTAGTTCATGGAATATGTAAGCAATCAGACCAGCTGGTGGTGCTAGACAGGAGATTACCATAGCCATTAGGATCAATCCTCTGGGGACCAAGAATATCTGCATCAGTTTTCATGACATCCCATCTGAAAGTCGTCGATACATTATACTAAAAACCAAAAATGTAGACCTCATGGTGAAGCGTGAGGTACACAGATTGGATCACCAAAGTCACCAGAGTTCATCCTCTGAAGATCATCAATGTGTGCACAAAAATGTAATGAACAAATTCTGGCATTGTCCGGGGCAAATACATCTATTACTAGAATCATAGAAACTGTAAATTTAGACTAACTTAGAAACAAATAAGAAAATTATGAAATTATAGGTCATGTTGCCACCAGAGACAGCATTTTGCCACCAGAGACAGCACCAGAAGGGAAGTCATCTCACTATCGTGACAAAGAAATGACTCTTACTCTGGAAGTATCAAAAAGTCCAGACAGAGCCACATATATTAGAGTATACTGACATGGACTCTGCTGGACAATGCATGCACAATAACATTGTGTGCCTATATACTTTGCTTTGTTCATCTCCCTGCACTGTAGGTTACCACACAGGTAGATCAGCAGTGATAGATTTCCCTGCTAATAACCCAGGAGAGGTGAGGGCATCCTGGCCGGCGCACGGCAAGGACAAGAAGAGGCGGGGAAACATTATCAGCAGAGAACACCTTTAGGAAAGTTAAGTTTATGTAACTTTTTCAGGCTGCTTCATTGTTTAACCTACGAAAAGAGCCGAGTTGGTCCAGAGACTTTAGAGCTCCGGCACAGTATGCCGAGCAAAACTCTCCTGCTGCTAATTAAACTGAAATCCATCTCCTAACTCCTTTGTTTCCAGGACCGGGCATGGCAGTGCCACCAGAAGCTGCATGAGATTGGTGATTTGGTGCCTCAAGTCCAGTAGCCCCACGCCGGGTATGAATCACGGCAAGGGGCCGCTGCCCTGTCACAGCGGCTACAGATCAATGATAATTACCACCTTGACATGAGTACGCTTATTACTGAACAGGATCAGGGACAGGGGCCCGAGCTGTGGTGGCCGTAGGGCCCGATCGATACTCCAGAAATAATGGCTCTCTGGGGCCCTAGATTGGACTTTGCCACTAAACAAGCCATTACAGCCGCACGCATGACAGCTTAGGTCTAGATATGCGTCCTAACTCTCCTTCTCCTGGAGGCTTCTCTCTCAGAGCCTGCCTCACTATGGCTCCCACAGGCCTCAGTACTCAATCTTGTCATAGGCTGTTATGGGCAGGCGAGACACATGCCTCTGGCTTTGAGACGTGTTAACCAGAAGTGAGTGATTAGGGGAAGCATGCTGCTACAACACAATGTGCTCCTGTGCAACACGCCGGTGAGAGGGGCCTTGCAATGTGACCTGATGATTGCCACTGAGTATAGAGATCAAACACAGCTGCACCGGTGTGTGTACGCGTGAACATAACCGCACACACACACACGCAAACACACAAACAAAACGCACACAAAAGCAAGCACATCAATGCGTATAAGCGATGCTGATCCGTCTATGGCAGCCCTCATCTTCTTTTCTCTTTGATTTTTACCATTTCCCTCCTCCAGATCCCTTGTTTTTTTCCCTCGCCTTTTTTAATCCGGTCATACCTGTAATCGGGCTCTGCGACAGGAAACTTCAGAGAATCAATTAGTCCTCGCCTCATCCGGGAGCCAAGACGATTCCTCTCGACTTGAGCCGCAAACTCCTTCTATCAGGAGTCATTCTGCCTGCCTAACACCCAGACTCCTCTCTCCTGAGCCCGGATAGGTTTGACTCTAAGCCTCTAAAACGTTGACAACCCAAAGCGCCTTTCTCTCGGCAAGCCCTAACAGCCTGCCTCACCCCGGCCCCTTCTCCTCTTTCTAGCCGTCGTTGCTGCTAAATAAAGAACGATTTGTTTTTCCTCCACAGCGGAACTGTGATAATGATGCCGAGTCGTGGCGTTTCATCCACAATTAAATAAACAGTCGCTTTTTTGCTTGAATCCAAACGGCATCTAAACTTCGATACGTGTGGACGCGGTAGGAGAAACTGGTGACTCTGGGCCTTTCTTTGTCCCCGCCACTAAAGAGGCAGCATTGTGGACGGTGTTGTTTTTAAATGGCGTCACAGGGCACAAAAGGAAATGTAAACCTGGGACTCTTCTGCTGGCTACAGCAGGCCCTCGAGTGGAGTCTGGAACAAACAGAACATTGAGGGGTCAGATTTAATCCCCCGCCCCTGCCTTTTGTATTCAGATTAAAGACTAAGGAGGATTTGCAGGAGCCTGGAGTCTCTTGTTAAAAGACTGTGTTCTCCACTTAACCTGCAATTTACCTGTCACTTAAGCCCGCTGCAGCGATCATCCACACCTTTTGGTAGTGAAAGGGGCGGCTATTTTTCACAACTCTGAAGAAAGAGCTTTATGCTCACTTGAGCATAATGAATTCCACGACAGATGCTGATTAAAAGCAGCAGCAGCGGTTTGCAAAAGATACTTAACACTTCAGAAATAAACAGAAGTGGGTATACACACACACACACACACACACACACACACACACACACACACACACACACAAACAAGTCTGCTTCTAATAAAACCAGAAATCACTTCTTGACCAGTCGGACTGTTCTGATGAGGTGTGTGTTCTCTGGAGTGCCGTGAAAGAGATGCCTGCAGGACACGGAGCCGAAACACATTGCGAAGCTTCTTGACTTGATTTGTATTGCCGAGTCGCCTCATCTGCTCTACTGAAAAATCCTGCCATGGAAACCTGACCTTCTTTTTCCCCCTCGCCAAGGCCGAGCGTGATTCATCTCCCCGCCAAACTAAGTCAGGGGAATGAGTGAAACTGCCGCCATCATTCTCGACCACCTCATCCATTTCATCCTCTCCTGTGAGTTGTCTTGCCCTCCGCTGGACGGCCATAACGCCCCTCTAAATCTTCCTCCTGAACAGAACTGGCCAGCAGTAAAGTGGACCATTCGTTTTCACAGCGCGGCCAAGAGGAGTAATGGGACTGATGTTGAGACTTTATCAGTCACTCGCTGGCTGCCAAAGCTCTATGAGCCGCTCCTTCTTTAAAAAAAAA
>CAEMYA010000120.1:69035-82280 GCA_903131615.1 Diplodus sargus
AAAAAAAAGCATGTGCAGATGCCCACCAAACAACCGCACGGCTCTTGATGGAGCTTTACACAAGTCTTTGATACGTCCCTTAATCTCCACTAAACTATCCCACTGGTTTTTAACACCCTGACGCATTAGCCTATGTCTTATAACTTAAGAGTTTATCGTTAGGCGCTAAATTTAGACGCCCTTTTCTTAAGACTCCAGGCAGCTCGTGTGGAAGCTGTGTGCATACAGCGTGCAAAATTATAAACCTTCCGCAACATAACAAAGGAATGCGAAAATGTTCATTGTTTTTAGGACTCTGCACCTATCTCTTCGATTGAGCTGTGACAGATTAAGACAGTTCGGTGGAACAATCGTTTGGCTGGAGGAGATCATTTTCCCCTCTTTGGTTTGCGCGGACGTTCCAATGAGCGGAAGCTCTTTTGAAAGCGAAGGGCAGGACCGAAAACAAGAGTCGCTCATCTGCTGAGACCCTCTCCTCGATTTCTTTGTTAAAGAGGATCACTGTCGGCTGTGTTTTATTTTTAGAACGTTTCCCGTCCTCTTTTCTGCTCCTCTCTTGCTTCTCCTTATCCCCTTTTTTCGAGCCTGTTCTCTCTGTTGCCCGTGAGAGTTGCCCACCTGTCCGCCCGCACATCACACCCATCCCCGGTGGGCTTCTGTGTTAAATTCCAAACTTAAAACCCATTACTGAGCTATCAGCCCACTCATAATGCTGTCTAATGACCTCATTTCCCTAAGTGTCAGCCCTGTCAGTCACCAGAGGCCCTGTCAGCTCGGCTGCCCATGTCCGAGGGTCTCGAGTGCTCTGAGGCATCACCGTCGCCGCCGTCCCCGCCGCGTGCACCTCGTCTCCGCCTGTCCTCATCAAAAACAGGATAGAACCCTCAATCTCTGAAAATATGTCAAGGCAAAGTGACTGGGGACACAGGGGGTAAGAGACTTTGGAATGAAAGTGCTGGGTATTTCATTTACCATATCCACTCTATTAGTCAGAGAGGCACAGTCAATCAGGGCCCCATTTTGATTCGAGGGGAGTCAGGGGAGAGAATTGGGACACGGCAAAATGGCTGACGGTCACGGCGTGGCTATTCCAGCTCAGCCCAAATCAGTTTGAAGAGTTGGCGTGTATAAAATGGATTATTACCATACATATCCAAAACGTCACCGCCTGTCCTTGTTAGCCGAGCGACGGCACTGAGCATGTGCAGGGAGAGAAGTGAGGAGCGGGGGCAAGGTTGAGCCTCAGAGAGGGCCCTAAGACGACTGTGTGTGTGTGTGTGTGTGTGTGTGTGTGTGTGTTAGTGCGCGTGTGTGTGTGTGTGTGTGTGTGTCTCCTCCCCAGGTCTCCCAGCAAACCTTTCTGTGAAATGATTTTGTAAATATGGAAAGGGGCCCCTAGGCCACACAGGCCTGGTCCCTCTTTAGGAGTGGATAATTGACTCCTTTTCCTCCTTGATAATTCATTGCTTGCATATGCCAGCTAATACATCAGCTGAGAACTGCCCTGGCCCTCATCTCCCTTGACACACACACACACACACACACACATACACATACACACACACGCACGCGCGCGCCCAGAGGAATGAGCGACTGTGGCGAGACTGAGCATAAAAAATGGGGATGACAAATGGGAGCACTTCTAGATCTATGAATGAATTATGTCTTCTAAATACCTTGAGCAGAGGCAACTGTCAGCTGGCGTCTATACTAATCTGGGACAAAATATGACCAGCTCCGCATTAAAAAGGAGGGAGCGGGGCTGCTAGAGAATGAGGCGAGAAATGAACGAGCAATCAGGCCATTAAAATGTGGTGTCTGATTCAGCTTTGGTGGACATTTGCACATTTATCACGAGATGGAAATATCCCCCCTCAACCCCCCGCTTTTGTCATTTTAATACGGCCCCCTTCCATTGAAATAGATTAGGATTATTCCAACAGGACAGAGATATCATTTGTTTTACAATGGCCGAGTCAGCACTCACAACAGTCATTAGGAATTAGATCAAGCCGGCTTCTGTTTTCGAAGCAAACTGAATGGAGGAATCAAATTAATGGCACTTCATTTCAAAAGGTGGGATATTAAACGGCTGTTCTGAGGCGGGCCGGAAAGACAAATGGCTTGTACAAGACGCCGGGGCCTGTATACGGGAAGTTCAGCGTGCATGAAACACACGGGGGTCACTCACCTGCTGATGATTATTCTCACAGAGGGGGTCAAAGACACTGTAACCTTGCTATTGTTCTATCTTCCGGTTATCTGGGAGCGTAGTGTATTACCTGTGGGAAATGTATTTTTCCAGGCAGCGGTTCAGAGACGACCTGCCTGTGGTTCAGGGCCGCAGGAGGTTTCGCCACATACCCCCTGAAACGCTGGGAGCTGCGAGCATGAGGAGGCCCAAGGACGGTGCAGCAGGGCTAGGCACAGATAGAAGCCATGGTGCATTCAAGTTCCACACACTATGGATGTTGGAAAGTAAGAAATGAGAAAAGTCCAACCAAACAGAAATAAGGAAATAAGCATAACTTTGAGTTGGATATGAACATTAAAGATCTTGACAAACCAACAGCTGAGTGAGAATGTATGAGATTGTCTGCAACTCAGTAGTGATGAGGTTTTAATTCTATAGTGCAAAATGTATCATTTTTTTCATAAGACATAAAAACACTCCGTTTTTAACAGTGGTGGAAAGGGTATGTGGATGTTTCCGTTCAGATTTTACTTGAGCAAAAGTGGCGGTACCACACTGAAAACACTCCCCTGCGAGTAGAGGTTATATTCAAAACCACACATAAGTAAAAGTATGTCAGTATTAGCAGCAAAAAGAATAATATCAAAGGTAAAAGAACTTATGTAATAAAATGTTCCCTGTGAGTGTCGTAATGTTATATTTGATTTAACATTACTGTTGCATTAATGTGTATTTTTAAAGTGTTTAAGTTGGAGTCAATCGACAGAAATGCATCATATTCTACAAAATCATAATTTGTTGGTCACATCGCTGTCATGTGAGAACTCTAAAACTCTAACTCTACAAAAATTACCTCAAAAAGGTCAATTTTTCAGCTCAGAAAATTAGCCCTTGTTTTTTTTATTGTATTTTCGAATGCTCCAAGAGGTTTTTTTTAAATATTTTATTTAGGAATGCTCAATTATCTTTGGAGATACATGTATTCACTGGACAGTGTATGAATAATATGAGAGTAATAATCAGTAGCTAAAGCTGCCATGTAAAAGGTATAATATTTGCCTCTGAGATGCAGCAGTAGAAGTATAAGTTGCGTGTCATGAGAATACTCAAGTGAGGATCAATATCTGAAATCAGTGTTTAAGTAAAGTTTATAAGTAAATGTTACATTCCACCAATGGTGTTTAGTAATAATTTGTGTGTTCCACAAACAAAAATCAATCAATAATTTCTAAACATTCTAAAATGACATCTGCTCCTTTTTCATCATTGAAAAGTCCAATAAAACTTCTTTGACTGCTGGATGTTCACCACTTCACTAAAATGTCCATTCTCGATGAATGAGTGATTAAAACATTTTAGGAGGCTTCAAGTTCACACTTTGCATGAATATTGAATCACTGTTGGCTTCCAAACTAGCCGTGATGTCGCAGGATCCTTTAGTGCAGGCACACCTTCAAATCAGATCGCAGCTGAGCACAGATGAAGGAGAAAACCGGGGTCAGACTTTTCATGCATCAATCTGAACAGTGAACCTCAAACAGACGTGGAGTAAATACGAGCAACAGTCCTGCAATAATACTGGCAGCTGTTTTTAAATAAGCTGTAGGCTAATATGTTTCCATGTCATTTATGTCTCTCAGCACTTTATATTGAAAACTGATTTTTTGAATGGTCTTCAATGTTTGTGATTTTCAGGCAAAGTAATAATGGGGTTGTATGAGGTCAAAGTAAATAATTAAGGCTGGAAACAATGACATAATTGTTAATTAAGACATTTGTTAGTTAACATCTCTTGATGAAAACTGTTTCTTTAGCACCATTATAAGTAATTATGCGTGTAAAAACTGATGGGGACAAAAGCGCATATTTTAAAAGTGGTGGTCGCCAGCGTACACAGTGTAAATGACACCTGCTGTAAATCTTTGAGGGCAGACTAAATGACCTGAAATATCTCTCAAGAAATATCTCTCAAGAAATCTCTACAATTCAACAACAGCCTGTGGAATGCACTCAAATCAGTTTCAGTTAAAACTAAACAATGTCACCTTCATGAAGGAAGAATTTAAGGCAGCTACACCTGGCATTAGTTTTAGCCAGGTCTAACTAAAATACAACAAAGTATTTTTTCTAAAAAATAAAACTTTGAACTTTTGTAAAGCAAGTTAAAAGTTTTGTGTGTTTGTTTGTTTGTTTGTTTGTTTTTTAATTAAATTTGATTCAAAAGATCATGCACGCCTGAAGACTAGATCAAAACAAGCGCTGTAAAATGTTCTTACTTGGGCACGAGTCTTAAACTGGCTTCCAAAGACCATGTGAAAGGTGATACTGCCCCCTAGTGGCCAAACTCCAAACTGGACATTAACACAGGAAGATTTCCCTGTTGTCTAGGTTCGGTTAGAAGCTGCTATTTAGCTTTTGATTTTTGTTAGTATTTTTTACTAGTGTAAAATATGGAGAAATGTGATTGTGAAATACTGTGCAGATTCTGATTAGTTCATGATTGACAGTATTTGGATTGTAATGGGAGGAAACAACAGGGTGTGTCGACTATTAACACCATTTTATTTTACTGAGAAAAAATATATATATTTATACGTATATATATATATATAAATCCTTTTGAAGAAGAAGAACCCCTTTTAGTTTCCATTCATTACTTTGACACATTTCCTCATCAGAAGTCTTACTCTGCCTTCTTCTCGCCACTAGGTGGAGTCATAAGTCCAGATTTAGATGATCTCTGTCAATGGAGATAAATTATATCATGGTCATTTTTTTCTCTCTGGATCAAATTGATGAAGCTTCATGAATAACCATTCACTGAGCTGTATTTGATTCATTGTACACCTTCTGAGCATGTTCCTCTTTCCAATGGCTAAATGACTAAATGACTATTTGCATTAAAGTAACAGCCTCAGCTGCAGTCTTTTGTGAATCATTCAGCTCTCACAGACGCTCGTGTGATTATGAGCCCCTCAGCCTCACTGTCATTATTAAACTCAGAAATCATAACTTTAATGAGCTGGGGGGCCGGTATTATGTATTTATCAATTATCAAAGACATGTTTTGCTTTCAGTAGCATTTGAAGAATCATGCAATAGTCAACATAACAATAGAGAGTGAGTGAAGAGTGAGACTGCAGTCTGATAAAGATAGATTTAATGGATTATAATGTTTTGTGCTCTGCTGTCACTCAGGGCATAGTGACTGCTACCTTTTCTGATACAGTGAATTCAGTGCCCGGCCTTCAGACACTCCTTGAATTTCCTGATTCAATAACAGAGCTGTCAACACCTCGACTCTGTGTGGCCATGCCAACTTTAACACTCATTCTGAGGAAATAACCCACAACAGCTTCTGTTTGTGTTGTGCTGCTCTTCAGACCAGAAACCCAATAATGGCGTGGTTATCATCACAGCAGTATGTTTGTTGGTGTTCAAGAAGTGAAAGGATTCCCAGAGGGAGTCTGAAGTACTGGAGACAGATGGGGACAACGGCCAGAACCGTGTTCTGCTCTCCAGCAGAGACTTTCTTCAAGGTTTTTTTGGTCATTATTGTACATATAGGGAAGTATTTTTATTTATTTATTTTTTCTGCCTGATAAACCCTTTGAAACTTCCTCAAATATTACACATTTCACTCAAGTTTGTCTGTTCATGCACAGTTGAAAGGATGACTTACTTGTTGTGACGCATATTAATAATAATAGACTTTATTTATGTCGCCGTTCAAAACACAGTTGCAAAGTGCTTTACAGAAACACATGTAACACAGTGAATTGAACAAAATAAAAGCTATGAAAGCTGGAGCACAAATGGAGTAAAACAGAATGTCATAAAGCAGTTAAGCAATTTTAGAATATTTTTAAAAGATGATCTCAGGCAGATCATTCCAAAGTCCAAATCTGAGGGTCTCAGGGAGTGGGAAGGGACATAGGGCGATCAAAGATCCGCTGAATTACTTGGAGCGAAGCCTCTCAGGGCATTATTAACATTAATACATACCAAAAAGCATTTTATGTACTGAAAAGTTGCAAAGACCAGCAACACACTGAGCCGATACAACACTACTTGTATAATGACTTGTATAATTTTTTCATCTTTGAATTTTCATCCTTACTGTTTCTTTGTTATTATCCCAGTTATTGGCAAAGACTACAAATAAGATGCAACAAGCTACAGAAACAAAGAACAAACATGTAGAAGGACGACTATACAAGACTATGAAAGTAGAAAAGTGGTGATTAAGTGTAAGGAGAAGTAGTGGTGCAGTACAGCAGCAGTGAAGGCAGTTTGTCGGTCCAGTACAGTGAGGTATGAAATGACTGACTGCCCTGCTCCTTTTCACCGATCATACTGTTTAAAAATGCAACGGATAAAACCTTGAATTCAGTCTGGAATATACAGAATTCATCGATCCGTTCTACGACGGTAACAAATCATCAGAATTATTCATATCTCTGAATATTTCAGCACCTCAAACTGCTGCTGCTGCATGCTGAATCCTAAATACTTCTTCATCAAATCCCAACAGTGCTTGCTGGCAAAGGCAAGATATTATTATATATCAATACATTTGTTTTGAAAGTGTTAGTTACATTTATCAAATCAGTCATTTACAAGACAAAAGCCCTTTAAAGTGAGCAGCATTTGGTTGAAAGGAGTATTTTAGACAACTAGGTTTCATAAAATCACTGTTCTGGCGGTGCTCCAACTCTATACACGAAATGTTTCTATTGAAAAGCCCAAAAGTTTAATCGAAACATCAAACTTTTCACCACCAGAAGGCCTAAAAGGTGTAGGTCAGTAATGTTACATCAGAGCTGGATCACTGCAGCCTCCTTTATCTCTGCAGGTGGATGTATGAGACTCAAAAAGAAGCACAGCATTTTATTTCTAACTAAATTAAGGGGAAGATATTACAATTTTTTGGATGTTCTGCAAATTTGTCATCGGTACTGGACCGTAATACAGTATACTACGTCTCATTCATGCACGTCTTTATTTAATATCAGATTGGGAGTAAAATGGTGAAAGAACTGTGGAGAGTTAAACAAAACAGCCCTATGTTAGGCCCCGCCCTAAATGAATTTCCCTGTGCCATCCCTCAGAGCACCATGACCCCATTACTAGTTTATTTAGTAAAATGAGTTCAGGCTGACTTGTCATCTTCCTTATAGAAACAGTACCGGTGGTGTTTCTGACTCAGTGGATAACTACAGACACCCACACTGCCTGATGGAGGTGATTCATAAGGCCTAATCAACACACATGCACAATGGACTGCAATAACAGCAGGCGGTGGCTGTTTCTGTTATCTTTTCCAGTGGTTGGAGGTGTGTGTGCGGGGATCACACTGTGTGTCTTGCTGTGTTTGTGGACAGCAGATGTAAAACGTTGAGTAAACAGGACTCTCGCCTTTGCGGCAGCAGCTGTTGGGTCAGATGCCAAGTTATGGGCGACGTGTTCGGAGGGAGCTGTTTGCACTGCCGCCGCTGGCCTTTCTCAGATAACAAATGAATTATCTTCACAACCTGTGTGCGATTCTAATGAAGCCTGACGCGCGCGCGCGCGTGTGTGTGCTGCTGTTGTGTTCTGATGTTTTTGTATCTGTGTCTACATCAAAAGTGTTTTTGTTCAATTATTGTTATTGTTTTGTTTTTGTAAAATCCTAAAACAAAAATCTGCCCATCGCGAGGAAAAAATGTTAATGAATGTTAATGACTCTGCAAACCACTGATATGTTCACATTTGAACATGTCAAAAGATACGTACCACATTAAAGATGTGGTATGTAAGAGTTGGCAACCTGTCGAATGTCTTCTTTAAACAAATAGAGGGCAGCCTATCACCAGAGTAACCGCTAACTGTAGCTGCCATTAGCTAATTAGCACCAAGACTCCAGGAAGAGCTTTGAAATGAATTCAAAATGACTCGCTTTACTGTCTTAACTGGAGTCATCCGGTCGAATAAAATTTGGAAAGTCTAGAAGAGCTGCATGATTAAATCATTGTGTCCCCATTCAACTAGACGGAGGCTAACCACAAGTCAGCCAGCTTGGCTAGCAGAACCCTGCTTGAAAAAACAGCACCTGCTGGAAAAAACAGCATAGACCAGCACCAAAACACAACCTACGCTGGTGACCAGCATAAGTTGTGTGTTTTGGTGCTGGTTGGCGCTGGTCAATGCTGGTTTTTCCAGCAGGGAAGTCTTTAGTGTACATGCTCTATAGAGCACAACACGATCCCAGTCCAGGTTTTCAGACCTAAGAAGTCAAGGTTTTTTGGCTTCAAGGCACCACAGCAGCTTTCACAGGCATAAATGACACCCCGCCTCCAACACTGTATCCATGGTTAGCACAGTTAGCCGCAAAGCTAGTGGTCCCGTCAAGAGCTCAAAGAAGAATCAGGAGACAGGCCGGGCCGGGACAAGCTATATGACACGCTAATGTAAGCAGATGTCTGCTTTGACATAACACTAAAACTGTTGATTTTTCACATTTGGATGACGTCGTTAGTTTTAGTTTAGTCTTGGTATATTCCACCTTTAACATTTGTTGGAACATGTCATGTTGACGTTTTCATATCAGGTAGTTGGGGGGACAGTGGTGGAGGTAACAGGCGAGTAAGGCCGCCAAGCCAGTGACTGTGCAGTTCAAGACTTTGTTTCAACATCACAGTGTGAAACCACTCGACATTTCTCAGGAGACCTCTGGACAACTTCCAGCTGCGTTAATGGCAGCAAAAGGAATGTATTTTGACAGGGAGTCAGGTCCAGCCCAGCTGTTCGGATATAATGTGAGCAGTTTAACTTTTCTGCAAACCACAGACGCGTCCAAGGTTGACATTTGTAGAAAACATGGCATTTCACCTTCACATTCAATTCCTTATCAGCTGACTTTCACATGAGGAAATGGAGGGGAAGGTGGTTACATGATTACAGTCAACAAGGCTGCCAAATGCCTAACCACAGTTCTGGTGAATGGATATTCTTAAGGACACCTGATACTTCCATTCATTTTGTTGCGTCAAAAGTGGGTGTTATTTCGAGACCTGGAAACATTTTCTGCAGACATTTTCCAACCCTAACCCAAACCCAGAAAAGGTGTTTTAAGACAAACTATTATGTTTTTTTCTAACCCTAATCAAGTGGGTTTTGTGCCTAAACCTAACCACAGCGTACAGCTTTCTTACGAGATAAAACTGAAGACTGAGCCTAAAGAAACGTAAAATTACGACATATCTGTGGTTTGCAGGAACATTTATTCCGGTTATAAAGTTGCAGAAATTCACCAAAAAAAAACTGACATTCAATTACAATTTCAACTTTATTTTTGAAAAAATGTACACATGCCCCAAACGTTTATTGAAGTCCAGAGTAATATAATAATACAACAACGACAACTTTAAATACACAGTCATTAATTTGTTCCTGAATATCCAACATTGACACAGATATCGACTCCCTCAGTGCAGCAGATGCAGACATTAAAAATAAGACAAAGAAAATCCAAAACAAATTCTTCTAAGTGTTTGAAAAACTGTGGCTGTGGCTGTGACTGAGCCGGCTTACACAGGAGCAGCTTTCATGACTCAGAGAAGCTTGGCTGGACACACTGATGGTGGCAAGCACTAACCGCAGTCGATCCGTCAGACGTGTAATCTGCCTTAGCTGGATATTTGAAACAACAGGAAGTACACAAACAGGCACTTGGATTAAGGTATCATCTGCTGTTCCTGTTTCTGTTCTGGCAGAGAACTGTACATCCTGGGACTGAGCAATAAACATTCAACAACACAGAATAAGCTACAATCAGAGCACATGTCCACCTTGTAAACAGCAAAACAACAGCCAGGCTTCAGAGGAAGGTCCATGCTACGTAGAGGAAGTGTTATGCGCAGTGTTCTTACAGACGGAGGTCAAGGTGGGGTTATCGCCACTGACACCGGTGTCAGACATCTCTGATATGGGCCGCTCACCGGCTCCATCCTGACATCCTGCAGGCGGAGCAGTGGCTCCCTGGCTGGAGTTGGACTTGTGAGAGGACGAGGGGGAGTTGGTAGGGCTGAGTTGGACGGCTGTGGTGTCTTGCAGCGTGTGCTCGCTGGTCTCCATCTCAAATGCCACCGTCCCCATCCGCATCAGCCCCCACTTCTCGCCTCCTTTTGCCTTGCGGGCCATGTGGGCCGGGGGCCTCCTGCTGACCACACAGCAGGCTGTGAAGAAGGCCAGGGCTATCAATAAGAGAAGAGGCCCGATGATGATGGGGGGGTTGACAGTGGGGACGAAGGTGCCAAAAGCGAACGCTCCCACCAGGGTGATGTTGATGCCGGCCAGCATGATGCAGAGTCCGCAGGCGCAGCACAGCGCCGGGGAGGGCAGGCTCTGGTGGCGCAGGGAGCTCTGCTTGGAGAGCTGCTTGGGAGCGGATGGTCTGGAGGGTTTTTCAGGTAACACCATGTCTCATGGAGACCCAGATGATGTTCAGTTGACTGAACTCATCACTTCTGAGAGAGAGAGAAAGATGAAGGTGAAGGGGGCTGGTGAAGAAAAGCAAAGGTGTGAGATTGTATAGGCTTCACTTGTAATGTTTCTGTGACTATAAAGCTGCAATGATTCGTCGATTAGTTGTTAGCTATCATGAAAATGGATTCAACAGCCTAAGTCATATTAAGAAAAAGCGGCAAAATTCTCTCATTCCAGCTTCTTAAATGTGATTTTTAAATTTATTTTTTTTTTACTCCTGACAGTAAATTGAGGATCTTTTCGACTGAGGACAAAACAAGACAGTTGAGGACATCATTTTTGTTTTTTTGGAAACACTGATTATAATGCTTCACCTTATGCTGACATTTTATACACCAAACAAATAATCCTTAATCCAGAAAATAATGGACGATGAAAATAATGAAGAGTTGCAGCCCTATCTGTGACATTATTCTTTAGACATTTAATTAAAAAGGGATTCCCTAAAATGCAATCAGGCTACTGCAATTAAATTTCACCCACTGATATCATTATAAAACACAAACAACCTCACAATCATTAAACTGTTCCCTCTCAGCTGGTCACGATGTCTGACTCACACACACAATTCACAATGAAGAACCACAAAACCAACATTCATTATCTTGTTTTGGCAGCTCACTTACCTCAGATCACACCTACAGTCCAGTCTGATGTCCCTCCGTCCATCCTTGTGTGTTGCAGGAGCCTCGGAGCTGGATGGGCTCTCTCTCCCTTCGGCAGGTGAACAACGGCAAAGTGAACTGCTGTTCACACACCGCAGGTTATGATGAGGATGGATCAACGGGGGCGCCAGAGGGCTCTGGAACAAACGGTCCAATCAGATGAGGCGCAGTAAAGCGATGCACTGAAGACATTAACATCGAATAGACTGAGGGATGAGTGGGGACACAAAGACACAGGATGGGTGTCACTACTGCTCCTTGTTTCTTAATCTTGATAAAAGTACACAAGGATTCAATAGCAAAAAAAAAAGTCTCTTTTGATTTGTGCACTCAAAGTAATATCAGTCAAACTGCTGTTGGTTTCTTTGTTTCCACCTTTTCAAGATGAATTATTCAATCACAAAGTAACTGTTCAATGTTTTTACTTTTACACAAGTTGAAAGTCATGACGATACCTCGGTTCTTTTGATATATTCTACTTGGAGTGGTTATGTAAATGTCCACTGCTGTGGAAACCATAAATCAACTGTTAAATTCCGTCATTGACAGAAATCCAAACAGGTCAAATCTATATTTTTCAACTAAATAAGATGTATAAGTACTTTTAACCAGATTTTAGAAACATTTTTGACATACATTTTCATTTTAACTTAAAAATACATTAATATGTATTGTCTCAAGGGGTATATTCTGACTGTTGCGCCTACATTAATATAACATCTTAAGACAATTCTTTTTTATATATATATATTTAATTAAATATTCAAATGTGAATTCTATAAAATGTTTTCACATATATGTTCATTTCTTTTGAACAATATGTATATGAACAAAACATGTAGGCAAAGAAGAAAAGAGAAGAGGGGGAGGGGAGAAAAAGGAACTTGTAGTTTTTTTTCTTTTTTTAAGAAGTAAATGATACAAAAGGATGTGTACACAAAGTGCAGTATGTACAGGACGGTGAGTCACAGAAGACATGGCACAGAAGTCTTTAACAGGAATCCAATATTATATCTTTCAAACAAAACACACATAAAATGGCTTAATCTAAATATCTGGTGCATAATGTAGGCTAATAAATGTGTTGAATGAAAAAACGTATTTCCAACACCTCACTTAGTTGCAAAATATTTTTTTAATGTGTTTGGTTTTCTGGGAGATTTTACATTTACATTTTGAGTTTGTGAGGCCATATCTCTAAATAACAGACAGGAAGACAATAATCAAAGACAACTGTGGACAAGGCCTCTGGGATCTGCCACCCAGTGATTTGGACATGGCACACCAGCTCCAGTGGTGAGCTACACTGTTCTGGTTTTGCATTTAAAGTCTTCATTTGTTGTCACAGCCTTTAAGACCAAAAGATCATGTCATCAGCAGCTAGTTGCTCAACGCAGCCTCTCCTTCCTTAAAAAGAATTGACTCCTCAAGGAGAAGAGACACGGAGTAAAATGATGTAACACAGATGAGACATGAGAAGACGTTGAGGATCTTTTTATTGAGAACACAGCATAACAATGAAAATATGCATTATGCAAATGATCCTGTAGGACAAATGTCAATGGGGGCTCTATATTTGCTAACCAATTACAGTTTCTCATCTGATGTAATTACAAGTCAATGGGGGCAAAACAAACAAGTCCTTATATGATTCATAATGCAGTGAGAGGGGCTTAACATAGCAAATGGATGCTTCCTAATGCATCTCTGCTCGTGAAGGTCCGTAGCGGCGATACGGCTGGGGGTGTCCATGGCAACAGCGTGAAATCAGGTCATTTAGTGGGCACCGCATGAAGTTAAAAGGGTTAGGTGGAATAAAAGTGATAGACTGCCTTTGGTGACCCCATTCAGACATAGCAA
>CAEMYA010000120.1:89132-113613 GCA_903131615.1 Diplodus sargus
CATCGCTAGCTGAGATCCATCAGTGAGAGAGCGAGTGACGCACACGGCGGGAAAACACATAAACAGTCGTCCGCCCCGCCTCCTCTCTGCATTCCTCCGTCTCCCATTGGTTGAGAACGCAGCTGCCACTGACACGTCACTTGGCTTGACTCTCCGCCACACCCCCATCCACGTAGTGGACATTTTTATTGCATGATGATGATCTGTATTTACACTCTCTGACAGGAGGAAGTGGCCTACGGCTCATGCCACATACCTACAATGATTCATCATTATTATTCTCTTAGTTAAGCGTTCATACCTTCTTTATGGAGGCCACGTTCAGCCAGTTAATTAGGGAAAAAATGATTTAAAATTAGCCTTGATAAAAAAAATTTAATAATAAGACTGATTTCAAGTGAATGGGTCAATCTACCTGGATGCTATTGAAAAAGACGTGTCCTTATGCAAAGTGAATGTGATGGATCAGAGGCAGTGTCTCATAATTATGACTTTTTATCTCATAATTCTAACTTTTCCACTCATATTTCCAACTTTGTATCCTTCAATTATGACTTTTATCTCACAATCATGACTTTATGTCTCATGAACCAAAGGAATGTTTGTTGTTTTTTTATAAAAAAAAATGTCTTCAACTGCTGGAAATGGGCCTCTATGTATCAGGTGACATCTGTCTTTGTGTTGGTTTGGGCCTGAGACTTAGGCAGCCCGTGTGGCAGACCAGACCAAACCTTAAAAACAAACTTATGAGTCACTTCAGTGACACAGTATTGACTTTCACGTGAAAACAAAATCATGACTCGATGTTTTGAATATTTTTGCTGTGCAGTGCAACACACAAGCACAAAAAAACGCATCTGCAGAAACACTGATTATTTCTTTAAGCTGCATTTTTATGTTCAAACTGTAAAAACACTGACATCACGTAGAAAAACAAACTTTCATTCAACAAAATCAGAGTCAACACTGTATATAAAAAAGGTCAAACAAATACATGCACAGAGGGAAAGAAAAAGCATAAGAACAGGAGATGTAGTATCATAAACCTACACAAAGTCCTATACTGACGGCATGAAGGGCCATGATTATTCTAAGTAAAAACCTCTGTGAAGGCGCAGTACCACAGTCTGAAGAAGCGTGGTTTGATAGTAGACCTTCCCAGTTCTGCCAAGAAAACAACTCATAAAACTTTGTTTGAAATTGTTCTTTGTTCTGAGTGTTGTTGAGTCGTTTTGAAGCCAATGAATTCTCACGGGGCTCAGATAACGTCATAGTGTAAACTCCTTTGTCCGTGTGGTTTTAGTTTAGTTGCATATCTTCTCTGTCATCTCTTTCTGTAGGAAAAGGAAACAAAGGACATGTTCAACACATCAAACTCACATACTATTCAGCGATGAATGATTGTTACAAAGTGCATCTTTCAATATGGAGAACATTAAAACTGTTGTCTGTATAAGTCCAACAACAAGAAGACTAGCAGTGGGCATTTTAGGTGGGGACAGTAACAGGGTCTGGTTACAAGACTGATCTCTTCTGTGGTGTGTTGACATTGAAGTCTCATCCTTGTTTCAATTTGGAAGGGGAGTTACACAACTTGGAAGATGACAACTGAAGCTTTTCACTGGCCATCCTTAATCTGCTCATTTGCGTTAGAGGTCCGTTTGTTTGAAAAAAACAAAAATACAAACTCAGCCTCACTAAATGAATGAAAAAAAATAAGGAAAAAAACAAACATAAAATGACTCCATACAGCCGGTCGAGAGTAATCAGGGTCTATGGAAGCCCCGACTTCAAACAGGGTGCACGCTAACAGATTTTTGGGTGAAAATAACCTTTTCTCAAATCAACTTGGGCTCTCAGGGCTTCCAGAGACTTGGACTATGCTTGTCGAGCTGAATGAAGCCATTATATGGTTTCTTTGGTTTTCCCTATCTACAGAACTTCCATTGTTAAGTAGAATGTGGCAATGTCGCTGTTTTGCTGTGAAGGTCTAGAAATCTTTTGTGGACTGCGCAACACCCAACTCTCCATCAGCATGGGGGTGAGAAGATAAGGCCTGAATTTCCATCTTTTCTGAGAACAAGCTTCTATCCTGATGGAAAATCGAGATACACAAAATAATGACATCTTCGGGAAAACACGGCTCTACTGTTTTATTGTGTGTCTTCTTCAGAGGGTTAGTGATCTGTGTGGCTTCGGTTTAGAGATTGCTGTCATTTTCTTTGTGCTTCATGTGCACTAGCCGGGAAAACACACAGACGCGATGATACACTCGCTGAGCATGCTGCGCAACGAGGTCGTATATGGCAGAGCGGCTGATATTTTCTGCTCGACTGACAGTGGTGAGAGTGATACTGACAACCCTCTCCCCTGCTGCCTTTCCTCACCCTCACACATCTGAAGTCACGCTATTGTCTCACCAGGGGCTCCAGTTCAGAGTGATCGATAAGGTTGAACTCTGAGATGAAGTAGTAGTAGTGCTTGTAGCAGGTATTGATGTGGGCCTCGGCGCCCATGCTGCAGATGCTGTCGAAGTGATGGATGTAAACATGCACAAACACCCTGAAGAGACGGCTCAGCATCTTCTTGCACACCTGCTGGAAGTTCTTTGGGAAAGGTACACCTAGTGTGAAGAAAGGAATAAAGTGTTACAGCAACCATTTTCTGATTGGAACCATCATTTGGCACATTTGATAAACTTCAAGTTACATAATTTCTCCTCAACTGCATCAATCTCTGAGTACGGAGTCTTACTGAAATCTGATTTGCATTGGTAATATATTTCAGTGACAAGAAGTAACTCCGAGCACAGCCTCTTTTTTCAGGTACTGGGTTGAAAAGTGGACGTAAAAGAGAAAAGATAACTGCAACATAATGATCCATTGCACCTTTATTCAAATTGTATAACAACACCATTTTCAGTCGCATGAGTGTTCAGTCAGTCCAAAAAATTGCCTCTGGGCTTTGTGCGAACTGACAAAAGCCTCTTGTAGCTGAAACACTCTTTTATGTATTCATTCTCGCCCGGGGGGGTATTTCTGCAGTTACATTTGGGAAGCTCAGCCTATTTTGCGAGATAGAAATTATGATTTAAAAAAGAAAAAGATTATCTACGTATTTTGTGTTCAGGAGCAAAAATGGAGAGACAAATGGGACTACAAATTGCTGTGAGCCTCATCTTTTGTGAACTTTCTGCCACAATTACGAAGGTGTGCAGAAGCTATCGGGAAAGCCCAAACACACAAAATGGCTGCAATGTCTTTGAGTGGTAATAACATCTACACACAATTGACTAAAAAGTTGTTGTGTTTTTGAGGTTTTCATATCATTCTGTAGCTCCCCAGTATAGTGTTCACGGAAGCTAAAAAAGAAGGAAGGGACATTACCCCAGTGAATCTTGCCTTGGTGCCAGACTGTGGTGACAGCTGTATTGAAGTCTAGGAGATGCATGGAGAAACACACTTCAAAGTGAACACGCTTCAGAGAGATGGTTCACCACTGGATTTTTTTTTTTAGATGATCGACAGGGCTAATAATATCGTGTCCAAGTGGTGGCAGGCCCAAGCAAATATCGCTGAGACTGCAATTACACTGCGAACAGGAGCCTTTCCCAAACGCAATCGAGGGATGAACAACCCATTAACAATTTCTTAACCAATGTGTTCCTGACGGTGTCTAACACAGTGCATTGTTAGCCTTGTTCATTTTCTTATCTTTGTTGCTAACAAGCACGAAGGGAATGGAGTCAAGTTTTTTCCCGACTGTCATATCTCGTTGGGCAAAGATTATCAGTCGGTGGAACAACTTGAGTAGGTTTAAGTAAATCCTCTCTTCATTGACCTTGTACCTTAAACTTCACCTCCATGGTTTGTCCTCCCAGCTGCTCGCTTCATCCGCTTTTTGCCAAGGTCTTTGTGGAGATGACCATGTTACTTGACACCTTCCTTCATTTGCTGGTTGACATCGCAAAAGTGGTTTAGAGTCTGGTCCCTGCACATGTGGCCCAAATCAATATTTCTCCTCCTCCCTCTGCTCAACACAGTTCTGACTTGGCCGCCCTCATCAGTGTTTGCTCAATATAGTTGTCGCTTCAGCTGCCAGACCAATCATGGCAAGCACAACGGACAACATGGTTCCCATGGGCAGTGACACTTTGAAAAGTCTCCTTGTAACCAGGTAAAGTTTCAAGTTGCTTCATCAGCTGTACAGCATCCTGGTAACAATGCAGGACAGGTGCCCATTGTAGTCTGTAATCCATTCCGTTTTGATGAAGATCTTGATGACATCGACCATGCACCCAGAGTGCAGGTGTTCGTCCTCCCTCTGTAAGTCTTTCGAAAGTTACTTCAAACTTCTCTTCTGCAACTGTTGGAGCTGTGTGTCTGGCTCCCATCAAAGTGGGTGTTGGCCATATTTCCACCAAGGAGTGGTTTTGGTACGAAACAAATGGTTGCAAGCAATTCAGAATCATGAGATAACCGTGGTTTGACCCCTAACAAGTTACTTAAGACAAAGGTAACCGTTTTCAATTTTTCACCGATAAAGTTGAAATTTTCCGCCAGGAGTTGAATATTTTTATATGTGTTATTAGACACCTTTACGAACACATTGCTGAAGAAATAGTTTTTGTAGAGAATGTATTCACGGATTGGCCAAATATCTGATAAAACTCCCGAACTATCTGTAGAACTCTCCATGCATCTACCACTTGACTTATAGCAAGACTCAGTGACGTTATGGCTCCTTCTTCCTTTTTAGGATATTGGTGGTGTTCCTTTTACGCTCAAAATGCTATTTTCGCAAGCCCTTCTTAGAACTTCAGTCAGGAAGCTACCAGAGCCAATGTCACAGTACTTGAAGGAGAACGGTATTAACAGGCACTTGAGCCCATCTGAGAGGGCTATGGGGGTTTTCTAGATAAAAAAGGTTGGGAGCCTCTATACAACAGCACATTGTTCCACTTATGATTACTCTGTCTTCTTCAGTGGGCCTAGGGAATTATGGACACATTGGTCAAAAGGCAGGGAAACACCCTGGACAAACTGCCAATCTATCACAGGCTAACACATTGAACAAAACCACACCTATGGGAAATTTAGTGTTTCATTTCACCTGACTTGCATGTCTATAGACTACAGAAGGAAACAGGAACGTTATGCTAAATCTGCGGGTCAGACCACAGATTGGTTCAAGGGACTCACCCACATTACGCATGAAATCCTCCTCTCTAATAAATTTGACTGTCAAATCCTGTGCTGAGATAAAATAACACAACAGTCGCCCGTTCAATCTCGTCGAAATGCCAGCCTCATCGTTGAATTAACCTCTGCTTGAACTTCATCATCCCATTGGGGATGTTAATGAAGGGGAACAGCACTTCAGCATTGATGAGGCGCAGCATCAGTGCAGGCAACAATCAACCAACGTTTTAAGTTACACACTCAATAATAGTCTGCCGGCGCCTTCATTTGCAGACTCCTTACACACCTACTCTGGTGGGGAAGATGTCTTCATTATTAATGAGCGACTCGATCCAGTCCATCAGCAGGTTCATGTACTTGAGGGCAGGCAGCTTGGTGGGTTTCTTGTAGTCGTCACCGTCCTGCCACCTGTACTCGTACCTCAGCCCCCCGGACATGATCGGACATGAGCGTTCTGTGCAGAACTCACTCATCGTGCCGTAGATCAAGTTGATCCTGTTAAAGAAATCCACCACATGAACAGCAATCCAGTCGTTGATGTTTTCTCCCTCCGGCAGCTGGACCACTTTCCTCAGGTCCAAGCCGGACTTGAGCGAGGCCTGGGCCTTCTTATAGAGTTCAAAGCGCTGGGTGCCCGGCTCGAACCGCTTCCTGGGTCTGAATGTTTTATCTTTGCTGAACACTTGTCCAAGACACAGCGCCATCGACTCAGTCGTTTCCCCTGAGATAAGGGGAGAATAAGCCCTCCGGAATAATAGTTAGTTTTGAGTTGGATAAAGCGCGACCTTCCTGAGGGATGGCACCAGCTCGGAAAGCAGGTCAGAGGGGGTCAGCGTCTGTCATGTACAGATTGCAGGGAGGTCTTGTTCTGCAGATGGCGGGAAGTTTCTGTGAAGCAGAAAAAGAGAAGTTAGAGGGATATTCCTTTCTGGTCAACCTACTGCGTTAGGCCAGAATTACCAAAAATTGCATATGACTAAAAGATCAAAAGTAAAACTACAAAACCATATTTATTACTGTCAGATAGTCAGATGCAATAAAAAACACAGGCAAGACATTAAGATTCTCAGTTCAAAGATATTTTAGAGAGATACATCAAAGCCATACTGCACAGAAATACATGGCTCCCATTACTACTGACACCAGTGACCTCATCCCAAATGTCCCATAATTGCACAATGTGACCAGATGATCGTATCACAAGACTTTCAGCAGTACCCACTGATAAAATTAGCAAAGCTTTCAGACAGTTCTTGTCAAATTCAGGCCAGTCGAGCATTGTTTAGAAAATAAAAAGCTTGCTGCAACATACAAAGGATTAGAAAATGTCCACCGTACAATACCAGCTCTGCTTGGATACAACACTGTGACTCTCATTCAGAACATCTGGGTATAAAAATAAACACTATGACAACTAAGCTTGGTGTAAAACACTGACCGTGGCAACTGATGAAAAACACAGACCATCAGTTCCCTTTTCTGGGAAATGAGTCATGAGACACAGCCAATCAGAGATGTGGACTCGAGTCACAGTTTAGATGATTTGCAACGTACTTATAGACAACTTCGTTAACTTGTTACTTTTACTTCCTAAATGTTAACACATATATCTGTGATTTCTTTTTCATTCTTCTTCATTTTCAAAACAGGCTCGTTACTCTAGTTTTAATGCATTTGACAGCAATGATCTATAATCCATTACCCGCAACACTTTACCGACCTTAAATGTCATCCTGGGAATGAGACACGACAATCAACCATCTTTCTTATGCAGCTTGGACAAATCCTGATTCCACCATTAAGTTTAATAGTCTTTGACTTATATTAATAGGACATGAGGATCAGTTAACTTTGCACAGAAAATGGCGGTAGAAATGTCCTTCAGACGAATAATGCATACATTTTTTTATTTTGTACATTTGATAGCCTGCACTTTCTTACTTTTATTTTAGTCTGTTTTTAACACAAGTATCTGTACTTGTATCCGTGTAAAGAATGTGTCCACCTCTGCAGGTTTGCCGAATAACATCATTGTACTTGTCTTTTGTCTTCATAAAGACTGGATACTGCAGAGTGACTTAACTTGCTTTATGTAAGGACTCGACTTGACGCAAGCTGGGATAAATCCAAAAACGGTGACTTGCTTAAGACTTTTTACTCGAGTCACATGTCTGCAGCCACGTGTTATTGAGAGATGTTTTTTTTCCCCCCTGATTGCTACTAACTATCTGGCAGACAAACACACACTGATGAAGAGCATGACCTCCCCAAATGCTAATGCGGTGAGGTCATGAATTGTAATTATAGGAAAATGAGGTGGGCAGTTTATTAGAGGTAAAGTCCGCATAACTGATTACGGGTTATGTGACTTTATGTGACACTGAGTTGTGTGCTTCCATTCATAACTGTAGCATACAGGGTTAGTATACTATGTTGCTTCCAAAGATGTGATACTGCAGTCAGTCAAACTGGGGACTGTGGTTGCAATATGACACTATATCCGCATTTGTGTCCAATTTTAAACTGCCGGTCTGGATATTTCCTGTGGTCGTTTGACTCAAATTAGCAGAAGTTTCTGTGTCTGCATTGTCATCCAGAACAAGCACTGATTCAGGTGTTAGTTGTGAACTTTTGCTGTCTTCCTCACATGTCTGTTAAGCTCATAGTTTTCGCTGCTCACTCTTGTGAATTAACAGCTGATTCAACAGCATTTGATATATGAGAAGGGTACTTTTTGTTTCCACCAGCTTTCACAGACTGCCTGATCTCATTTCAAAGCTCACCACTGGGGGACCGTGAATACGTGGTCATGAGATAGCTCCAAATGTGTCCATAACAAAGGGGCTTCCAAGGGAGGCTTGTTTAGTCAGAGTGTTTGATTCAGCCATGGATTCAGAGACATGCAGCTTCAGACAAACATTAGCCTTGGACAGTCCTTTTTGTAAATGTTTTATAGTGAAGACAATAATGTCTTGCAAAAAAAGAAGTGACAGCATGTGGGACAATGTGACTTCAATTTTGATCACTTTACGTCTCGCTGCATGCCTCAACAGCCTCAGAATGAAGCGTGTCTGATCACGCTCTGTCTTGCATACTTTCATAGTTGTTGTGGAATTTGCTCCTGACACTGAAGACCTACAAACGTCATGGACTGGACACAGAGAAAGAAAGAAAAAACACGAGAAAGCACTGCAAATCTCAGTACCCAGAAACAAAGGAAGACAAGCGAAGAGATTAGAGAATGGGGGGGGGGAAAAACAGCTCTCTGCAACTGTACCTGGCTGAAATCCTGCAGCGGAGGGTCTGGAATGTGGTGGCAAGTCCTGGGAAGTTCAGGGAGGATTCAGGCGCCCTGGACCCCTTCAACCTCAAACTCCCTGTGGAGGACAGATCCAGCTGCTCTGCCCCCTCCAGCTCCTCTGGATCGTCTCCTCTGGCAGCCACGGACAGACCGAGAGTCTCCAACTTCTCTCAGCACAGAAAAAGGAGAAAAAGTTGTTTGGCTTCTCTTCCTGTGGATGATGTCACATCCTGACTTTGTCTCTGCTGTGCGTCTGTGCCTGTATGTGGGTGTGTGTGTGGAGGAGCTATAAATTGAAAGAGTAGACGGGCTGAAAAAGGCCTTTCCAAACCCCCACTCAGCCCTCCCTCTTCTCCATTTTTCCCCCTCCTTTCTTCCTCTCATCCTGCAGGCAGAGCAGCCAGCCCTCTTGTCCCACCCAAAGCCCGGCCCTCTGGTAAAGGTCCTGAGAAAACAACCCCTCCTCTCAAGCCACATATATAGGACAGAAGTAGCAGAATGATCCCACAAATATTTCTGGATGCTTGGCAGTCCATGTCGCTCTTTTTTTTTTTTTTGCGTGAAGTCTCAATAACATATCATTTAAATTCTTGGCCTTTTTGAGATATTGTCGTTGAACTCAGAGCATTCCCTTAAATAGACAAAGTGCTCTTCAGATCATGAACAAACAAGGCATGTCGGACTGAAACTGTCGATTTCCCGGTGCCCTTGGGGAGTTGGGTGTTCTCATGAGAGCTGCCCTGACTGTCCCCTTTGTGTCGAAGGTGAATGGGTGTCACTAAAACGATGAGGGTGTCTGTTACACTGCTGTGTAACGCCACCTAAACTGAAATGTAAAACTAGGATGACACAGGATGAGATAAAGTCTCATTTGAAAGAATATCAGCAAATTGATGGATGTGTTTAGTGTTTATATATACTGCGACAGGATAATCTAAATCATCTAATCCTAATACATAAACATTCCCAATGTTTCCGAATGAACTGCAGCAGTCAAGTATTGTTAATCAATCAAGCGCTGAGATTTCTGTTTGCCTCCTTTATGGAACATGTAGAAAAGTTATTGCTCTACAAAGTACATTTTGTTTGACTTATTAGGAAGGGCAAAATATATGCGAGGAAGACTTCCCGTGAGATCATTTGTAGTTCAATAATACTGTCGTTTTCCCATTTTTTCAGGGGGACAGGTGTTTTATATGTGCTTTTACACATGCAAGCACCTCACGGTTTAGCTCAGAGCCATTCTGCTGGATTTCTGTTCCCCTTCGAGCCACTTCCTCAGGCAGGACTCGTAGCCTGGGCTCCTCAGCTCTGGAACCCCCCGCCTAAAGATCACAGACTTCAGAATCAGTGACATTCTTTATATCACTTGTCAAACCTAGATATTACTGTTCATTCGAGATGTGGAGTCCAGTTTCGACTGTTATGATGGCTTGAAACTTGATTAATCATACAAAGTTGACACACACCAAGGGCTTTAATGAGGTCCTGATCACTGACAGTAGACTAGACAAGTATGTATATGTCTTGATCTTGAAGAAGGCCTGAGGGCCAGAACGTTATCTAATAAAAGGGCACATGGAGCCAGAGTATATGACATTTTTTTTCACTCTCCCGAAACTTCCTGACAGAAAATAAATGACTTGAGACTCAACTTGGAGTGAGAGGTTAAAAACCTCATGACTTGACTTCACTGACTTGTCTGTGTTTTCTGTTTTCTGTCTTTCTTTCTGTTTAAAAGTGATGGGATGGATTTACAAGCTTTTATAAAGATATCTTCATAAAAAATTTGATTACATATTTCACTGATTATGAATAATTTTAATACAAATTCCATTCGTTGGCATTTCATTTCAAATTTAAATGTGCGTTGTTTCATTTGCCTTTTCAGACATGACATGTTTTAATCTTGGTTCAAACACGTAAAACACTTTGGATCCTTGAATGTATACATCAATGTATATGTTGTTGAGTGTCATATTAATTAATTTTTGCAATTCCATCTTTAAACTTTTCAGCGCTTAACGGAAACTTGAATTTAAAAAAAGCACATGAACAAAAGAAAGTAGTAGTGAGTTGCAGTGATCCTCCAGATCCACTTGGGGTCACCATGGCTGTTGCTATGAGTGCTGTGTTATGACTCTACAGTATATTCAAGGGTACCATTTATTTATTTATTTGAATATTTCAAAATATGTTTCCAGTCGACAACATAATTTACACAATGAGACAAATACATTTGACTGTTATAGCCTAATACGTTTGCATAGTGCAGAGTATACAAAGAAGGTAGCTTGAGGGTAAGTGGAACTTTGCCAAACTAAATTTAAAAAAGGTACAAGCAACTGTCTCACAAAAAGGTTAGGGTGTCTGTAATCTTTTACACAGAAACAATACCATGCAATCTGTCCAAGAAGACCAAAATAACACTTCACGTAAAAATAACATCTGACTTATAATGATGTTTTTAGATAACGCCCAAGTGGTGATGATACAAACAGGAAACAGTGGGTTAAGCACTTGCAGAGCAGATCGGCCTGCCGCTGGCCTTTGCTCTAGTTCTGATGTGTCGGTTGATGTCGTCACTCAAAAATGTGACACAGGAGGAAGTGGAACCAGGCGGACATTTCTTCATCAGCATTGTACTCCATCATTACTTACCTAAACAGGGCTGCCTGTCGCTTTCAGCTCTCAAACCAGCAGCACAGATACCACAGGAAGAGTCGAACCAGGAAGTGGTATACCATCCACGTATCAAACAATAACAAAGTTGCTACTATCAGTATCTAATTTAAATGACAGTCGGACTAGAAAAACACATATTTCGTAGGCCTTTTTATATTTTAAAGTATAATAAGACACAGGGCTTCATAAAGTGGTGCCAATGGGTCAAAGTTCAATTTGGCCTGCCAGTTGTTTCTAACAAAACAATAGATAAATTAATAAATAAAACACAACTTATATCACTGTTCATGCTGTTTTTGTGAGGAGACATTCTCTAAATAATAGCTCTGTTATTAATAATTATTTCTTTTTAATTCGAGCGTGATGGCAGAGTGACATTTGAGAGGTCTTGAGATTTAGTCAATCAAGAGAACTTGGGGTTTTAGCAATAACAACACTATTTAACACTAAAATGAAAAAGGTGTTTGCTTTTGGACCGTGGCACACCATGAATGTCCAGTTTTCACTTCCAGGAAGAAAAAGTTTGAGCACATGCTTTGATGTCGATTCAACTTTTGTCTGCATTCCTGTATGGAGAGTTAATGTCTTTTCTGTGTCCACAACTGTCCTTCAACTGGACACAGAGTACTGATGGCGTAGGAGGAGTTGTCCTCTCTGGTTTAGAAGTTCTCCATCAGGCCTCGGGCAGCGTCAGAGAAAAGCACTTAGACAGTTTACTGCCTTACAGCTACAAGATTTATGACCAAGGTGTCTGTCATGTGCTACAGCGTGGCTGCAGGCTCTCTGCTGCAGGTGAGGGATTCCTTCACACAACCGAGGATCCTTTTGTGAAAATGTGCGCTAAATAAGCTGACACTATGTAAACTGTGTAAAACACCATACTGCTGCTACTAATTGACATGTGCCAGCAGACTCTTATGTTTAGTGAGGATGACATTTGTATCATACTGCCTGTCCTCTTTGCTCTGTTTACACCAATGATCAAAATGGTAAACTACAGACTTTTAGTGCCTGATTTAAAGGTGCACAACGCAACTTTTTTTTACAGGCCTATAAACAGACAGAGTTCTTGATGAAAGGGATAACAGTGTGCATGAGCTGACATTAGTTTTATTGCACTTTGAAGCTAGAAGTTTATGGTGGCATGGGAAAAAATGATGCGCTCCACTGTACTTGGAACTTGCAAAAAAAAACGACCTCTGGCACGGAGAGCGCAACGGAACGCTCGTCACAAACACACACAGATGACATCACAGCAGAACAGCGGTGAGCATAGTGAACAATGACTTTTTACCTACGACATATAGTGCTTGCTTGTGAAATCTGCAGTAAATTTAATTTCACTTTCATTCAGTTGATTTGTACTTTGAGGGCTAGGAGCCGACTCCTCCCCTCGTTTTCTCTTTAAGCGCCCTTAACTGTTAAATCAGCTGCCGTAGCTGCTTGTGAAGTCAGCAGACTCTCGATTCAAGCACCCGGTTGTTTCTAGAGCAGATTCCGACTCTGAAATTCTGACTTCCAACTTGCAATGGAACGCGCCAGGAAAACATAAGGAGGACAACAGCTTGTGTGAGCCGACATTGGTTTTAAGTGGACTTTACAGCTAAACGTTATTGTTTACAGCTAAACGTTATTGTTTACAGCTAAATGTTTACATTATCGTTTATAATCGAGGCAAAACAGGCCTGTGTTTTGAGCCGTGGTGGCCTGAGAATGACAAGATCATAGAAGTCCTACAGTTTAAGAATAAAGGACCATATAATCAAAACTGGTGCTAAAAAAAAAAGTCACATAGTGCACTTTTAATCCCTCCCATAAGCTAAAAGAATGTGAAAGCCCACCAACATCATTTTCCTGAAGAAGATATGGGTTTTTTTGACCCTGACCCCGGGCCACAGATCACACAGGTCCTCTCCCCTCAGAGGTAAACTCAGAAGAGAAGCCGCTCTGTCTGGATCCCTGGCGTTTGTCTTCTGATATTTGATACAGTCGGTCGATTACGTCCATATTAGGCGACCAGCAGCAGCTCACAGCAGCGCAGACGTGACTCCACCTTTTTCCAGCTGCAGCGCAGGGCTGGGTCAGGAGGAAGACTTGAAGCGGATAGGAAGAGGAAGCTGAGCTCGACTTCAGACACGAGTTCGGCGACATTATCATCTTGCTTTTCGACAGTCTCTGCAGGTTTGTCTCAGCTCCTTACTTTACACTTTACGACGCCGTCAATCACTCAGACGTCGGCTCGGGGAGGTTCGGGTTGATTCAAAGTGCGTTTTGAATTTTTTTTAAAAATGTTGTTGGTCTTTGTGGTCGTGGGCGGGGGGGCTTATCGCATTTGTGCTTAACGTCATGTTTAAGTTGTGTTAATCATTTCGGTCGCCCTCAAAACCAGAATATCTTACTTGCAGACTAAAAAACAACAACTTTATGATATTGTAATTTTAATATGTTTTCTATTTTGAGTTGATTAAAATCAGACGCGCGTCACCTCTGACCTCACGCTGTCGTCCCCCGGTAGAACACGCGTGGCTGCAGGTTTAACTCGAACGCCGGGGAGCTCAGATACTCAGGTACCTGGGGCTGTTGGTTGGCTCCTGTGGCCCCTCTGTGCTGCGGACAATGCGCTCCCAGACTTCCTCCCTCTCACTGGTCATTATGTAAACCTAATGCTTGGAAGGTAATGCTGACGGCCATCTGTTTGTTGGATGCAGCTGTCAGGAGAGCGCACAGATGTTGCTCACGCGTCTGCAACATGTAGGACATGCACTGGGTTATAGCAGGAGAGGGTTCGGCCCAGTGGATGAAAAGTAACAGGTTTGTTTGTTTTTAACCTGCGAAGGTGATAACTGTTCACCGACTCACCTTGAGCTCTTTGCGGCTCAAAGGTTGTGCATTTGTGCTTTATCAGACAGATGTTATCTTTTTGTTTGTGTGTTTACAAACAGTGCATGTTGTTGTCGTCAGCCTGTGTCTTGGCCTTGTCGTAACTTTATTTAAAGGACAGCTGTGAGAGATGACAAGAGACAAGACTAGAGAGGGGGAGGAATGGCGCGCAGAAATGGCCACGGGTCGGACTCGAACCCCCGGGCTGCTGCGGCCTCTGTATGTGGGTCAGACGCTCCACCGACTGAGGTACTGTTGAACCCTGCCGCAGGTGTTCTCGAACTTCATCTAGACAAGGAGGTCATTGAAGGGGTCATTGAGGTCACCCGGGTCACATGGCTCGGGGTGGGTACAGCATTATTGTTACTGGTGTCACACGGTTCTGAAATGGCAGGAGCTGCATTGTAAAATGTTGTAAATGTGTCACAACACGCCATCATAAATTGAGCAATGTGCTGCTACAGGGACGCCTCGGCCTGCAGGTCGCCTTCTCCGGACATAGAGGGGAAAACGCTTGTTTGGCACAGACCCCAACAAAAGTAGCATCATCATTTTGATTGATTTATTCTGTAAAAACCATCAGTGTGACTCACACCGCACTTGTGAAATATGTCAAAACACTCTTTTTTTTCTTCTATTTTTTTGGGAGACGTTTCAGCCTCATTCAATTGAAAATGCAGAGAGATAGTTAGGCTGCATCCAAATGTCCAGACGGGCGCGTTAGAAGTCAGTGAGTCTTGCAGCCATCCAAACTCCCATTTCATCCTATCTGTAAGGTCATTAATGTTGATATCATTCATTGCAATACGGATGTGACGTCATCAAACGTATCATGAACTTGTAAAACATTTACATTATTATAACATAACTTTGACCGCGTAGGCTAGAAAATGATATTCAACTAGACCATGATACAGAAATGTTTGGAAGCGTAGACTATAGAGGTGATCAAAATTTGCAATTTAACATTTAAGATGATTAATCAATTATCAGAATAGTTTGAGATACATTTACTTGTAAACATTTGATTCATTATTCATAAAAGATGCATTTTCCAAAATGCACTTGAAACTGTTTGAATATAACGGACAGTTTACAAAGTATGATACCTTTCTGAAAAATGCGAAATATGTTTCACCACGCCAGAGTTTTTCTCTGCACGGAATTCTTGTTTGTTCAGTGTCTTGTGCGAGCCGGCCCTCATTGATGCTGTCCTTGTCTGATGATGGTCTCCTAAGGTACATGTGGATCTGTAGATATGTAAACACTGGCTGTAACCAACGCCTGGGTGAAAGAGACAAAGGGCCTCAAGGTCAACCGCCCAGGTGTATTTGTGATAGTAATGTAAACACCACAGCAGCATTGTGACTGTTAAGGCTCCAGCGTAGCATGTTGTTATCACTTCATCAGCTGCCAGTGTAAATACTCCCCTCTAAGGGCTTGCGTCTTAAGCGAGAGCAGGCCTGATAATCCGGTGGAAAAGACATGGACCCATTTTTTCAAACCAGGCGTCTCCTCAAGACGTTTGCAGGCTGTGTCTGGTGTGTTTTTGCAGCAGTTACATATAACACAGTTAAACAGTCTTCTGCTGTCGGTTACTGAGCAGCTGTAGTGACGTGGACCGGCTGGTCATGCTCTGCATCAATAGTGTCATTGATAACTTTGACAGTTTACAGCCCTGACCTCAGTCTTCAGACGTGTTCCCCCTGGGCTTCCCCTGGGTGTTTCACCTTTGTGTTGAAGTCAAGATTGCGACCGTGGCTGCACGATGACTCGCTCAAAATGTATAACTGTCAGCTGTATGGCTGCAGTTGACCCGGGGGCCTAGTTAGCTTTGTGCGGCCAGTAAATCAGTTCAAAGTCTGCGTGTTCAAGTGGCCATGATTTTGCTTTTTAAAAAATGATCTCAGAAAAAAAACTTGTGATCTCATTATTTTTGTAGGTTAATGCATCATGAATATTTCCCACATGTCAATGAATGGAAGCTGCTTTGAGTGACACCAATTAGTCTGCAGGCTATTTGCTCTAAACGACAGGGAGGTGTTAACTATTGAAGCAATTTGAACTTGTGACCCGAGCCCTCGCGTACTGATATTTAAAAAATACTTTGGTAGACCATTGGTGGTTTGGTCGACATAAACCCTTAATTCAATTAGATGTGAAAATATTTGGTCTCTCCAAACTTTTACCCCCCACTCCTCTCCCAATATTGTCACATCACAGGGCATCTCTGCAGCACCACAGTACTTTATAGTGCATTATAATGCAGTATTGTCATACGTTTCACCTTTAATCAAAAGAATTGCAGCTTCTGCAATTTGTAGGTTACATGTGAATGTTGACTAAATCAGAAGTTGGTGATTGTTTGAAGAGTGGAAAGATGAACCAACATGGTTTTAGTGACTTTTATTTTCTTTGTGCTGAGTTTTAAAGAAGCGTGTTGTGCAATGATAAACTGACCGTTTCTGCAAATGGAGTGTGGCTTTGGTGAGAGCAATGTAGCTGCTTTTTCTGGTTAAACAAAGAGGATCTGACACTTTACATAATTTTTGTCAAGCACTATGGAAACACTCAATACTGGACCTAAAACATGGAAAAATATGTCCCAAGATGAAAAATAATGAACTTACCGAGAGAACCTGACCGATGCTTGATTTCTTTTGTTTTTTTAACCCATGTCGATATTGGGGAGTAAAACATTCTGATATTGATATATCAGCTGATCTACACGTATTTTGCAGTGATCCTTCAGATGGTGTGATATAACACTTGTTACAGCTTACTTACTTGCTCACTTTGCTCTAGAAGTTCCCTTTTAATGCTTTCATGTTTGTTTTTCTTCCTGTGGGTGGAGAAGCCATCATACCTGACATTCAGCATTACATTTTGAAAATGTGTTTTGACAACGAGGGATTCAGACACCATCATTTTCGTACAGCTTAAATCTTGTCAAGTGCCCCCAACTTACATCCCATTGGTTGACAGACATGTCTAGAGGAAGTAGTGTGACCACCAGTCCATGGTTCCTCTTGTTAAAAACAGATACGCTGTGATGACAGTGATTTGGGTGTGGCCAGAATTTCAACATGCTTGAACCCACATGAACTGGTGCAGCAGCAGTTCTTCACACTATAGGATTTCCCTCGCTGTGAGTTTTACCCTTTGATGCCGCCTCGTAGTGGCTGTAGCAGTTTAATGGAGTCTAAACAAGGTTATGATTACACAGCATACAGCTTACCAAGGGACAAACTCTGCACTGAGATGAAGTGTGTGTATATTTCAGAACACACATTGAATTGAATAATGAACCAGAGAAGTGAGACAACCAATTATTTCTCACACGATGAAAATTGTGTTGCAAAATGTTTAGTTGAAGTTTAAACATGCTTCACTACTTTTTTTTTTTTCTTAGACATAGTTATGTTTATAGTTTACTTTGCATTGTCCGTAGGTGTGAATGTAAGCGTGAAAGGTTGTTTGTCCATATATGTCAGCCCTGTGATGAACTGGCGACTTATTCATCTGGGATCGGCTCCAGCCCCCCTGTGGGGTACTCAGTACTGGGGCATACGTTACCTACTGAAACACTAAAAGCTTGTGAAGTAAAATGAGTTCATGAAACCAGTTTTTCTTGATGGTTAATGGGGTTTTTTTGTTTTGTTTTTTAAGACATTTCACAGACAGTAAGGTACATTTCCTGATTACTTTTTCTTTGGCATCATCAGTTTTTTTTTTTTTGTTTTTTTTTTGAAAATTAGACCAAAGGTCAGCTTGTTACAGTTATTAAAATCGCAAAACGATTCAACCGTGCAGGAGTCATCGTTGCAAGTGGGTATTGTTTTCCCTCTCTGTGTGACACTTATGAAGTGGAAGTTCCTGTCACAGTAACATGTTAGGTATTCTTGACAGACATAGTGCCATTCCAGTCATGGTTATGTCTTGCATAATCCCAACCTGTCTACCAGGTCCTTTTTTAGACCTCGGCCCATCGATCAAGTCCGAAGTTGTTTTGTTGATGAGTTTTAGCGTGCTCACTCCTATTGGACACCTGCAAGATCACACCCTTGAGTGGGGATTGGGTTGGTGCATTTTAAAGAAGCAAGGGCACTTTCACTTTCACTGGCCACTAGGCGCTAGTAGGTAAAATTCTGCAAGGGTTCAGTTGGAAAATGACTCAACTGGCAGGACGCTTTGCATAAGGCTCCCGTCTGAACTTGCACATTTTCATACATTCTTGGCCATTTGCCCCACATTGGCTCCTTAGAACTCTGACTGCAGCCGCAGCCTCAAAAAAACAGGTAATTTGCCCCTAGGATAGCCAAAGGTATTTGAAAGAAGAAATAAAAGCTGAACTCTACAATTACTACCCCGTCCCTTGGGAACACCGTCACCGTTTACAGAACGGGTTCCTGGCTCTACTTTGACCTACATTACTTTCCGTAGTAGTTCCATGTTCAATTATCCTGTGATCGTCTGATAAACTTTTAAAGTTGTTGTAATAGTTGTGTAGCGGGGCTCCCCACCAACTTTTCACACTGGTTGCCAAAGTTTTACATGTAGGTATGCCAGAACATAATTCAGGTGCACCCAATTTTACATTTGAATTTAATGTCTTAAAACGTTATGATGATTGTTAACAGGAATACAGGTGCAAATACCTTTTTCTCATTATTTACCACCAAAGAATTGACGAGGGCTGCCCCCGACCAAGGATTTTCTTGGTCAACCAGTGGTCGTCATTTGGAGCGATTAGTCGACTAATCGACGCATATATATGTGTATATATATATATATATATATTGCTCTGTGTCATCTCCGCATTAAAGTGGATGCGCCTGGAGAGAGATTTACACAATAAGTAAAACGCAGTGAGCTGGATAATTTAGCTTCCCCAGTACACATGAATAGTCTAATACTAGCTCATATTAAAAATGTATTTATTTCTGCTTTCAAACACTCGGCCGCCATGGGCAGGTAGCTAGGCTACTTACATGTTTAAGGTGGTACATCATGTTCGTCGTGGAGGAGTGATAGGTAAGTTTTTCTTGCAAAGTTTGCATGTCACCTTCTTGGGGTCTTCCTTCTTCTTTTCAAAATGATCCCATATTTTAGACGTCTTTCCCGACATGGTTGGCTATTAATTGTTAACTGTCTAACAGCGATGTCGAAGGGCCCTGCCGTGCTAAAAAGAAAACACTGACAGTGAGTGAGTGTTACGACTTCCCGTATCTGACCCTTCAAATTAAAAGCCCTACAGCCTTTTATACACAGGCCAGCTGCCAGTCACATAGATTTTGACTTATTTTTGACAAGACACGGCTCCAACATTTTTTTTTTTTTTTCCTGTGACCAATCGACCAATGAAATTTTGGTCAGCTAATGAGATTTTAGTTGACCGGTGCTTGGTCAACTATTTGGGGGCAGCCCTAGAATTGACAGACCAAAGTAGTGTCTTTGTGTCCTTGGATCTAAAGAATGCTGAGTATAACTTTTATCACAGCAGATAACTGATGGAACGTGATGACCATAACCAAAGATTAAAGATACACGAAAATGATCCTTTAACTTTGTATATTGTCACTTTATCTGCAGTCCCTAAACTGACCAATTTCTAAGCTTTCTCAGTTAATCATCCGCAACATCACATCATACCTAACCAGTTGCAGCCGTGTCACCTAGGTGGGCTCAATAATTTACACTTCAGTCCTGACAGAGACTGAAGGAGGGCGCTCTGCAAACTCACTCTCCCTCATGCTTTGTGCACCTGCAGTTGTTTCTGCCCGATCTACCTCAGCTTGAGCTCATTCATAAGGACACCATCCGCTATTGTTGTCTGTGGAAAGTTCCAGAAATCTGAGTCGCTGGTGGGTCAGACCTGCAGTGGGACGGGGAGGGAAAGGGGGGAGTGGCTTGAATGAGACTAGTGTTGAACGACCTTGTCTAAATGCTTGCAGGTAGGGGTGAAACTGCTCCCCCGCTCGCCACCTGCATGCGCACGCGCACACACACACACACACCCTTGCCCTCACCCAAACACAATGAAGGGAAGATGGTGTCAACATGTCAGCCTTAAGGCAAGTCCAGTGACATTCCTGCACAGGGGGGGTAACAGTAACTTTAGCGATTGTATCCTAAAGGTTGTTTTCTTAAATGTGTAATAACATTAATGCATCACGCTCAGTTTGTTTATCATTAGCCCGCTGGTATTTGTCTTTATCATGCGAAAAATCTGCCATCCATGGCTGGAAACCAATGGGCACATTCACATCTGCGATCCACGTGCAGTCACTGTCTGAAGAGATGCATTTGTTTTGGATGAGCAGAGAATCAGAGAATTTTGAACATGCAACTTGTTCCGTCACCAACCAACCAATTTTCCTTATAAATTCAGTACTTTAACACAGTTAAATGTTTGCATCTAATAAGCCAATATTTGAGCTAAATGTGTCTGGTTGACTGTTGTAAAGACTCAAATCCAAGTAGATTCAATACTGGAAGTTACAAATCGTTTTAAAGTTTTAAATGATGCATTGGCCGTTTTTTTTTTCTTCTATTTCTACATATTTTACAGGCTTCACTCAAATAATGTTATCGAAGAATTGTGATAGATTTGAAACAGTTGCTCAGTGTTTTCCCGAGGTGTGTTCAAGACTGAGACTGAGGATTTGGGAGTCTGGAGGGCATTTTATGTTTTTCAGAAAGAAAAATAATGCAAATTCACAAGATTTTGGACCAGTATTATTTTAATATCTGTGTTCAAAAAGTTGGAAAAATATACATAAGTCCACAGAGGATGAAATACAGTGAATGAGGACCAGGTAGTGCCTGTAGAAGATGTTGAGAGTGACAAGAGGACAGAACCAGTTTGGATAAGAGAGATTTGTAACCAGCTTGGAATGAAAGCAACTTGTGTTTGAATACACCTCACTTTTATCTCTGTTATTGTCTTTAGAGAATACCTGGGCCCCAAGTAACTTTACCGTCCCCCCAGGGGCCAGGAAGCGTGCACTGACTAATGCCTTTGTTTTCTCTCATCCTGCTGGCTCGACTGGAATGTGCGTTTATTGTTTTTTCCATCTGAGACTAGTATTCGTTAACCGATGTAATCAGTTTCAACTTGGCGCTCACTCAATTTTCAGATCGATGTTGCTGCCATTCAGGACCCTCAGCTGATTTGTTTGTAAGCTGACGGTACAAAGACCGAAATTAATATTTCCTGACAAAAAAGAAAAAAATCTTAACCCTCCAAAATATTACTACTCCTGACTACCGACTTAACCTCTGAAGGGAGTGCTGCGACTATACAATCTGACTTTTCAGAGCTTATCAATCTACTTGCTTATCATTATACATGTTCCTCAAAATGCATTGCTTGCCCAGAGATCTGTACAGTGACAAGGCCTTGCCAGTAAAGTCAGACTGACAGCAGTGTGCGATATGCTGGTGGAAATCTTCTTAGACTTACGATAAATCTGCGCGTTCCTACATTTACAATGCCAGTGGATGATCCATTCAAAGTGAATATATTATACATCATACATTCATACTGTCTTGTAATTCTGCTTGATTTTTCTCTCAAAACGCATCAGATTGATGCTTTTGAATGTGAAACATTCAACATTTTCTTCCAGGGCAACATGCCCCCAGACCCGCCCAGAGGGATCATATCCTTCTCACCTTTTTCACCCCTGACCCGTTTTCATGCCTGGTTATTAGTGGCAGGTTTATTTTCCCCGGGCCAACAAGAGTTGTAGCCTACTGGGCAATAACACATCTGCTTCTGGTTAATCACTGTATGTTAGACTATTGATTCATCCTGCCCTGCCTCTACACAGAATGGACAAGTAAAGCATTTTTAGCTGCTTACACTGTTATTTGGGACGGAGCGGTTCATGGTTCGGTTCGCTTGTCACGGTTCGGAGCATCTGTGTATTGTTCGGTTCAGGACAGGCGCAACATTAGCCTTGGGCCAGTAGCCCAGTGCACTTTTTCTTTTTTCTTTTTTTTTCATTTGGTGGAGGGTTGGAGAGTCGAGTGCAGCAGGTCAGTGGTAGAAATGGTAAGCGGCAAAGACAAAGGAGGCCCAGAGTTAGAGGATGTCCCAGCCACATTGTGTGCAAGCACTGTGCGACATGTGTTGCTTATGCTAGCAGCAACACCTTCAATGTGTGACGACGGAGACATCACCCCAGTGTGTCACTTGACGGTGCAAGGAGGAGAGAGTTGTGTAAGAAAGATCAACTTCTACTCCCCACAGCATTTAAATGGCAACTCAGTGAAAAGTCGGAAGTCATAACGAAAGTACTGGGCCTGAACATGCACAAAAGCTCCTATAGATGGCAGTAACGCTGTATTAGTGACAAGAAAACCTTTTAATGAAGATTTTGCAATGAAAAAGTGTTTATGTTCTTAGCTAGAATCTGAACAGTTGAAAACTTTTTTTTGCCAAATTCACGAAAAGCAGGTTGAAGTCAGCAACGTCTCCTCTCCTGCTGTATCAAAATCTAGTTTTAACCCAAGATTGTTACAACGATGTGCCTAATGTCAAACTGCCCCAACCTTTTTAATTTTATGCATGACTACATGACATGTCCTTGATAGTAACTGATTAATTTAAGTACTGTAAATGGTGGATTATTAGGCCATATATCTTATGCTGATGTATCGTCATTCTGGTGTGATACGAACCTTGTATATCCGAACCGTTTCAGCCCTAACTGATATTATATCTGTCACAGACTCAACAACATGACTCAATGAACACAAACCTCATATGTAACTGAAGCAATAGGTAAAACATTCATGGCAGAATTTTATAAAAATTTTAATATGGTTTGCTTTCAAACTCCTAAACGTACCCCACAGAGTGTGTGTATGTCATGGTCCAATCTTTGGAATCTGATTAAGTAGTTTTCTTATGATGAAATATTCCTTTATCTTTGTTGTTCCACGATAACGACATAATAAAACCATGATCTCGAAAAAACAAGATCATGGTTTTATTGGCAGATGCATCAAACAGTCACAAGGGGGACTAAGTAAGTTAAGTCAGTCATTCAAATAATACAGTTTTATTAAGAAGGGTGACATGAGTGCTTCTGATTTGTTTTTGTCGGATGGGTTCAGACACACTTGTGTGAACAAGGGCACATTTCATAAGATAGCTGTGTCGCCGTATAAATTAACCACCATTGTAAACAACCATAGTTGGCAGTTCCGCATCGTTCTTTGTGACATTTGCTTATTTTGCGAGATGAAGCGGGGTGTTGGTTTCACAGGACGAGATGAACGAGATGACTATCATGTTTTAAATGGCTTTGTCAGCAACTACAGCGAGGAGTGATGATTTCTTGTCAGGTGTGTTTTGGTATTTGGAGGAGGAACGCTACCCCACCCACCCACTATCATCCCGCAGACACAGAATGAGGTAAAACCAGCCCTACCAATCAGATTGCGACGCTGAAGAGGGCATCCGCAGTGGACAGTGGACAATATGCTTTCAATAGTTGAATTCATTGCTGTTTTCATGGTAGTCATAAGCCTACCAAAGCAGCATTTTAAGCATGATCTGGCTTTGCAAGGCTGTGAGGAGTGAGCACAGCCTTGTGAATTGATTGCAAGTTATGTACCGTCTAATAGACCATATTAGTGGCAAAAATGTGAGGAAATAATGAATGAAACAACAGGATTTCCATGCATTTCTCCCTGTAGTGGCCATTCATCTGCTGCTGAAGGATTCAAATGTTCCATAATGAAATAAAGACAATCCGTTTGTAGTAATAGATTGGTAGCTCATTGGAGCAGCTGGGTGTGGCAGCGAGATCAGAGTAAAGTGATTCCTATCAGGGACAGCAAAGCCTTGCTCAGAAAACACGCTCGGAAGAACTTTAAACATTATCGTATGAGTCACGTCTTCCTTTACACAGCAGTTGTTTTCGTCTCCCATTACCAGCCAACCTTGAGTAAACAGAAGGCTTTATGACCTGATTTTATGACACTTCCTCGCTTGGATAAATTTGCTTTTTCTCCGGTAAGATATCATGTGGTTGCCAGCAGACTGGACATGTGTTGCTTAGGCGTACCAGACATAGAGGAAGATAAAAATAGAGTAACATGGGTAGGAATCACCACAAAAGTTAGAAAAGAAATGGTACTTCAGCCATGATATTGATTGTCTTCTCAACACTGAGAGAGAAATGGACGCTAGTTCTGCTTAATGGGTGTTGGTCGGGTAGAGAGCCAATAAAGGCACAACAATAGCCCCCTTCATGATAACAGAGTCTCCACTGATTTCTCGCCCGCTCGCCTGTGAATAATATTATCAGCCCACCCCTGAGAGAAAAAACTTACAGGCTGACTCCAGTGTATATCTCTGTGTGTGTGTGTGTGTGTGTGTGTGTGTGTGTGTGTGTTT
>CAEMYA010000120.1:114445-125123 GCA_903131615.1 Diplodus sargus
TTTTTTTTTTTTTGGTCTCTGGTACAGTTTGTTCATCATTAACTCCATGAGCCTGAGCTCTTTTTTTCCATCCCTGTGATTCATTGACATGGCTGTCAGGAAATGTGTTCCCCCTGTCTTTCCACTGTACTTAACATGTGTCCTTGGCAGATGTAAACCAGCCACCTCCTTGCTGAAGAGCAGTTGTGGCAGATGTGTAACAGTGTGCAGAACGTATTTAAACAACTTAATTTTAGTTTGGCGACAAACACAGACTGTTCAGATTCTGAACTGCTAAACCTTTTGTCTTGAGAGGGGACAGAAGCAGAAGTCAGTCAGTTGTTTAAAGGTAGACCGGTGGTCATGTGTCTGCAGCTAAATTGCTTCACTCAGTCATGGGAATAGTACAGCAGACACTTTATGGAACCCTGGCTCACACAGTTATGACAAAGTTCCTGTCCTCTTGTGGAATTGCTACCGGTATTGCTGATTGTAGCTGAACAACAATGACCGTTGAACAATTGAGTTATCATTTGTACAACCGGTCCAAATTCCAAGGTGAGACACAAGCCTTTCATTAGTGGGGATGTCATCAGGTTTGAGCTCATTGATGACGAGATGCAACAGACGAGCAGTGAGGGACAGTAATTGCTGTTAGCGGTTCTCATGAAATGTTCTTTGCCAGTTGTGGGCACGTTCAGTGGTTTCTTTTTCATTTGTCTTTGAACTTCTATCATCTTCATCTGGGACTGAGGATACAGATGTGTTCTTTCCTTTTTGCTTCTCAGTGTTGTCATGATCATAAGACTTTCCCCCTGACTCGAACAGTCATTTTTTTTATTGGCCAGGATTCCTTTAAAAAAAATCACGCTCAAGTGAGTCACATGTTGCATGTTCACACAGTAGTCGTAGGGAGATTTAAACAGCAAATCCTACAAATTCAGTCTCAGGATTATGAAACAACATATGCAACACAGTTGGATTTAGCTAAAGTAGCTATTTCATGTGTATACAAACGTGCACTAAACTATTGACATCTAGTGCATTACCAACACAAATTCTTGGCTCTTAAGAACTTGAGAACTAACTCAAGAAATTTTGTCTAAAACCAGATTTGATCCATGTGAGGTGGTCAAACAGCCGCACAATTCAAAGTCACTGTTTTACGAGGACGCAAACGTTATTACCACTGACCTAAACGTGATCTGAGTGATTTAACTGTCAAGAATTTTTCCTCAGAACAAGCCAGACGCTGCACCACAGACATGATGGTACTCTTGTTGAAATGTGCAGCACCTGTCCCAATGCCTCCTCGGCGATTCAAAAACAGCCACAGATTTATGTGTAAGAGTTTTCTGAACTGTCATGTATCTGATCTGTTATGTGACACCACCATTTGTACTGTTGGTGATAACACTGACGCCTGAATGAAGACAACCCTCCAGTCAAAAGTTTTGAACTCGACGTCAGACCATACGCAGACGTCTCAGATCGGTATGGAACGCTGGACTTTATCACCTGGAAGCTTATCAAGAAGATGGACCAGAAAGATACTGTTGTGCTGACGTTGCTTTGTGGGCTCCAATTGTAAAAAAAAAGAAAAATGCTGTGGTGAACTAACTGCAGGCGGTATGTACTAAAGGAAGACAGCTAGTGAGATATCATCTGTTTTACCTTTGCCCTAATTACTGTAGCGCACTAGCCCCAGCAGGTCAGGGGCTGTTGTGTTTTGAATCAGCTGATTTTGGATTGTGCAGAAAAGGGCTTGACTTGCTATCACTGTGTCACCTTTGTTTCCGGACGTAATAATTTGATATAATGTGACTTTTTTTTTTTTAATAATTCTGTGAGTTGGTTTGAAACTGAAATACCTTCGTGTCCCATATCTGATTTCCTAAATTGCGAGCTTCATTTCCTCCTCGGCATCCTGCGATGAGAGGACAGCATTTAAAAAACTGATACTGAAAGCAGGGCACACGTGAAATGTCTTTGCACCGTATTCCTTTTTTATTTATGTTTTTCCCTTGAGCAGCACCTGCATGATCTCCGCTCACTGCCCTTCATTCCACAGCATGAAGTTATTAGCCTTTAATTATATTGGCTTAAGGAGGGTTTTTGAGTCCTAAGGCAGTGAAAAACTCAGAGCATTGTAGATTGTGCCTCAAACAATGGCTCCCTCTGGGTCAACCACAGCGAGAGGTGACCGCACCCTGCATGTCTCCAACTTTGTGCACACACTTTACAGTTTACACTTGATATGATAAGCCTTTGTCGGCAGAGAAACACGCAGGTTTGGAAACCATTGCACCATTCCCGTGCACCCACCGCCTGCTGTGGCACTTTGATCGGCGGAACCTGTTTGTAGTTGAACGGATTCACCAGTTTTTTTGATTAAATGCGGTTGCCACATCAAAATGAACACGTGCTGTTGGTTTAAGGAGCTTAAATCAATGTTCTCCTGTTTGCCTTTAGTCTGATGATCTCTTAGTTGAGTTCATTTTAGCATTGCATGCAGGAGGCATGTAAAAAGTTTAGACCAAATACCCAAACAGCCAGTGGAGAGCCGCCTTAACGTGGAATGAGGGATTGCCCACCCAGTTCTCAGTAGCACCTCCTCTCTAATGTCAGGCCATGTCTGATGAGTGGTTGGAGCCAGGGGCAAAGCATCCTGGGACTTGTTGGGAGTGTTTGTTTGGTGAGGGATAAGCTGCTCTGTCCCAGTAATTGCATTTCAGTCCTGCTGAGTAAGTAGATGTCAGAAAATGGTCTTCTTTGAAGGCACTTATTGGTCACGGGTGTTTACCAAAAACAACTGAGGAATGAATGAGACATGTGGTTTTTATCTTTGCATGTGATCGCTTCAGGAGAATACTATTTTTGCTTTTTCATGTCTCAGGAACACTTGGTTTAAAAACTATTTTTATGACTTTGGCTCTCGGGGGATGGGGGAGACTGGAGCATGTGAACGACGTTTACACATCCAGGAACACTACATCTGGATTCAGAAGATGTGTCTGACATGTCCATTCTTTTTCTTTTTCTTTTTTTTTTACATGAAACTTGCCTTAATATTGTGTTCTTGAATTTGAATTACTGTCTCTGTAGTGCTGTAAGGATTGCTGCTGTGTTTGGCTTTGGAGAGTCTGAACTAACAGTGAGCGTGTTGGGTTTTTCGCAGATCATTGGTTAACAACAATACAAGATGGCGAACTTGCTTCAAGGGATAAAGGAGATTGGCTCGCATGCCGTGGATATCTACGACTACCTCTTGGCGGGATTTGGTAAGGGATTTACCCAGCTGAATGCAGAAATATAATTTGATATATATTTGTTTGTTTTCTTTTTTTTTACGTTGTTTTGACTTCTCTTTCCCTTTTTCCCCTCTAGATCCTCGGCTGAATGATTATCCACTTATGAAGACTCCTGGTCCCATGTCTGCGACTTTGGTGTGCTACCTGTTCTTTGTACTTTACCTCGGACCTCGAATAATGGCCAATCGAAAGCCCTTCCAGCTAAAAGAAGCCATGATAGTCTACAATTTCATGCTAGTGGCACTGTCAATATTCATCGTCTATGAAGTAAGACACTATTTAAAATCTCCCAAAATTTAAAGTCTTGTACAAATGTGCTTTTTAAATGTTTTTTTATGATTGTTACGTAGCTTTGGTTGTAAGTAAATCCCATCTTCCTGTTTTTTAGTTCTTGATGTCTGGTTGGGCCACGACGTATACCTGGAGATGCGATGCGGTTGATACGTCTGACAGTCCTCAAGCACTACGAGTAAGCCCCCCTTAATCGATACAAAGTCATATTAGTGTTTGATGCCAGTGCACCTGTTCTCAACCTAAAGCACAGCTTCCTGTCAACTCAAGTCTTTGTTCTCCTCACCAGATGGTCCGAGTGGCCTGGTTGTTCTGGTTCTCCAAGATTATTGAGCTCATGGACACGGTAAGTTCACTCAACTTTGTCCAACGACCTTGGTTTTGATCATGCTTACAAAAACTTCTTGGATTTGAACTCATCGCCAATCTCTTTTCTTTTCTCAGATCTTCTTCGTGTTGAGGAAAAAGCACGGCCAGATCACCTTCCTACACATCTTCCACCACTCCTTCATGCCCTGGACCTGGTGGTGGGGGATTTCCTTTGCTCCTGGTGAGTGTACATGAACTGAAATCATTCAACGAGACACATAATGATTAGTGGAGCAGGATGTATAGCAGGTGGTGTAGTATGGCACCATTACTTTACATTACTGTACCTGCTGTCCCTGTACATTCCTGCAAATCAATCTTGGACCCGTTGACCCTGTACAATCAGCAGCAATGTCCTCCTTTCGGTATCTGCTTGCTAACTGTAAAGCACTGACTACTGTTGAGCCATAAGGAAATGTTTAACCAAGTGTCTATGTATAATCTCTGGGCCTCTACCTTCTTTGTATTTATTCATTCATAAATATATATATTTATTTGATTCAACTCTGTAGTTCCACTTGTCTGAGCGAACCGGATCTAATTCGTGATTATTATTCCAGGTGGAATGGGATCTTTCCATGCCATGGTGAACTCTACCGTCCATGTCATCATGTACTTCTACTACGGCCTCTCTGCTGCTGGACCACGCTTCCAAAAGTTTTTGTGGTGGAAGAAATACATGACCGCCATTCAGCTGGTACGTACACCCTGTACTTCTTCTATGGTGGTTTGTTTCATCATTAATGTTGCTCACTGTAGGATACAGGCTAGGGATGGGCAGTCTTGCCAAAAAACATCAGTACACTGATTTATTTTATCGCATTTAAGCTTCATTGTGATCGGGTTTACATGTTGAAATGCCCTGTAGACTGTTTGTGTAGCACATCTGTTAAGCCGAGCTCAGACTACAGGAGAATTTAACCCTGATTCGCCCCTCTCTGCAATCAGAGGGGAAATCTTGGCGAAGAGTCCAGATTATCTGTCAGTGTGAGGGGTTTAGCGATACAGTCCTAAACCTCTTGAACTGCTCTTAACTCATCGAGGCGCCACCCAGATAAATATCAAATCGGCTTGATATCTAAGATTTTAAATCTGAACAACTGCAGTTGTCATTACGTCGGAACTTTCACAATAACTAATGAGAGAGAGAGAGAGATCCCAGAGCAGCTGATGGTGTTGCCAAGCAACGGCAAACAACCCTACCCCTCGAGCCATTAACATTAGCTGGCATACTGCTGTTGACAGATATTAAAACCAGCAGTTACCGTCTCACCCTCTGTTCTCATTGAAGAACAGACGGCCCTCGAGGACCGTGCCCTCCCAGACATTTTTGTTTTTTTGCTTTATTTCCCAACTGAGAACGATTTACATTAGGGCCGCAAGCTGTTTACATTTGAGACCATGTGAGAGAAGTCTCATGAGCTGCTGCATCGCTCTCCCTTGCGCGATAATCTAAAAAAAAATAATAATATCCTGCGTTGTGTGATGCGCTATTATATCAAGTCTTGTAGCGAGTGCCGGTGTGAGATAAGAGAGAGGAACATCTGTGAAGATGCTCCTTACGGGCCTAATGCACCCCAATTATTTATTATTTATTATTTATTTTATATATATATATACACTGATCTCTACGATTTGCCGTTAAAATAAACTGTGGACACCTTCAAGATTGATCTAAAACCATCACATCGCCCACCCTTATTTCAGGGATCAGTACCAAGACTGTACGCTGTAGCACAGATCAATTAATTTTCAGTCGCTTGCTCCGTGTTACTCTGCTCCTGTCAGCAGTTTTTACTTTTAAATGCCAAGTTAATGTCTCTGCCCCAAAGACACCAAGACAAGATCCTCTACATTTACTGCATTTATAATAAGTGCTTGGCTAACTTTCAATTTCCTCCCGACAGATCCAGTTCGTCCTGGTTTCCCTCCACGCTACCCAGTATTATTTCTTGGACAGCTGCGACTACCAGTACCCCATCTTTTGCCACCTCATCTGGATTTATGGAACCTTCTTCTTCGTGCTCTTCTCTAACTTCTGGGTCCAGGCTTACGTGAAGGGCAAGCGGTTGCCCAAACAGGGAAGCACGCAGTGTCAGAACGGCGCAGCTGTCTACACCAACGGCAAACACCACGAGAACGGCATCACCCACGGAGCCACCAACGGCTCGACCCACCACGAGAACGGCAGCACTCACACGGGCAAGATGAAGAAGGCTTAAGATGTCTGAAGATGATTTTGGGCAGTTTCTTCTCTTGTTTTTGGTTTTATATGCAAAACATTGGGAAATTGCTTGGTCAATGATCTCCACAGTTGGGGTTCCACTTGGTTTGTTTGTTTGTTTCTCTAAGTTGGAAAGCCATTTACGGAACTCAATGAATGAAGAGAAGATGTTTTGACCTAAATGTTATCTTCACTGATGTTGCAGCAACCTCCTAGGTTCACTCTCACACCACCTCTCTTGCCTTCACCCCACTTATCTGACCCCCCCTGTGGACAGACGACTGTACAGTTTCTATCAAACTTGAAAATACTTTTTGTAAATAGTTCTACAACACCAAAAAAAAACAAAAAAACAAATAACACATTAGACTTTCTAAATTTTGTTACATTGTGTATTTAAAATGTAAAATACCAATAAATCCCATTTTAAATTATCTTACATACATTTTGTGTTTCTTTATTTTCACTCACCGAACGCGTGACGCCCCGAAAGCTTTTCAGTCATAGCCGTCAGATTCTTTTGGTTGAGACTCTGACATTGTGCTGCGCCTGCGCTGCAACAAAAAGGGAAAGTATTTGCATTGCTTGCTTGTGCCTCTTGTCTCGGCCATCCCAAGCATGTGGAGCAAGTAGGAGGTGAACAAGAGCCCCATTCTGCTTTGTTTAAAAAGATTGTGGCAGAGAGAAAGCATCCTGCGGACCGGAACTACACCCACAAGCCTCAGCCTGCAGCTGGTTCATCAGGGTCAGAGCAGGCAGCTTCTCCTTTATCTCAAAGCATTTACAATTGTAAAACATTAACCCTCCTGTATGGTTTAGTCATGACATGACGAGTTCATCATCATCGGTGTCTGCTCAGTCGACGCGATTGTCTGCTCCTGTCACCGGAAGTTGTTCATTTGAGCAGTGAAATTGATATGGCCCGATCAGATGGTGCTACATCATTTATTGGAAAACTATTCACAAAAGCATCAGAGCTGAACTTCAGATCAATATACTTGATCACAAGATTATAAGAACTATTAACAGAACAAGTATTTCATGAACTTGAATTTGGACATTAACAGACATCCTTTATCGCAACACACGTCACAGCTGTAAAACATTAACCCTCCTAGATTGTTAATTCATGAAATGCGCCGGAAACGATGGATGAACCAGTGACCCATTATCAGTTCAGTCAATTTAAGTATCAGTGTCTGTAACAGGAAGTTTTTCATTTCAGCCTGAAGTTGATGAGGATTGATTTTATTTTAGTTTAGTTTATTACCTCAGCCATGGAGGCAATGTTTTCACTTGTGTCCGTTTGTTTGTTGGTTGGTTGGTTTGTCAGCAGGATTACACAAAAACTACAGAACGTATTTCCACAAAACTTGGATGTAGGACAGGTCTCAGCCCAGAATAGATCTCATTAACCTTTTGTCAAATCTGGATAGAGGAATGAATCCAGGGGTTTTTATCTCTTCCTTTCTTCACGATTGCAAGATCTTTTTTGTTTGTTTTTTTATTTGTGTTAATTCATCCGGTAACAATACATGGCTCTTAATTAACAAGCGGCTTGTATTTGATGCAGATCCTCAATGTGGTGAGTTTTGATTATGGATAAGCAGTAATGGGTGCTTATAAATTTTGAGTGACTCAGTGCTATAAAGTTTAATATTGGATTAGGCTTGATTAAATTGAAGGGGACTGTTGAGCCTTGGCAGAGGTAGGATCTCTACTCAGTGCCATTCTAGTTAATAATTTATGGGAAAACTACTTACAGATCGGCCTTGAAGCCGAGCCTCAGATCAATACTTTACATCGCAGGAGTATAAGAACTATTTACAGAACACATTTTTAATAAACTTGAATATGGAAAAATAAAAGTAAAACACGTTTTACTCGATGATACTTTAAAAAACCTTACAGAACTATCATGAATTTGACTGTTATATACCGAAAGGCGATTCTAATATTCTTTCACCCTGTAATGTTTATAAATCGAGTGGGAAAAACTGCAGAAATGCCTCCTAATGTAATGCAGTCCAGATCAACTTGTCTGTGACCAGCTGTACTGGATTGTATTAGATTTTACATGTGTCATTAAATTAAGTCACGACTAAGTGCAGTAAAGATTTTATAAACAAAGCTTGAAATATAGTGGATGCTAAGTAAAGTATTTTTCCCCTTTTTATATCTCCTTTTTTATTTTTGTTTTGGGTTCAGTTTAATTTCATAGTTTAATCAGGTGAGGGTTTGAGTTTTATTTTTCTAAAAAGCATTTTTTTAAAAAGTTGTTTTGTTTTTAGTTTAGTTTTACCTAATGATCACCTTGGTAGTGGAGGAAAAGGTACCCTATTTCCCTCTGAGATACAGTGAAGTGTAAGTATGAAGCAGCATAAGATGACGGCGCTCAAGTAAAGAACAAGAACTTGAAATTCTACCCGAGTAGATCCCCAAAGTGTTGAGCAGAGGGTCGTGGCTAGAGGCAGTAACTCAGTCTTCATTGCAAGTTTAATTCCAGGCTGACATTACATTTCATGAGCAATCACTTAAAATACATCCAAGTATGAAAACATTCTTTTGGCATTCATTCGTTCCGAGTGCATCAAATAGCTACAGATCTACTACATACAGTACTTCAAGTCATTTTCTTTTTCTCTTTGCTTTAAGGTCGTGGGGCTGAATCCAGCTCCCACTTTAAAGGTATTCTCCATATGGGAATTTAATGAACATTGTGACATGAATGATATCAAGCTATGGGGTTGCTACTATACTGTACAGAGTCAGTACCCTGATCTGATAGTCCATCCTAGGTTTCATGCGTACCCAGATTGTCTGCTGCAGGCCGGGCAGGGTGAGATCAGAAAACCGCTAAGAGTCAGACCACGTCTCTCTACTCGTGAGTGGATGAGATGGATGCAGACCTTGGATGTGGTCTGGTTTGCCCTTTGAATGCTTTTATTGCCCTGAAACCAATGGCAGCACCGATGAGGAGTGCTGGAGACAGAGTTGTGGTCAGGGTTTAAACGATGAGATGGTGGGACGTGGGTGTGAGCTCTAAGTGATGTTCTCCAGGATGTAAAAGATAAGCTCCATCACGATGGGCTCGTCGCCCCTCTTACGCCCCCTGCTGTGTATGACGGGGATCAACACGCTATCCAGGGCGTTGAGGTACTGAGCCGGGAGGGGCTGCCCATTGCTCCCGGCCACAAATCCCACCTGAAATTACAGAACAAACCACTTCATTAGTTTTAATAGAGTCACACCAAGCGGCTGTGGTATAAACTTTACAACTCTGCTTAATGAGAGTCCAGTGAAGTACATTTACTCAAGTACTGCACTTAAGAACAGTTTGCCGGTATATTTATTTCTAAGTCACGACATGTTACAAGTGATTATCTTACTTTTACCTGACAGCTTGAGTTACTGTTCACTTAACTAATCACAATTTTATACAGAAAGCCTGTAATGATTTTCAAGTGATATATTACATATTAAGTGCTAAATAGTAATATTCTGCACAAGGCATGGTAGCTAACATCAGCCCAACCTCAACCAGCATTCATAGTAATAAAAAAAATCGGCAAAACAAAGACAGTCTACTTAAGTATACTTTCATACATTTTTTAATCCAGAACTTTTACAATATCTTAATATCTGAATACGTCTTCCAGACAATTATTCAGACAATTTTAGTTGGAAGTGGAACCAAAGCATTCTCTGGAGCCACAAAAAGGCTTTATACTACTTTTTTCGCAGAAGCAGTAGTACTCCCCAAGGCCTGTTAACATGTTAAAGAGGTCATATTATGCTTTCTGGGTTTTTGCCTTATTGTGTTATGAAGCATTTATGTGGATGCAAAGTGAAAAAGCCCAAAATCCACAGGAAGGGGAGTTACTCTCCCCCATAGAAAACACTGCCTGAAACGCCTGGTTAGGAGTCGTGCCTTTACTTTTCATAACTTATGTGTATCACTATGTAACAGGCGTTATATAAATATGTATATTCATAATAAAACATATACACTCTAGTCAGTCAGCAGACATACAGTTGCAGCTACGTTATTTTCGATCACACTACCTTGCTTGCCCCTCTCTGCCCATGATTGTCTACATCCTGCCTCTTGACCTCTTTAATGTTTTAAATTAGTGGAGTTACGACTCGAGGCCTGATAAAGAGTATTTGTAACAATATGTTGTTGTAACTGTTTCTGACCTCTTGAGATTCAAAAGCGACACGCAGCCCCAGTTTAGCCATCCCGTCCTCTTTCAGCAGCTTGAGGTGTGGACACAGCGCCAGGCAGAAAGCCCGGGCGATCCGCTCCGTCAGCCGGTTGTGTTCAGCGGAGTCACTCGGTCCTCCTTTGGGATGATCCCCCCTCTGCAGAAAGAACACCTGCACAAAACACACACATGCGTGTAAAGAGAGGGGAAAGTTTCAGCTGGACTGACGTTGATATTTCTAAGAAGATCATGTACTTCTGTCCAGCGGATGATCTTCCCGTTCTCTTTGTATTCTG
>CAEMYA010000120.1:127114-137613 GCA_903131615.1 Diplodus sargus
GGACTGGAGAGTGGAGCGGATGTACAGGAAGCCTGCATGCTCCTCAGTGCCCAGGAAGCGGCTGCCGAACAAGGATAGCGAGAGATGTTTCACAACCTTTCCTACAGGGATACAGAGGAAGGACACATGTTTTTGTTACTAAAGATGAAAAAAAACACATTGAGGGGCTCGGAAGTGGGCAGAACTCACTCGAACACATCACTGCTTCTACATAGCTACTCGAAACATGACTGCATCTTACTGCGTGTGCGGCTCTGACCTGTGAGGCTGTCCCTGTACAGTTGGATGAAGTGGCTGAAAATGTCTTTGGGGAAGCTCTTCTCCTCGGGAAGGCACTGCAGCAGCACCACCACCTCCACCTGGCCCACGGCGTGCATCCCCTTCGTCGTCACGCACCAACACTTCCTGTTAACATCTGTCACACAATCGAGGCACAACCTCAGGGGTCTACAGGGATAGTTCGACTGAAATCACATTTAGTGATCTCTTTTATGCATTCAAAAATGAAGAAAAGGGGTCTTTAGGGAAATACCAGAAATCCTCCTTTTCGTCTCAGCCAGCTAAAGTGATGTGTTGGTGTCTAGTCTGACTGACAGCAGCTGGCAGGCTGCCAGAGTGGAGGTATTAGACCGTTGGGAATAAGAGATAAAGTAAACAAACTTGTGCTGAATCCAACCAAAATAAAAAATATAAAATATAAATGTCTCCCTTTGTAGTGAAAGTGACTAACAGAGCAGATAAAATGACGTGAAAAAGTATAACTCAAATGACCTTTACAGAGAATATGAAGTACAAAATAAAGTAGGAAGTACAGTGTAGGAATGTGGATGCACAAGCTTGAAAATATATACAACTAATAAAAGTGTTTTTAAAAAATTAAGATTTTGTCAGCTAATTTTATCCACTGTGAAGTGGCATATAGCAGAATGGCTAACTGATTTCCCATCGTCTCACCCGCCCCTACTGTGGCTGCAAAAAGGCAAAAGGCTTGGGTTTGTCCGCTCTGGGCTTCTGTAGAAACATGTCATTGCAACATGTTATACTTGACCCTCTACTCTTACCCTCTAACCCGACTACCCTCTACCCAAAAAAGACCCGCTCCCTGTGTAGTTATAAAAGGGCTCATTCTACAGTAACAAATACATAACAAATCTTAGTTTCAAGTCATTATACACTTCTTATGCTTCTAAATCCCTGTTAATCCTACACACTGGCCCTATAATTGAATGGACCTGAGCAAAATGAGTTTGCCAATGTGCATCTTTTTCTATGCATTTTATCACACATGATGAAAATACATAAAAGAAACGTACAGTTGACAAGTTTGACCATAGCGAGTAGGTTTGCATTGAGGACAAACACCAGGGGCTTGGGCCTGCCGCTCTCCAACTCCTGAATGAGCAACATCTCAGAGGGCTGCTCCTCCACAGTGTAATCTGAGGAAGGAAAAACACAATAATCAGTTAGATTTCATCTTCTACAGCTGCTGAGTATTTTTTTCATGTTTGAAAATGACCTTCGCTAGCTGTGCGAGGATTAATAACCATTGTCTGCGCCTGCTCCTAAATAAGATGCAAAGACCAGGGGGGTTTAATTAATGCCATTGTTTTTGAAACGCCTTTGTTTAACCAGGCAAGGTGGGGTTCACATTATCATTTACAGTACCAGTGCTATCAGGGAGTGATCATGACTTCTAAGAGGGGGGAAAATGAAAACATTAATACAGCACATGCACGTGTACACATTAGGTGCCTTGCTCAATGGCACTCTGATGGTGGGGGTTTACTTCCCATCAGCCAGACTCACTGCTAATTTCACTTACTGTCAGATAAAATTGAGTAACAACAGTAGAATGTAACGTCGAATGTAAAAATCCTCGTCCATTAATGACTAGACCTCTGTTATCTAATCAGTTGTGTAGTTACATATCATACATGTTTCCAGCAATGTTCAAAACCAGAGAAATACATGAGTTTCCTTGAAGTAACGGTGCGTTTAATTTCCTCGCCGGTCACAACAACTTCCAGGGAAACATCAGATGACACGTCAGAGAGTGAGGAAGAAAGTTGGGGAACAGATTTTTTTTTTTTTTTTAAAAACGTGCCTGAGAACACTTCAGAGTCACTTTAGTCACTTTTCGATGCAGAATGAAAACAGCGATGTCACTCTGCCTAGGGGGTTTGTTTTGTTTTGATTGAGAGACCCCTAGTGGCAGAAATTATACATGTCTTTAAATTGGATGCAACAAAATCACCTATTGATCTTTAATTGAAAGTAAATTTGAAGTGTTCAATTAAGTAATCCAGTGTCAATCTTTAACTGATGTCACTTCAGTTGGTTTTTCCTTACGTCACCACTAAATGATCAACTCCTCACAAAATCAGAGACCAACATTTCCACTGGCTTTGTGCTGGCTGATCTGCAGAGGAAACTCCCTCGTCTCCCACATTTGCACCGGGCACACTGTAAAACCTTTGAAGGTCAGGAAAATCCAGTCGTTTGGCTAAATCTGTGACCCTCGCCCTCAAATTGGGAGGGAGCTGTCTTACCTCCTTTGACTCCGGTGGAGGTGAGGATGGGTGGCAGGCCGTCCAGAGGGATGAGGTTTGCGGAGCTGCTCACCAAAGCTGTGGTGCCCCACCCGTAAGGACCACAGGCCTCCTGGAAGGAAGAGGACGGCAGAGGAGTGAGCCCAACTTTTGGTCGGAAAAGCTATACCTGACAAGTACGGCCTGTGTCGTGTTTTTTTGGATGACCCTACGTTGATATTGGTCCCGTGTGGACGCAAGGCTCTCCTGATCTGCGGCGAACCCACAGGACTTTTAACCCCCCCACCCAGCGCTCGTCTCATCAGCGGTGAGAAGTTGGGCCCTCTGACCGGTGTGGTCGGAGCAGACTCTGACTGCTTGTTGAGGATCTCATCTGCAAACCACACCCTCCTTTTCCCCCGGGGAGGTGTCCCTGAGGGGAAGACGTGAGAATTACTTACTTGCGAATTTTCATTTTGAAAAACAATCTGTAAATAAAACAAACATCGCTCACTTTTGATGAGGGTTGAATGGCAGGAAATGCAAACTCTTCCCTCCTTGCCATCCAGATGTGTGAGTCTGAACTTCAGACTGGAGCAAAGTGCGCAAAAGACCTGACGACACACACATGCGCGCACACCGCATGAGGACACGCGTTTAAGAGAAAGAATGATGATCGACATTTAAAACTTCACATGTGTTTCCTCACCTTCCCACAGGCGCGGCAGTGGTGCCTCCTCTTAGTGAACGTAAACTTGATCCCGCACTTCATGCACACCAGAGCCTGCGCATCGGGGATCCACACCGGAGCCACCTCCCCGAGGACGGTGCCTCGATCCTTGGACAGGATCCCGACGGGGCTCGACTCATTGTCGGGATCCACGGGGGAAGCTGCGCAGTCTCCCATCGCTCCCTCCCCGCTGGCTGCTGTCTCATCTCCTCCATCGGAGCTCCCCATCTTGAACTGGCTCTGGAGCTCCTCGTGTGCTGCCGTCGCCTCCGAGCCGCAGGACTGCTCCTGCTGCTCCAGCCTGCTCTCCTCCAGCTCCTTCTCCTCGACCACAGAGTCCTCCTTCGATGGGAGAACCTGGGGCTCCCTCTTCTTCTTCTTCTTCTCCCCTGCCAATCCATCCTCATCCTCTGGCCACGCAGCCTCGGCGGGGCTCAGCACCAGGGGGCTGGAAGGCTCTCCCCATGTGGAGATGGTGGTCACAGTGCAGCTGCCCTCCTCCAGCTGGGAGGGTGAAGCGGTTTTGGCAGGGTGCTCGGATGGTTTCTGCTCACACGGCTCAAAGCTGCCTCTGACGGACACGTCTGACGTCGTCTTGGAGGGAGACTCTGGTCGTATTTGGCCGCAGCCCAGTCCTGGTTTGGACACGTCTCCATCTTTGAGCACCAGCAGGCAGGGTCTGTTCAGCCAGTGGTGCTTGGTGTCCTGGAGAGACGGGTGGTTGTCTCCCTCATCTGTGACGAGGACATCAGGAACACTTAATATCTCTGTCTCTCTTTCTGTCAAACACACACACACACTTAAACGCACCATGCTCATGAATAATGAACCATTTGGCGTGAAACTGTGTTCACATGTGCCAAGTGGCCACTTAGCAGCGTGTGGTCATTTATTTCATGACCCTGTGCATGCCTCACAGCTCTCAATCATCACTGACATCCAGGTGCCCTTGAGAGGTGTTTCACAGAACAGACTACATGGAGAGGACTAATTGTTGACATGAAACCAATAAGCAATTGGTGGTCGCAAATAGCTGCTGGCTCCCAAGAGGAGAAAGAGATCAATCTGGTTTTTAATTGGCTCTGCAGGATGAGGATCCGCAGATACTTTTTTGTTTGTTCTATACAGATGTTTTGTTCACACTAAAGCTGTTTTTCTGTGTGTATAAGCTCATTGTGTGTGTGGTAACAACGTGTTTCTGCACATTGGAGTTTTCCACCGGTCACCTGAGACAGCACATCAGCACCAAATGCAATGAAACGACTCCATTCATAATCTCGACATCGAGATCCAACACAGAGGCTGTGATTACAGCCAATGAGCATCCTTCCGTCATATGTGAGTCGCGTCATAACCATCGCTGTAATGCAACGACAGTTAACGTGTCCGCGGCTGCTGTTTCACGGAGCCGGTTCGCGAATAGTTATGACTCAGGACCGGGGGCAGTAGAAATCCCAGAAAACCAAAACAGCTGCTCAGCCGGCGCTCCTGCGCTGTGCGACGCGCGCCTGCTCTGGCATCAAAACGCTTAAGAATATTTGATAAGACTGGATTTCTCGGGGTAAACTGCATTGCAGCGGGCTTCACAGAAACCATTAAAAAAAAAAAAAAAAAAGGAAAGGCGGGCCGTGTGGCTCCTGCTGCGGGGCTACAGAGTGAAGATCGCCCCGCGACACGGCGGCGGGGCTCCGAGCTGACTGGAGCGACCGCTTCCCCGGGACGGTGACGCATTCAACACACGTGCAAATGTTTAATCCGCTCGCAGCCACACGGACCACCGGCGGCAATGCGACACTCACCCCGCATCCCGTTACATCAGATCCAGCAGGACACTCGCACACCGAGGTGGTGTTTACCGGGGGGAGCCTGGCCGCGCGTATGTGCGCAGCAGTCCGCACACGGGGCATGTGCGCAACACACATACATGATGATGCGGGCTATGCGCGGCAGCCAAAAAAAATGCTGGATCAGCAGTTTTGTGTGACAAAACACAGACGCTCGCGCGGTATCATCCTCTCGTAACGCGCAGGCAGGCAATGAATGGAGAGTAAAGCAAGCAAGCAAAGCGAGCAAAGCGAGCGAGGAAGCATCCCCACCCCGCTGCTGTGAACGCCGCTCTTACCCTCAGTTATCGCTCCCAGAAGGCTTTCATTCTCGTCATCCCGCGCAGAGAAGAACTTCAGCATTTTATCCGGTTACATCTGAGTGCGGAGCGAAACGGGTTCAAGCAGCAGTGCCTTGCTCACCAGCTGGAGGATGGGATGGGGTTTTTTTTTTTTTTTTTTTTTTTCGCCTCTCTTCCCCCCTCTCTGTGATCTCCCTCCTCCCCTGTGTCTCTCTGCAGCTCTTTGAAGAAACTCAAGAGGTGTGCAGAAACGTCCCTCCCCAGTTTGCTGTCTACACAGCCCGCAGGACAGCGCGCAGGCCAACACAACACAGCTATGATGCCAGATATGGAAGAAAAAGAAAAAAAAACCTGCGTGCATGCCTGTAGTTATCCACACCCTGTCATATCTCGGGGTTTCAGCATCACTCAATTTGAAGATCATGTTATTCATTCTATAATCTTTGCTTATCAATGATCACAGCACCATGTAAAAAATGTTAATCACCTTTATTTTGTTTCATAAACAAAAAGTCTTAAGACTTGCTTTAATGACCACTGTAATCCTGACCATGACTGACAAAGTGGAGAGGGGAATTTAACCATTTACCAGAGGGGGATATGTTCTCTTTTTTGTTTTGTTTAAGTGCACAAGCCAGTCTGACTCAGGATATACGTGGGCCATCAATGGTAAAATAGAAAAGTCTCTGGTTTGCGGGGATAGTGTCTGATATGTCTAGACTTTAAAACACCGGAGAAGCTTTCTCGCTTCGTTGCAGTCCAGTCCGTAGGTACATCTTCTTCACGTTCGTCAGTTTGCTTCGTTCTTTGAGGCTTCATCGAAATTCTCCACCAGATCTGCAGAACAACACATTATTAATAACTACAATTCAAGAAACACTTTCACGTGATTCTGTATTTACTGTGTAAGTCTTAAAAATGAGACCAAATGAAGCTGAATTTAGTCTCTGCAAGGACTGAACAGACCGATATCACTTCTAGAGTGTGGATCTTCTCCAGTTAACTAAATAACAGTTTGTGCAGAATTTAGAAAATCTGCTCAACATGTGAAAAATAACAAATCTTAGAATGAGTTATGAAAATGAGTTCAAGTGTGTATGAAAAAACAAACTGAATTTTTAATGCATCTCATACTAATATCATACCTGGAACATCATCATCCTCTTCCTCGATGTCCTCTGCCTTCGGAGCCTTGCTGTCGAGAGCTGAGATGAAATGTATAATAAAAAAAACATGTTATAGCTTTAACTTTGGTCATTTAATGATTTTAACCAGATCTTTAATAATTTCGTAGAGTATAAGCTGGTGATATTCTTTATTTTTGTCATTGTCAACCACACTTGGGCCGACATTAGATTTTATTGAACATTATTTGCCATCATGTCAGATACTTTTCACAAAACCGAATATTGAATAGCTGTTAAGGTATTTTCACGCTATTATTTTGAAAAAACAATGCAGGCAGAGCATTCATGGCAGCGGAGGCGACACATGTCCATATTTGGGAGGTTGCAACAGGAAGAATGCCAGCTGACAAATTTGGGAATATTCAGGGTTTAAAGCGGGAGAAAATGGAGAGTCAATGGATTTGAATTCGGCTACATGGCGTCTTTGCCTCACTTAAGCGTCCATCACATAGCGCCGTTCGGTCAGCTGGTCTCACCAAGCAAATTATCAACGACAATATTGTCTGTTGTGATATTTAGACGGGACAAGATTATGATAAAACATTCTGGATATCGCCCAAGCTTACTGTCAACAAATCCTGAGAAAAAAAAAACCGAATCATTTATCCTCCTGACAAATCTTTTCATTGTGGCCTAACCCTGATACATCTTAATCCCCCGTGCTACAGAGCTCTGCTGTTGTCACTGTTAAACACTATTTTTCTTTTTTTTTTATTCAAATCATTGATTCGTTATCATGCACATGGATACTGTAGTTTGTGTTGAACCCACAAACACCGTCCAGCTGCAGGAAACACTCACTAGAGCACCAGATGTGTACTAATCCACCTCTGAAAATAGTCCTCAACATATTCTCTATTTACTTCTTTTTTGAGAAAAGTCTACTAAAAAACTATAGCAGCCAGAGGTTTTACAACATTATTTTTGCCCTTTTAAGAAATGAAACTATAAAACTGAGAACTGAGAATTGAATTGTTTTTATACTTCCGTGGCAATGAATGGGCCAGTCGCTGAGAGCCACAGAGGGACGGAGGACATTGAATTTTACACAAATTTCCTGACATTATGCCACGGATGTGATGTCAATGTTCTGCCTGACATCAGTGCTTCAGTAGTGAAGCATCTGTCACTCAGCAGCCACGTTATAATAACAAATAAAAGAAATAAATACACATTTTCAGCTCATTTGTATCAAGTAACAGATGTTTTGTGGCATGACTTTAATATAACAATCTTTCATTTCCCGCAACCTTCTCTGTCATCACTAACTGAATATTAATATAACCAATCTCACAGTACAGCTGTTAGTTGTTCACCATAATAAGAGCCGCAATCAAATTTCATACTTGTTTTGTGGTCTGACAGCAGTCGACAGATGTTCAGTAAAATATGACCCCGCATCACAGATATGCCACTTTGCACAGGACTCATATTGTGACATGACCTCTGGGTTTGGTGCAATATGGTCGTTAATTTTTTTAAATATTGAAACTTTAGTGTACGCAGGATTAAAATCACAGCCAATCTCTGCAATTATATTCATTGCTAGAGATCCTCAGATTATACTAATCCTATGCAAATTGGTGTTAAACAAGAACTCCACATCCTCCCAGTGATTGTTGAATGTCTCAGCACCCACCTTGCCGAGGGAACTGTTCCGCCAGTTTGCGCAGGCTGCTGAGGCTGTCTGCTCCCAGCTGGCTGAGAATGCCGGGAAGCATCTCCGTCAGCTGTTTGGTCTCAGCGTGGCCCGTGATGGCGAAGGTGTTGGCGGACAGAGAGGCCTGAACTTTGGGGTTGTTGAAGTGGATCACAGTCCCGTCATCCTTGATCATGTTCACCTGAGAGGTGGAGTTGTTAAAGTTAACGCCACATAAATGATAAAGACATGACTGAGCTCTGCATTCAGTTTCCTTATGCGAAAGACTGATTTACCTCCTCAATTCCAGCAATGTTGTTGACAGCCAACTTCTTTAATGAACTCTGAAGCTTCTTGTCATCAGCAGTTGCAGTTCTGTGTACCACCTTCTTCTTCCTGCGTGCAGATCCCTACAATCAAACAGAAGACTCATTACTGACAGCGACATGAAGAGTGACGGCATTAAAAAAAAAGAAAAGGCCAAAGAGGCACAAAGCCTTTGTTGGTTTTTTTCCAGTGTTTCTCAAAATCAATAAACACATGAACACAAGTGATTCTGTTCAAAAACGGTTTCAATTCAGTGCTGCAGTCTATAGTTGGGCAGGTCTTTGGGGCCGATAAGGATACAGATATCTGGGAGTTTAAAAACTCAGATATTGTCATATAGTTGGCCTCCTGCTGAGGTCCTTCTTGACTTCTAGTCTGAGAAGAACATTTTGACTTTATTCGACAATAAACTTGTCATAGATCTCTTGTGGTAAAAACACCAAACATATTGGCCGGCTTCAGTGACTATAGCAATAAATCAGCGACAAGCTAATATAAGCTGATATACCAGCCTGGTGGATTTATAGATTTGATATATTTGCAGTCTACAAGGTGAGTCAGTATCTCTCCTGTTTTTGTCAACAAATATTACAAACACAGAAATATGTATTTTTTCCATAACCAAGTAAACAAGCGGAGGAAAATAAGGTCCACAGAATATTGTTTGAAGCTAGAAAGGTGGCAGGGTCCGCCACATATAAACAAAGTAAAACAGTATGAAACGGTGTTGTCCTTCAAGGTCAGTTTGTTTATTCAGTCATGAAAACAAATAGTTTGTTTAGAATATTTGTTTTAGCACTAAAAAAACAGTCAGAAGATCTTTCTCTCCCGATCCTGATCTTTCACAAAACTACATAGTGCACCTTTAACAAAAATAACAGCAAGCTATAATCATCTGAAAGGGGGGGACGTATCATAATGTAAACATCAAAAAACTGCTTAAATCACATAATGGATTATGGAGCAATCCCCTAATTTTGTCCTTAATAATTTAGTCTAAAAATGTCACAAAGACAGTATAAACATGTTCATGTGTTCATTTTGTTGGACTATACTGAGGACAAACTACAACATGAATTTCAACAATGACTTTTAGTAGGCTACATATTATTAACTCTGTAAAACTTGTAAATAATACATTTAAAAAAAATACAACCACCACTTGAAATGGAAAGATGCACTGCTAGTTTTGGTTGATTTTATTTGACATAATTAAAAAGGCAAACCGTGAAATCACAAACACGCACGACATGCTATTAAGTACTTTAATGTAACATCTGTCTTTAAACCTCTCCAGTCAAAACAACAGCCCGTTTCCTGGGTGTACACTCACCTTTCCTCCTATCCGGACCTGAGCTTGAAGCTTTGCCAGTTTTTCTTGATTCATGTTTTCACCTACAATGTGACAGAAATGGATATAGTACTGATAAAAACTAAAAAGACACATTAATGTTTTTAGCTACACAGCTAACATGCTGCTGCCCTGTGGACTGTCAGCAGCAGCATTAGCTAAAACAACAAAGAGCTAACGGGACAGTTTACAAATAAACGAACAGGAAAACCCGTTAAACAGACATTAAATTTGACAGGAAAACTGGACCACGCTGATGCGATGGTAACTCAGACGAGCTCCAACTTGTCAGCAGACAGTCCGCTGTGTCTCTGTGTGTATGTGTGTGTGTGTGTGTGGTTAGCAGCTGCAGATGAAAACACAACACAGGGCCTCAAGACTGAGCAACACACAGCGTGTCACGGTTCCGCTCAGCCCGACAGCTCTGCTCCGACCAAACACCAACATCCACAAACACCAAACGTCGCACACACACCAACATTATTGAGGCCAAACCTGCTCTAATGTCCACAGAGGCATGCGGTACTGAAAGATGGAGGTTATCAGGAAGAGATTACGTCACATACCGTACGGATTTCCTTCTTCTTCTTCGTTTCCGACCAGCTGGATGAC